>VXBN01010263.1:784134-826142 GCA_013397395.1 Sinosuthora webbiana
TTTTTAATATTTAAAGACAATTCTTTACAGCTGCCTGTCTTCCCAGGGACCAGCAGTGAGCCACTTCCACTAAAAAGAATTGCAGCTCTGGCCTGAACGTGACAGGAGGAGCTGCAAAACAAATGCTGGATGCCAACAAGGAGCTTTCCTGGGGAGAAGAAAAGAGAAGAGGCTCTGCTGTGAGCCCAAGATCCAGCACAGGGGCTGCAGGGCTGGGCACCAGGGTGATGGGCATCTCCCCAGGAGAACTGAGAGCTCCTCCAAGGATAAAACAGGTGGAACACACTTGCATTTTAGAGTGTTTTATTCCTATTCTGTCTTTCCTCGTCCATTTGTCCTCTGTTCCTTCAGCTTCTGCGCCCAGCTCACGTTTATATCTCAAAAGAAATCCCAGTTTGGCTCCTCCCATCAATAATCATTTGTCAATGCTTTCAAAAATGAGACCTTAATCCACAACGAGGCTGAGATAAGGAACTTTTACCGTGGTCTCACACAACCCGGCCCAAACAGCAGCCGCATTTTTGGGCAACAGTTCTTAGTTTTGCACCTAAAAGTTTCCATAAGACCAAGGGAAATCTATTCAAAATGTAGGACAGCTAAGAACAGGCAGGGGGGGAAACGAGAAAAAAAAAAAAAAAAATGAAAACCCAGATATTTTTTGCAGACTTCTTTGAAGCCTCACTGAGTCCTTCAAAAATTTGCTGAAGACAAATATTTGTATCAAGATAAGAGCATTTCATGAGGCATCACTCGTCAATCTTGCTTAAGATCACCCAGCCCTTTGCAAAGATGGCTCTGTCAGCTGATTTTAGAACATTCCAGAAGTTCTGACAAATTCCTTTTGACAGTCTTTTGTTCCCTCAGTCACAGAGTGTTTCAGTGCTTGGGCTGGAGATCTGGCTCTGAGGAGCTGGAGAGACAAAACTGAGGATCCACCCAGATTAAAGAAATGAGGTGTGGTGATTGTAGGTGTTTCCTGAACAGTGTGTGGGGCACTAACGTGGTCAATATTTCCCAATCCTCTAGCAGCACATCTCTGAGGACCTCAGAACTGAAATAAAACCTGACTGAAATAAAACCTGACTGAAAAAAACCCTCTAGTTCTCTTCTATGAGAAGTGTTACCTCCTTTAAAGAAATGGGATGAGCAACCAGGGAGAGTCTGAGAGCAATGAGAAAAAAGCCCCGAATGTTCTTCATGAAGTGACTGCTCACAGAAATCCCGTAAATAAAGGCTAAAGGGAAATGCTCCCAGGATATTTCACATCCTCCCTCCCAGCTGCAGCAGAGCAGGGCAGGTGTGACCCAGAGCAGGTGAAATGCAGGAGCTCAAGCCTTGGGGGAAATCAGGGAGATGCAGAACAGGGTCACTGAGCATGCAAACCCAGAGTTGTGTGGATTAGTCCCTGATTTTGATTCCAGCTCCCCAGAGCATCCCCAGCCTTGATCCACGGCCGCGTGTCTCACATTAATCAGGACCGATTTCCATATTTTGCAAACTGCTCCTCTGTTTTCTAGGTGTGAGGAGCTGGGATGCCAAGTGTCTGCAGCTGCCAGAGCAGAGATAAGGACCCCATGGAACGTGAGGAATTGTGTTCAGCAACAGATGGCTCAGACACTCTCTTGTCTTTCAGTTGGTGCTTTTTGTGGGTTTTTTAGCTCAAAGCAAAAGAACTGAGGGGGAAATGGATGACATAAAAGAAGTGCCCAGCAACCTTTGCTTGCACAGGTGCCACGGGGGTTGGGACAAGCAGACTTATCTGTGGGCCTGATATTTCCGAGTCTGAAAGATTTTTAGCCTGCTAGCAGCTGCTAATTTTTTCCCAAAGAAAAATTACTCAAGAAAGTTTCTTCTCAAAACAATCTTGGCAAACAACTCTCCTTTCTCAAAACAATCTTTCTCCAGGTGGTGTTTTGCTGTTTCTCTAGTTTAACCATGGAGATTAGAGAGGTGTCATTCCTATTCACCAATCATGTTAAGTCTGTATGGGAACACCTTATAAAAGGTAGTAAGAATTAGAAAATAAAGCCTTCTTTTTCTATGCTCTTTGCCTTCTGAAATATTTGGAGTCTTTCACGTCCTACAGCGACACTTACCTGTTTTAGGGAGCCTTTCAGGGTCAGGAACATATATGCCATGTAGCCAGGTATCAGCACCATAGAGGACAGGGCCATAAACCAGCCAACCCCCTGGCCCCATTTTGGGAACACGTAACTCCCCATGGTCAGCGGGGTCATCTGCACTGCACTGAAGATGAACACTCCCTGCAAAAGCAGAAGGGAGGGGTTTGGGGTGAGATTCCCAGAGTGTTCTGGCTTCAGGAGCCTTTCTGGAGCTTCCCAAGACACCTCTTACCAATGAGTGTTTCAGGTTAACGCTGTAATTTCAGGTTAATGCTGCATTTTCACATATAAACCTGCACATCAGATAATCCAGGTGTGCTGCTGTGCTGCTGTGCCAGCAAAGTCCTTGGATAATCTGCACAGAGCCAGAGGGAAGGGGGCTGCTGGGGGGAAGAGGGATCCTGGGAATACCTGTGGATGTGTACGTGGTGCCACTGAGCAGCAGCACCCACGCCTTGCTTTTGGGAGTTCTCCAATGATCCCTGCACACATGGGATTCCGTAGGCCATTCCCAAGAAAAACTCCAGGCCTGGCCTGTCTCAAATGTCTAAACCAGCCAGGAAAAGCTGCTAAAGTGAACCAGGAGAGAGGGAGGCTTGTTCTGATCCCAGGCTGAGGCCTTGTGAGGGACAGAATCCCAGAGGAGGATGCAGAGGCAGATTTTTATCCCTGCTCTGAATCGGGCTGGGCAGCACATTCTGCTGAGGACTTGACAAATCTGGCCGGTTTTACAATACTTGGCACCTTCCTCCTGTGCCACTAAAATAAAATGTATTTCATAGGCCTTCCTGAACTCTTGTCTTTACAAAAATGAAATCTGCCTTGATCTGGGAAGGGATGACTCAAGGAACCTTCAACCTGAACACATTTCTGTGTGTCTTTAGTGTTCCTCATTTGCTTTTCTCTGGTTAAATGCTGGCTCATGTGTAATAGTGGCTGCTTGATTAGTTTGTTACATTGCATCTGGATTCAGTGTATGTGCAGCAAATTTACATTTCTTTGCCTATTACTTCACAAGGTACTGAATGGGATTAATTGGGTAAAGTTTAGAATCAGGAAAAAGCTGTCCTGTGGTTTCCAGTACAGATTCCTTGCAGACTTTGCCAGAAAACCCACAGCAATGTAGTAAAAAAATGATTAATATATGCCACAGAATCCCATGAGGGAGGAACACGAGTTTAGAAGCCTGCTCTGTCACCAGAAGTTCCTGTGGAGGAGGAATCCAGAAGTTTACAGAATGTTGGTGTTTTTGTGTAAAATTTTTGTGTAAAAATTTAAGTTTTAGACGGCTAAATTCTATTTTAGAATACCAAAAGAAAAAAAAAAAAAAAAAAAAGGTCCAAATATGTTCCTTACAGTTTTCTAACTCTGCCAATAAACCTCTTGAGCATTTGCAGAGGTCTAATAAAAATCTTGGCTTCTCTTTTTGGGGCACAAGCTTCCTCTAATGACACTGCTTTTTGCTTATTGCCTTCAACAGGATTGCTCAAATCCTTAAAAAAGGAGAGAGGGCAGAACGGATATGAACCTGTGGGGGGGAAATGACAAGGCTGCAGCACCCAGGCCACCTCATTTACATCCTTTCAACCAGAGAATAAAAGTTTGTTCCTTACTGCCACAATGATAGGAGTGAAAAAGGACCAGCAGAGTTTCCACCAGATGCAGGGTCTGTATCCCACCATCTCTTGGATGTTGTCATAAAATCTATTAACACCTGGATATAGAAATAAGAAACAGCACAGAAACACATCAGGGAATGGAGCTGACTGGAAGCTCAGTGATTCTGAGAGATATTGTCATAAATATGATTATATTTGGAAGCCCTACAAAGATCTCAAGATAACTTTTTCTCTGTCTGGATGGGGGAAAAAAGTGCAAGCTCAGAAGCACCAAAAATCACCTGTTCTCACTCTTCCATGTCATAATTAATTAAACAGAGACCAGAAAACTTATTCCCATGCAAAATGAGGAAATTGTACATGGCAAGGTGAGATGCAAGAAACACCCTTGATTGATTTCAGCTCAGTAGGTCATATTAAAAACTCAAGGTGTATTTTACAATCATAAAATCCCCAACCCATCCCAGCATTAACCAGCACAACAAGCATGGGCAGGAGTGGAGCTGAAATCAGAGTCCCTCCTGCTGCTGCTGCTCCCCATCAGCTTCACAAAGCTCTGTTTGTCACATATTTATGGCTTTGGTTTCTTCATGGTCAGAGCCTGGAGCTGATCATTCCAAGGTGTGGTTCAAGCTCTGTATGGAGCATCCACTAAAGCTCCTTGTTGGGTCTTTTCCAGATCAGAATATTCTATGATTTCTGGGATTATTTTGGGGTATTTTTCCGTGTGCTGAGTTCACCAGCAGTGCCTCTCCCCCATCAAATGCTGTTCCATCCTCTCAGGCCCACTAAAATCCAGCAGGAATTCTCCAGTTCTCCAGCTCTGGAGCAGCTGGAGTGCCTCAGTGATGACGGGAGAAGCTCCTCAGAGGAGCTGACACAGCTCTGAGGTCAAAAATCCTCTGTGACAAAATTCCACAAAGGCATTGATCCTTCCAGAGACTGCCAGCCCAGGCTTCTGGATATTTCAAGGTGATTATTCCCTAACTGACCAAGGAGTCTGGCTCACTGCAGGACCCTGGAGTGAGAGAATTTCTGAAAAAATGAAATTTTACAAATCCCAAGAGCCCTGAGGCAATATGTACCCAACACCTCTGAAGATCCAGGCTTTCCAAGGGAGTGGGACAGGAAAAGAGATGAAATATCACCTTTTTAATATTCCTGAAACACTTCATAGCTCTCAGGCCTCTAGGTAGGGTGTTTAAAAGGCAGCAGCACCTTCCACAAGCCAACTTTGAATTATATCCACAGAAACCAAGGGCACTTTCAGTTCTACCCCCAGCACGTGCACATTCAGCCACAGATAAGAGGAGGAATTATCCTGGGGGTGAGTAAAGCTGAGGGGAAAAATACAACCAGGCTGTTTACCATAGCACCAGGATATCGAGATGCACTCAAAGAATACAAGGAACAGGAGACTCATTCCGCTGGCAGAGTAGTAGTCAAAAAGCTTAAACACATAGATTCCACCCTGGAACAGAAAAGAAAGTATTAGAAACAGAGCAAAGCCTCCAGCTTTGAAATATAAGCTATAAATGTGGATAGGTTAGGGGCCTATTAGTGTCAATTAAACAGGGTAAATTCTTTTAAGGCTTGAGGTCAGTCCTGACAAAATTGAGATTGCTGCTGCTTAGACTGAAGAGTTTAATTTCTCTTTTTGCTCTTTGTTTGATAATTTAATCATAATTTAATCATTTCCCTCAAATAATTTGCAAAGTCAACATCTCCAGCTGCCACTTTTTGGACTATAAGAGTGTGGGGATGTGCATTTTGCTGTCCCCTGAGCCCTGCAAGGGATACCCAGGTAATGCCTTTTTGGGGCATCCTACCTAAAAACAGAGGCAAGACAAAATTAAGGGAATAAAAATCTGTTCTATTTATTGAAGGGCCTTCAGGTATATTTTGGGCAGACAAAGCCCCCCAGGGGCTACACCCAAATAATGGACAACAGGTCACAGGTTTTCACACTTTGATCAGTTTGGTCCATTTGCATCTTGGGGGTTCATCTTCCAATTCCAGCTTCAGGTAATGAAGTCATTCACCCCAAGTTTGCTGCCCCCAACTCACTTTAGTTTCCATCTCTGAGGCCTGAGGCAGTGAGGTGTCCTTGATTGCCAGGCCTGGAGAGGAATTGTTGTGTCTGACCAGAATGGGGAAGCAGCAGCTCACACTGTGTGTGGGGTTTAGAGTTCTACGCTAAAGAGCTGCAGGATTACAAATAGATGAAAAATAAAAAAGCTAAATATATAAAAGCTAAAATCCTAATATAAAACAAACAATCCTAATTTGAATAAATAAAGTATAAATTAAAAAAAATCAAAGCTAAAACCCTAAGGCATCTCAGGGACCGCAGGGCAGTCTATACTTAAACCACCAAAAACCCTGGGTAGCGTCATCCCTGACCGTTCAGTGTCTGGCAGTGATTCCTGGCTGGATCGAGGAAGGGAAAAGGCTGTTGCTGATTCAGATGCCCCAGCCCAGCAGTACCTGAGTGATGTTGGACAGCCCTATCACGTAGGACACGATGCACACCACGGCAATGAAGAGCTCGCGGCGGTTGCGCAGCAGCTTGGGGAACTCGTCCACCAGGGCTGTGATGAACCCTTCCACGGTGCAGAACTGCAAGGCACAGGGCACACAAAACAAACACAGGCTGTTGGAACCCTGGGCACTGAGGATTTCAGACTCTCTGTGCTGACAGGCACTGACCCCCAAGCAAACACTGCATTTCACCTGAGGCCGTGGAAAAGGCTCCCAAAATTGAGTGACAGCACTGGGATTCTGGGTGTGGGGTTTGAATAGAAGTGTGGGATAGCACATGGTAGAAAACAGAATTTAAGGCTTAGACTATAGTAATATATATATATATATAAAACAAGATGGAGGATTTAGGGCAGAGGCCAGTCCTTCTTTTTCACCTTCTTCTTCATGGGCCTGAGTGGTATTTTGTAATTGGGTAGAAAAAAACACATTGCAGACCATAGGTGTTTGTTTGTTGGGTTAAAAGTAAAAAAAAAAAAATAGGTATCATCTTATAATCGGGCAATTTATGCTTAAAAGACCTTGGAAAGAGATCGAGACAGAGCCATTTTTCACTCTGTTAGCTAGAACTCACAACTCCTGAGACCGTAACATAGATAAGAAACATCTGAGTCTGAACATGAACTGTGTCTCTCAAGCCTTTAATCCCCGCTCTAACACAAGAAAAGAAGATAAAAAACACACAGCGATCCAGAGCCCTGCCATGGCTGGGTGGAGTTTTGGGGAGCAGTTTGTAATTGGACCCTTTGCTGGCCCTAAGGCTGCAGCTGTCCAACGAGAAGTGAAAATTCACTTGACGGCAGTGGAAGCTCTGCTCCTGAATATCCCTGTTTCTGTCTAAAGAGATCTGTGCAAAAAGATTTCCAGCTCAAGGAACACTTGAAATTCTAAGCTATGAACTGTTGCTTTCGCTCTGTGAACAGGAGCTGCTCTTTTGTTTGTAATAAAGATGATAAACCTACAGTTGAGGGCCTTGAGCCCTCAATCCTACAAAATAAACTTTTTTTTAATGTGATTTACTCACATACAAGAAAGCCAACACACAGAGGAAGTCTAACCAGACTGGTGCTTCGTGCAGAAGATTAAAGATTCTCTCATGATTTTCATACGTAATAAATCAAATACTCTTTGTATTCCCAAAAAACATTTTTGTTGAGGCCATGACATCCAACTGGAAATCATGGCCACACTCCAGGATCCTTCTGTGTGTATATATTCAGATAAATTTTATCATTATGATGGCTGAAATAGTGAAAACCAAAAGGTAAGTAAAGTTTTGTCAATTTTCAGCAGAGCAAGCAGAATTCAACCAATGGTTACAGCTCCTGTAAATTACAGTGTCTGAAGTGTTTCAATGACAGACAGAAAATGCAGAAAGCATGACAGCCTGTAGATATATATTCTTTTTAATAATATTAGACCACCTTCCTCAGCTGTTAGTTGCCTAGAGACAAGTGCTTTCAAGAATATTTTTGACCCAATTAATTTCACAGCAGTTTCCCCCCAGACTGAGCAATGGGTTTTAATGTCAAGCCTGAAGCTCACTGAAAAAACAAAGAAATAGAAAGTGTAAATTTTCAACTTTCTTTCATCTCCTGGGATAAAATGCCCTCTTGGTCTTTTTGTGTTCACAGACTGGAGGCAGCTTGGATTTATAGAAAATGATGGATTTTCTCTCCTGAAAGGCTGGTGCAGTGCTAAGGCAGTAAATCCCATATTCCTTTGCATGCTGGGAGGGCTGTGCTAGGAACTGGGAGGTGCTGCTCTGCCAACTGCAGCTGACTGCAAGTGAATTAACACATCTGCCTAGGATTGGTCTCATAAAAATGATCCAACAGTTCAGCAGCCAGGGGAGACTCCCCTGACCAAGTCCTCCAAGTATTTATTCCTTGTAAAATAAGGCAGGGTGCTCTCCTGAGTGCTACCACTGGGGTTGTTCTCTGTATTAAAACTTGCACTGATTAACAAAAGGTTTTGTTGGGCATAGTTTTTTCTAAAGGGCTTTCTCTTGTGCTGTGTGCTTTTTTATTTATGTCACAATCAACATTTCTAATGATTCCATGTCTTAGTTATTTAATAGTTTAATCTAGACAGAGATTCTCTTGGATTTGCAAAACCCCAGGGTTGAGCCTCCTTATTCATTCCAGCTGTCAGATACCACCCAGAGCTTAGGTAAGGCCTGAACCAATAAATTTGTGATCTTTTCCCTTGGGAAGTGATTTCAGAACACATCAAAACACAGAATATCCTCAGTAAACATCCCATCGCCCACTGAATTAATTCCAGATGTTAAAATGAAATGTGTGCTCCAGTGGTGAGTCCTGGAGCTGCCTTTCAGAGATACCTGTGGCATCTAAATCTTGTACAGCATATTCCAGTGTCTCCTGCACAGCTGAACGTTGCACAGGCATTTTTAATATTGTGATTTAACAGGGGATATTTCAAAGGTAAGCTCCTTTTTGCCTGCAGAATACATTTGCTGCCCATTTTTCATGTGCTTCCAACAGTTCAGAAAAGAGCAGAAGGGTTTAAGTGTTGGTTTTTTACTCAGTCTTTCCTCAGTGCCTCCCATTCTTTATCTGATTATTCCAGGGACCATCCTGCCCCACTTCCAGGGGAGAGCACAGGGAGAGCCCAACCTTGTCCCTTCCAGAGGCAGAAAAATCTGTATTTTTATTATGTTTTCAGCCCAGTTTTACCTGACTGTCAATGCCGAGCATGAGCAGCATGGAGAAGAAGAGTATTGCCCACAGAGGGGAGATGGGCAACTGTGTCACTGCCTCTGGGTAAGCCAGAAATGCCAGTCCAGGGCCTGGGGGGAGAAACAAGAGACAAAACATCAGTGGGGAGGGCTGGGGCTGGGATTCTCTGCTTTATTTGGGTGGCTCTGGATGCAGCCCCTGAGGAGGGATTCCAGCTGTTCGGAGGCACTGAAAGGACCTGGTTTTGAAAATGAACCAGCCAAAACAAAAAAAAAATTAAAAAATAAAAAAAACAACCCCAAAAAAACCCCCCAAACCCCCCCAAAGCCAACCAACCAGAATACTGAATGCAGTTCAGAAGCTGCTCCTGAGAGACCCCTTGGCACAGCCAAGGCAGGAATGTTATCCTTGGCTAGGGTCACATCTTCAGGCACTACTCAGCACTCTCTCCCCTCAAGCAGTTTTTGGCAGCTGCAATCTCCTGCTTTGCACCATCCAGAAGAGAAACAGAGACAGCTCAGAAATGGAGAAGACACTTTCCAGCATTTCCAGTATTCCTCTTTGCTGTTCCATTCCATTCACTCTCTCAAAATACACTATTTTAATGAACTCTGTAGTTGTGGACAACCAAACTTTTTTACTTTTCTTCTTTCTAACTGCTGATGGGGAGTAGAGTGTTGGAAGGAGAATATGAATTCCTATTTAAAAGGAGGGTTTTTTTTGTTCTCACGGCATAGCTGGATGTCAGGAAATTTAATAAACACAGAAATAAAGCTCCTGTGCTTCACCTAAGGAGTGTCTCTGATTTTTCAGTTTCCATTAAAAGTCTGTCAGTGACAAGTGCTTGGTCACAGCTCCCAAACCAGTGGAGCAAGGGTGGCATCAACACCTGGATTGTCAAATTCTAATGAGGATTTTGAAGCAATTAATTGCTAACAAGAGCAGATATGATTGGAAAGAAGCTCAGAAAGCATTCCAAATAGTAGTGCTAAAAGCAAAACAAACTTCAGATAAATATGTTCATTTTACTCTGTTTTGCACTCCACAGAAATGCAGCTATACCTTTTAATAATATTATTTGTTTTATAAGGCTATATAAAATCAGCCTTAACAATTTTAAGGCAAAACAGCCTCTCATAGTGGTAAAATCTGGCATCAGACTCTCAGCTTACCAGGAGGAAAAGAATTCTTAAAGGGTCAAATTTTCAAAAATCAAAAATGTAATTAGTGGTCGTGGGCATCTTTCGGAGGTCTGTTATCAAATATACTTAATATGATGTAAAAATATTGTCGTGTGTCCAGGTGTAGCCTTTATATAACTCTATCTGTGTCAAAGACATAAATCCAAAAAGCTTATTTCACACACCACTGCCTTTCCAGAGCAGCTTTTAATAACAGTGCCTGCCATCATCATTTTGCACCTAATCTCTTTGTATGTGTAATTTATTGAAGATTATTTTTAGGGCTTAAATTCTCTCCTTTTCTAATGAAGGAGATGTTTCAGTGGGTTTGTGTTTGCTAATGCAGCCATCCAGATTTTGTCCACCAGTGAGTTCCAACCAAGCTTTGAGTTATGAGATCCCTCCCTGTGGCCAGAACTGCTAAGCGAGTATCTGGTGCACCAGCTGGGTTAGGGCAGCCATCTGCTCTGCTGCTTTCAGCTTTTTCAGCTGGAAGACAGACAAGAAATAACTGCAAAGAGTGACAGGAGCCTCCCATGGACATCTCCCTGCCCTAAATAAAATGTCTTTCATGATACAGTCACGTGAAATAGGTGTAGGTCTGGACAGGTGAGAAATGGATCTGCCTCGAAGGGCTTAACCTCAAGAAATGGGGAAAGGAATTAAAACGCCACTGAATTGGAAAATATTAGCTTAAAAACCACCCCATAATGACCAGCATTCCTCCTGCTCTGCCTGGAGTGGGTTGGGACAACACTTCCTTGTGCCATCAGGGGACTGAGGGGACAGGGAGCTGAGGAGCTGCGAGGAAGGACTTGGAGCAGCTGCAGGAACAACCTACAAGCAAAGAACAAAACTGATGCACAGCTTAGAGGAAAAGACATCGGGTACCTGATGCTGCAACATCTGCAATTGGCCTCTTTGTGACATTGGCCATGAATCCCACAATGGAGAAGATGACAAAGCCAGCAAACATGCTCGTGCATGAGTTTATGCAGCACACTATGATGGAGTCCCTGAAACAAAGGGAAGCAGCTTTAAGCAGCAGGGAAAGCAAATGTTCATCCTTTTTGGTTTTGTTTTGGTTTTTTTGGTGGGTTTCGTTTGGTTTTTTTGTTTGTTTTTTTTTGTCCTGTGGAAAGATTTCATGATTTAGGATTTCACAGTTTGGGTTCCACTTCATGCTGGGGAAGTCTCTCCCACTGGTGTAAATGCAGTTACACCTCTCACCCTCAGCCAGACAGAACAGATAATATTCAATACTAAACTTTATTTCAATTATCTGTACCCAGAAACAGAGCTCAGCTCCAGCTGAGACAGGCAAGTGCCACTGCAATATGTGCAGTCATCTGCTTACCTGTAAACATTATTGTGGAAAGGGTTGTAACTTCCAAGGGCAATCAGTGAACCAAGACCCAAACCGTAGGAGAAGAAAATCTGTGTGGCAGCATCCAGCCAAACCTGATTGCAGGAAACAATTTTTTAAAAAATCTGTTTCTGCACTTGAGGAGCAGGTCATATGTCTGAAAGGGGAACAGTGAGGAGTGAAACTTTTGTTTACCAGGATGGAATATTTACCTCAGAGTCTGAAAGCTTACTGAAGTTGGGAGTTATATAGAATAAAATGCCTTCTTTTGCTCCAGGCAGTGTTACACCACGGAAGAACAAGATAAGCAGCATAACATAGGGATAAGTAGCAGAGAAATATACCACCTGATGTGAAGAAACAAGACAGTGTAAGTGTGTGAGGAAGAATGATCAAAAATATTTGCTCCCTGAAAATACTCTAGCAGCAACTGAGGATGGCTCTTAAAATTGAGGCATTTCTCAATGAAAAAGGTTGGGAAGTGCCTACAGCAAAATGCCCTGAAATCCAGGTCTAAAGGCAGGTGGCTGTTGCTTATTTTTCTTCAGAGAATAGAGTGGACTAGGATATTTTCATACATTTTTTTTTGTATTTACCACAGGGAAGTCCCAAAAGCACAAGGATCATGGCACCAGGATGCTGCTTGTAAAACATCTGGCAGTTCATTTCTCCCACTCTCTCCTCCTCTATATTACAGGCTCCTACTTTCTTGTCTTTTCAGAGGTCCTAAAAAAAACACCTTCTGAAGTCAGACTCAGCCCTCGTTTTGCCCTCTTTGTGCTTTGGGGACAGGAAAAAGGAAATGGTTGCTCTGAGCTCAGCTAAGCCCTGTTCAACATGCAGTTCGGTGTGGGTCACAGTTACAACCTCCTGCCAAAAGCTAACAATCCATTCCTTCAGTGTGAATAAATCCTAGTTCTATGCACCAGACCTGAGGTCTTCTAACTCCACCTTTCAGCTGACACCAAACCCCATTGCTGTGGCTTTTCATTTCCCTAGGATTTCTTCCAACAGGGAAAGGCACGAGCCAATGTCAGATGTTGCTGCCCCTTTCATTCAGAAAGGTCTCTCAATAATATAATTTCCTTTATTGGTTAGTAAATCCTAATTTCTGCTCACTGCCAGGCAGACCCTGAGAAGCACAGTGTGAAATCCTGTGGAAAGACCTCAAACATTTCTCACTGATCTGAGGGAAGGTGGGAACAGCTCTTCCCAACACCTCCTTAGATCTCCAGGTCCAGCAAGAGCTGTGCAATGAATGCACAATTCCTGCTGAAACCAAACCACTTCATCCTCACTCTATTGCTGTGCAAACCAGCTGGAATATTCATCCCAGGAACAAGCAGGAATAATTTGAGCTGATTTTATACCTGGCCAAGCCAAGAGGCCTGTAAGTGAAGCATCTGAGGCTGTGGTCTGACCTAGCTACAGAGGAGCCAGCTCTTTCTAAAACACGGGGCTGTACCAATCCAAGAAAACACAAACACCTCACAGAGCTCTGACAGCCAAACTGCCCCCAGTGCCTCTTACCTCAAGAATTCTCAGAATATTTGAGCAAAACGGGCATTTTTTTAATTGAAAGGTATTCACAGTACTTTTTAATCTTACCTTTCCAGTCCAGCCTACCCCCTTCCAGATACAAAAATACACCAGAATCCAGGCAATAGCCAGGGTTATTGCCAGTGGCCATCGGATCTGCCCGGGCTTTTCCAAGCCGTCGGTCATTTGGTGCATGTTGCGTCTGGAACGAGCCAACAGAACAGGGCTTTTGGCAAAGAATTCAGGAGATAAAACAGGAAGGACAACAAGGTGATCCCTGAACATGCATGGCAAGAAGGGAGGGAAATGCTGAGCTTACTCCCAGAACTCCACCACGGCGCTTGTCATATTGGTGGTGTTGGCTAAGGTGTAATTGGAGAAGCAGCGGTCGGTGTTCCAGGGGTTCTCACAGTGTTTCCAAGGAAGGGTCTGGTGGAGGAAGAGAACCAAATGCCTGGAGTCAAACACTTTTAAAGCAAGAATTGCCTCAAGTGTATCTTTCTTTGCTAGAACAGACAGCTGAGTGCAGAGCTAAAGCACCTGCGGACATTGATCTCCCTGGGGTGAAAAGCTATTTAAATTCCTTTAAATTCCTTTCAGTTGTGGAAGGCAGGTGTGGAAATATTCCTTCTTCTCTTTAACACAGCAGCCCAAACTCTCTGGATTCAGTACTCTCACCATAGGAGTATTTTGAAACAGCAGCAAGGACCTCCTGGAGGTCCTGGTACCTCTTGTTGCACAAGAGATAATAAAGTTGTGATGGTTATCGATCAGAGATTTTCATTTTCCCCTCAGGTCAGGGGATAATTAGAAAAAGGTAAAATTTCTATTTGTTACATGAATGTTCTGCATGTGTCCATCCCACCTTTCAGAAGTTCTGAGGTGCAGAACCAGTTTCTCATGGTATCCATTAGAATGAGCCTAATTTACATGTAATTTACATACAATATAAATATAATTTACATATCCTTCTGATGGCAATTGTTGGAAAATCCTCTCACAGAACGGTTGTATCAGGGCACTACATGCTTTATACACAAGGATAAGAGGCTTCAAGGGAATGAGAAGTCAATATTCATTTAACATGGGCCACGAGAAACACTTCCAGACTCTGCCTGACCTTTCACATCAATAACAATTCCGAGGACAACAAAGCAGAAGTGGTCATGTCACTCCCAGACAGTAATTAATGCAAATTTGGTCAAGGCAAAATTCTTTAAAGCCAAGAACAAGCAAGCATGAGCAAAATTTAGAGAAGAGACAATTGAACAATGATGCATTAATTATATAGAACTTATGTAAGAATGCTTCCTCAGATGGCCAAACCCCACAAATCAGACAAGACTTACTCAGCTGATGAATCACCCTTGAGGGGGGAAAAAAGACAGCTAAAAATAAAGTAAACACGAAAGAAAACAAAGCAAAAAATAACAACAATGAATGGAAGTTCAGAGCTAATCAAATCACAGACCTTCCATTCCATGGGGGTTTCTTTAATAAACCCCTCCATCATTAAACCACACTGCAATGATACTATTTCCCAAAGAACTCGTTTGTGTGGCTGCTGCTGAAGAAATAAAATAATTAGTTGTACACTAGAATTTTTCTTGGGGGAGTGACTGGACTGTAAGCTCAGTTTTCTGCTCTAAATTTCTTGTGGAGAAAAAAAAAGAAATTAAAGGGGTTTTTACAAAATAGGTTTTTTTTCCAGTAAGAATGGATTATCCTACAGATTACTGTGCATGCTATGTTAACCTCACACATCTACACTGAGGCAGATTAGTGATGTATTCATATTTTACTTGGCTTTACATCCAAGAAACAATTCCCCATCCCCTCTGACACACACTTACAGTGGTAAAGGAATTATACAGGTAGTATATGGCCCACGAAATAATCACAATGTAGTAAATATTTAGCCAAAAGGACAGGACTGCAGCAGCCAGTCCCACACCTGTAAGGAAAACAAAGAGAAATAAAACAAGGGAACTTTCAATTGAAGAGCTGCAGTTCGGCGCAGACGCATCACGTGGGGCGGGCACCACTTGGGAAATGTTGCAGAAGTGAGAATTTCAGGAGTGCCATTACACAAAGGTCATTATTTGCGTGATGGCTCAGCTATCCATGAACTCACTGCCAGCATTCAGCTCCCTCTGTGGTGCAATCCCACCCTGCTGCTGAGAGTTCCCTGACTCCCAGGGAGTTTTACTCCCAGGGAAAAGAGCTAAATCAGCTCATTCTCTGGAACAGCAGCCCCACAGGACCTGGTGGCAGATGCACACACAATGAGAATTTGTTCCAGGGCACTCAGGATGTGGATCAGAGTGCCTGGTGCTCAGCACAGGGCTGCTGGCACGTCAGAATAAAGAAATGTCAGGGTTCCACCACGAGGATGTCTTCTGCTCCACATGGACACTCCAAGGGTGTTCTAAACTATTCAGGACAGCTGCTCCACCACCCTGAGCAGCAGGAAGTGCTCACAATAATCAGGATAGTGCAGAGCAAGGTTGTACCAACCCCTACCAACAGCAGCAACTCAAGCAAAAACACTTCTCTGTGAGGAACAATTTCGTCTCTCTGCGTTTTCCCAACGCAAAATCTCCCAGAGCAAAATCCAGTCTCAACAAACTTTCAGCTCTCCCTGTGCTAATTGTCAGTCCTACTGGGTGAGGGCCAGAACTCAGCTCAGGAGCTGGGAAGTATCAAAGGATTTGGGATTAGAAGGGTGAAAAGCATCGTTTGAGAGGTTTGTGGGTCTGTGCAGAATTGGGGTTAAAACCCTGGGGTTCTGGCAATCAAACCTCAAACTCAAAGTGTGGAGTGAGTTTGTCTTAAGGAGTTCAGCATGAAATTGCCAAAAGTGTCTGGCTTTTGAATTTCAGTTAAAGAAAAAGGTGATGCCAATCTCTGTGAGCTCAGAAAAATTTACCAAAGTTTACCAAATTGCTGTGAACAGTTCCAAACCTGCTCAGACAACTGATGCTGGATATGCTATTTTTAACACTCTATGCATTTCTACTAGAAAACCCAAGAGTTTTTGAAGTTCAAAAATAAGTTTGTTGTGATCCTAATGCCTGAATCCTGTTACTTTTAATTGAGAACAAAAAATATAGCCCAGCATGTTTCAAAATCATCAGTTACACCTCAAAAAATCAACGTTTTCTCTAGAAAAAATACGGTTTAAATAGAAATGAAAGGCACCAAGAAACATCCTTGCCCTGGAACTTTGGGAAACTTCTGCAATTTGGAAAGAAATGAGAAATAATTGGAATCCATACTGTACCTTTGAACATTGGAGCAAGCTTCCACACTCCAAGGCCTCCTATAGATGTATACTGACCAAGAGAACACTCCAAAAGGAACAGTGGCACTCCAGCAAAAATTAAAGTAAGGAAATAGGGAATCAGGAATGCACCTAAAAAAGAAATTTAAAAATAAAGGTCAGTTACAGTAGGGAAAAACACAACTGAATTTCCCGTTTCCATCCCTGTTGTATACAAAAAGAAACCCACAGGGTTTTTTCCTCTCAGATGTAACTTTTCAAAAATGTTAGTGGAAATCACACGTGCACTTCTGAACCAGCACCTCAAGAGGTAAAAATAAAGGGAAAAACGCAACTCCCCATCATTTAACTGTTTTCTGTTGAAGTAAAAAGCTGAAATCCAAAAGCCTTTGGGCTTTGTTGACTTTGTCTCTCACGGAGAGCACAAAGGCTTTAGCCAGACCTGGCTGTTTTCCAGCCTTTTATGAAGAGCTCACAGTCAGCTAAAAACTCCATGAAATCCTCTCAAAACTCAGCCCAAAAGAGAGGGATCTGCAGGGTTGGGTGGAAGGCAATGTTCTTTAGTTCTTCTCTGATACTTTATGGTCTTTTAAGTGCAACTGGCAGCTAGGATTTGGAATAAACTTCAGGGCAGAGCTCAAAGCAGAGCTCCACACTCCAAAATGGCTCTGAACCTCCTGGAAAAGTGGAAAGCAATAAAACCCAAAAACCCAAAAAAGCAAGCCAAAACAACAACAAAACCCAAAAATACCCCCAAAACCCACAAACCAACCAACCAAAAAACCCTCAGACACACACCAAAAAAAAAAAAAAAAAACAAACCCACCAAAAAAAACCCCCACCAAAAAAAAAAAAAAAAAACAAACCCACCAAAAAAAACCCCCACCAAAAAAAAAAAAAAAAAACAAAAAAAACCACCAAAAAAACCCCAAAAACCACAGCAAGAACCCAAAACACCAAAACCCAAACGAAAACAACAAAAAAATGCCAAAACCCCAAAACAAAACAAAAAACCAAAAATCCAAACCAACAGCAAAATGAAAAAAATCCAAAAAAAACCAGAAACCAAAATAAACCCCAAAGACCCCACAGCAAACAAACAGAAAACCAAAACCCCAAACCAAAACACAACCCAAAGGACACAAAACAAAAAACTCAAAAAACCCTACCAAAAACACCACCGCAAACAAACAAAAAGCCAAAAATAAAAAACCCCACCCCACCCCCCAATAAACCAAAACAAACCAAACAGCCCACCAAAAAAATACCACCAAAAAAAAACCCTCAAAAGAAATACTGCAACCCCCCTCTCCAACAAAAAAATACCAACAAAAAATTCCCAACCTAAACCAACTACATATATGAAAAATCTATTGAGACTAGGTTTTGCTCTGTTGGTAATTTGATGGTAACTTGGTAATTTGATGGTAATTTGGTAATTTGATCCTAATACATGAACACGGCCAACGTACCTCCACCGTTCTTGCCACACAGGTAGGGAAACCTCCACACATTCCCTAAGCCAATGGCATAACCTACACAGGACATAAGAAAGTCAAATTTCCCCTTCCAAGTGTCTCGATCTGGAAGGTCCGTCTTCTTCTTCTGCACTTTTACTACCAAGGTTTTGGGCTTGTCGTTGGTGATGGAGGCATCGACCTCGGTGGAGATCTGTCCGTCCGCCACTTTGGTGCCGTTGGTGGCCATGTCTCTGGGCTTGGCTGGCGAGGCTCTGGCGGCGGCCGGGCGGGAGATTTCAGCACCAGTCCACGTGGACAGCAGCTTTGCGGCTCGTGGCGATCCACCCGGGAGCGACGGCGAGGGCGGGGAGAGCCGGGAGAGCCGGGACGCGGAGCCTCACCGCGCTCCGCTGCCACCTGCACGACACGGGGACACCTCAGACACTCACAGCCAGCCCGTGGGAGGGCTGGCCTCTGCCCCAGGGGTTTGTTCTGAACGCACAAAACAAGCTCTAAGATCCACTGGTTACAGTTTTTCATTCAGAAAGAATTAAATAAAAAAANNAAAAAAAAAAAAAAAAAAATCGAGGAATAGCAGTTGCCACCATTAACAGCGGATTTAGATTGTTCGCTATTAATACAAAACATTCTCTGAGACCCACTTATTATATTTTGTCCCCACAGATCACTTACAAGTCTACAGAAAGAATGAAAAAAAAAACAAAAAACAAAAAAACAAAAAACAAAAAAACAAAAAACAAAAAACAAAAAACAAAAAACAAAAAACAAAAAACAAAAAACAAAACCGAGAAATAGCAGTTACTGCCTTTAAGAGTGGGTTAATACTAAATTTAGAATGTTCACTATTAATGCAAAACTATCTCCAAGACCAAATTTTTATTTTTTTTCCTATAGATCTCCTATGAGTCTATAGTAAAAAGAATAATAATAATAATAAAACCCAACAAAACAAAACAAGGAATAACTTTAATACCTTTAAAAAGTTGCCACCCTTAATAGTGGATTAATACTGAATTTAGAACGTTCATGATTAATCCAAAACAATCTCCGAGACCTGCTTATTATATTTTGTCTCTATAGATCACTTACAAGTCTACAGAAAGAATTAAGAAAAACCCCCAAGAAATAGCAGTCGCCACCTTTAAGAGTGGATTAATAGTAAATTTAGAATGTTCATTATTAATCAAAACAAGGTCTGAGACCCACTGATTCTATTTCATCTCTATAGATCTCTTGAGAGTCTACAGAAAGAATTAAAAAAAAAAAAAAAGGAATATCAGTTGCTACCCTTAATAGTGGATTTAGAGAGCTCACTATTAATCCAAAACAATCTCCAAGACCTACTGATCATAATTTTCCTATAGATCTATGAGTCTACAGAAAGAATTAAAAAAATAATCAAGGAATAGCAGTTGCCATCATTAATAATGGATTTAGAGTGTTCACTATTAACCAAAACAATCTCCAAGACCCACTTATTATTTTTTTCCCTATAGATCTCCTATCAGTCTACAGAGAAAAGAATTAAAAGAAATTCAAGAAATAAAAATTACCACCTTTTGTAGTGGATTAATACTGAATTTAGGACATTCACTCTTAATCCAAAACAATCTCCAAGGTGCACTGATTACATTTTGTCCCTATAGATCACTTACAAGTCTACAGAAAGAATTCAAAAGCAATTTCAACTAATAGCAGTTGCCATCTTTAATAGTGGATTAATGCTAAATTTAGAATGTTCACTATTAACCAAAAGAATCTCTGACACCCACTTATTATAATTTTTCTTATAGATCTCTTATGAGTCTACAGAAATAATTAAACAAAAATTCAAGTAATATCAGTTGCCACCTTTAATAATGGATTATTAGTGAATTTAGAAAGTTCAGAATTAACCCAAAACAATGTCCAAGAGCATTTATTACCCTTTTTCCCTGTAGATCTCTTATGAGTCTGCACAAAAAAAGAATTCAAAAAATACCAACCAAGTAATAGCAGTTTTCACCTTCAAGAGTGGATCAATACTAAATTTAGAATATTCACTATTAACCAAAACAATCTCCGAGACCCAGTGATTCTATTTCATCCCTATGGATCTCTTATGAATCTGCAGAAAGACTTAAAAAAAGTAAATCAAGAAATAGCAGCTGCCACCATTAATAGTGGATTCACAGTGAATTTAGAAAGTTCTCTTATCTAAAACACCTTTCCCTAAATTGCTCCCAAAGGAATTAAACAATAAACCAGATCAAGCAACGGGACTTAATCCTGGGTAATGATGTCAAGTTTTACATGTGGTTATAATTAGCTGTTAATGTAAGACAAATGTTTCATGAATCTTAAATTATAAGCACAGTAAGAGAGGCTGCAGTGATCACTCCTCATTTCTGTTTCCAGCCATTCTTGGACCTTTTAAAACACCATTGCTTTTTCTAGGTACACTTTCAAAATCTAAATAAAAGAACAATCAAGGAAGCAAATATAGATTATGAAAAAATGACCTGGGGTATTTTAGTCATCCCTTAAGTGCTTGTGGCTCCCACAAACTCCCACAGCTCTGCTTCAGCTGGAAAAACCACACTGAAATAATGCTTTTCATGGCTTCCTTGACCCATCAACAACGAATTTATTGTCTGTTTTCTCCTGGTAACTCCTTTTGCCTCATGTGCTCAAACCAGAGGCTGCAACACGTGAAACACCGGCCAGGGTGAAGAAGCTGAACCTTGTGTTGGTGACACTGGACACAAGGTCAGGCAGAGATCAACAATAATTTTATTTACAGAGTTTTGTAAGGGAGGATTGAGGTTATTAGCCATTCACTTCTAATTTAAAAAAATACAAAAAATACATTAAAAATATGTAAAGGCTGTGGGTTTTTTCTTTGAATTCTCATTTCTGCTCACTGCATCATTATAAAGCCACTATCCAACTATCAAAAGGAAAGTTTTTGGTTGGAAGCTGTAGAAGAATCAGCTGTAGGTGTGGTTGGAGTGAGGAGAGAACAAGGATGGTGCTTGTAACCTTCCTTCCTCTCTGTTCCACTTCAGAATGGAGCTCAGAGAGGGAAGATACATCACAAGCCCTGTGTGCAAATATTTCCCTTTTTTAAACCCAATTTTCCACATCCCAAGCCTGTCCAATTTCCTGCACCAAACCCCACCACTCCCGGCTGTGCTCAGCATTCCAGGAAATGCATTTCCCGATGCAGGAGGAAATGGGGATCATCGTGGTGGCAAAAGGGGGCTCCTGCTGTGGGATCTGCCCAGCTGCAGGACCGTGAGTGGGTGGCTGCAGCCAGCTGCAGGCTGCAGCCCCAGATGTGCAGTTTGGCAGCTCCATCTGCTGCTCAACAGCCAGAACTGAACGCGGCTCTTCTCAGCCAACACAGCCTGGATGGAAAAAAAAAAACAAACCAAACCACCAGGGAGGGTGTCCTGGGACTTCAGAGTCCTGCACTAGGTTAGATTTGTTGTTGTTGTTGTTGTTGCAATTTGTGTTTGGGTTGGGCTTTGTCATCAGCAGGGTTTCCAAATATTGGAAGAGGCTGAACGTGTTGAGGATGAGTGGGAAAAAACCCTAAACCAATATAAAATCTCCCTCCAATAACCTGACAGTGCATGGAGGGATCTACATGTGCATCTCATGTTTGGTTCATAATAAGGCAGAAAATCCTGCTCTCAGGGATCTGGGATGAATTAGAGCTGAGCAACCAAGCTAGGAGGAACAGGGATTGAGGGGAACAGGGATGGAGAGGAACAGGGATTGAGAGGAACATGGATTAAGAGGAACAGGGACGGAGAAGAACAGGGATTCAGTCCCTCAGATCTCCAAACAGGCTCTGCAGGTGAGTGCTGGGTATGGAGCCTGTGCTGCTGCTCCAGCCTTCCCAGGCTCTGCAGAGCTCTGGTGGGATTAGACCTCTGCTGAATGCAGAGAGAAACTCAGCCCAGTGCAAGACTCCGTGACAAACCAGAGGGTGAGTTAGGAAATCTTCAGGAATAAAGCAAGGAACCTCCTGGAGGAAGGACCTGAGACTTTCCAAGAATGCCCAGCACGCTTGTGTCAAGGCTGAGGGGTGGCTGCCAAGCCTGGGGCTTTTTATGTTAAAAAGATATTGAGAACAGTGGTTCAAACAATCACCTGGGGATGTGCTGCGTTTATGACACAACACAACCACTGCACACACCAGAAGCATCCCAAACTTTGCCAGCAGCAAACCCAGAGGCTCCTTTTGATAGAATGCAGGTGGGAATTGACCAGTTTGCTTCTGTGCTGCCCTACCCCTGCTGGTGACATTATTGCAGGTTCTACTGGCATTGGCATCTGTGCATGGACATTTGTGCATTTACGGTCATACAGCATCAGAAAATGAACAAATACTTTCAATTCCACAGTTTTGAAATTAGGGTTTTTCCAAACAATGAAAAGTAACTTTTTCCAAGCCTAAGAAATAATGATAATAAATGACAACAACAGAAGTGGAGTCTAACCTCCAATCCACACTCTCCACACTCTGCAGTGCTTTATGACTTACAAAAAACCTGGAAGAACTGGCAGTGCAGCAGCAAAGATCCTGGGTACATGCTCTCTAATCAGATTAGGCACTATCCCACAGCATTGGGATTTAAATTTCAAATTTCTCTGACATGGAATGGGACAGAAAGACACTTATGTAAGCTCCTGGGGCTGGCCTGGGCAGGAGAAAATACAAATTGCAGCTGTCAGGCAGCAGAGCAGGTACAGCATTCACTCCCCAGCGCTGGCTTTGTGGGAAGGAGATTGAGAAATCCATTAAAAGACTCAGCCTTTGCTCCCCCCATCCCTTCACACCAATCCTGAGTGTGCTGGGAAGGGCACAGCAGCTTCCCACCACATTCCTCAGGGCACAAAAGAGCTTCCTTGACTTCAGTTACTAAGGCTGCCGAGCCAAGGGCTGCAAAGCCCTCTGGATCAGGGGGCTGGATCCCAGCTGGTTGTCCCGCAGCACCACCACGCTGGAGAAGAATGGCCTGGGAGAGCCAAGCTCACATAGCAGCCAAGGGCATGGGCACTACCAGGGAAACTGCAACAAAGGCACAAAAGCATTTTTCTCCCTCCTGGACCGCACAAAAAGTGGATGGGAGGAGTTGAGCTCATGGAAGTGAACAGCAATATTGCTGTCATCTTTTACGAGTTTTCTTGGTGGTGGCAGCAAAAAGCAGGGAAATCTCTATTTGTGCACGAGCAGCTGTGCAAACATTTCTGCTCAGGAACAGGCCAGGAAGTGGGGCAGTAGAGGGAAATGCATCATGATGCACTCTTCAGACTGTGATGCCTAAAGTAGGATGTGGAATCTGATTTTTGACATGTCTATATAGATGTTAGCGTTGAGAAAAGCAGAATTCTCCATTTTGGATGCCTGAAACTTCTGAAGAGCAGGGATCCAGTGTCCACTTCTGGAAATCCCAGCTCATTGGTTTCAAAGTCACCTGTAAAACATCACCTCACCAGACTCCAAAGACTACAAATTTGTGAAACAACCAGAACTGCAGAGTTAAACCTGGGAAAACCTTCTCTCTTCTGGCACAGCTTTTTAATCCAGCTGTGCTGACAGAAAAGGCATCAGAACCTCAAAATCGCATCCCTGGGCACGTCTGTGCCCCAAGCCCTGCAGAAAGGAATCTAACAGAGTGGATCAGGGCTAGGCTCGAGGGAGGGCTCAGTGTCACAGGCAAAAATGCTGGTGATTGGTGGCCAAATATTCATCAGGAGAAGGCACCACCATGGTCTGAGCAGCAGAGAAAGCTCTTCTCAATTAATTCTCCACTGATCAAAACCCCAACACTTCCAAGGCATTTTTGCCCTTCTCCACACAGAACACACTCAAAGCAGGAAAGGCTCCAGTTTGAGGCAGATGTCGCAGGCCAGAAAGGAGGTACTGGACCAACTTGGACAATATAAATCATCACCTTTTCTACTGCCTGCTGCTCCTGCTAGCTCAGGATCCAGATTAATCCCTTGTTTCATTTATTTTATGTGATCATGCAGATCTTTGCACAGTTCAAGCCAGATGGCAGAACCAACCTGTATCCAGCAAATATTTTTTATTTAAGACAAATTTTGCATTGATGTGGACACCAATGGCCACAGGGGCCATTCCTGTGGAATGGGGACAATCCCTGCCCTGGTCCTGTGACCCAGCCCAGGGGCCACTGGCCTGGTGCCCACCTGGGCACACCTGGGCTGGTGTCCAGCTGCTGTTCCCTGGACCCCCAGGTCCCTTCCTGCCAGACAAATTTCCCTTCAGGCTCTAAGACAGGTCAGGAAAGCTCATCTGCTGTCTCCCAGTTCTAGCCACCCCTAAGGAAACAAATTTCCTCTCTAGCCACACAGCAGATTCTACATGTGAAGGGATGGAAGAATATAGTTTCCTAAAAATAGCCTGTCTTGCCTCTCCTTAAAGGGTACCAGCCTTCCTGTAGCACTTATCTGTCTCTCATGGGATGCACAAATTGCCACAAGAATCCAAAGGAATCATAAGGATGCCATATTTAACTGTGGCTTGGAAACAGGCCCACCACCACCAGCAAGGAATAGCAGCTGCTTTGTAGTTTTCCAGTCTTCACGTGCAAGAATAACTCAGCTCTCAGACATAAAGATGAAACCCAAAAGCCACAAGACGTGACCAGGAAATGTCCAAATTTCTGTGGCACACAGAGATTCCTGAGGAGGCATCTGTGCAATTTAGAGCCCAAAGAACAGGTATTTACTCCCCAATAAATGATCAGATTTATAACTTTCTGCAGCTCTCCTAGTATGAAATTCCTGATGTAAAGATAAAAAGGTCTAACCTGCAGAGTGAGCTTGTCTCTTATACAGTGCTGCTATCAAGGACATATCTTGGTTAGATCCTTAAATAAATATTAATCATTTAATCCTCAAAAAACCCCCAAAGTTTCCTATTTCTAAAGAATTTACTAGCAAATGTGCAGTTGTGCAATGATAAAGGATTCTGTAATTAGTCTGAAAAAGCACAGTAAAATTAAGGAAGAAACCACACTAAAAGAAAAGAGAAACAAAAAAGAAATGCAAGATGCAAAATCATGAAAGTGATGGCCACATAGGCCACAGCAAGGTTATTTCTGAAAGACAATGGGTTTTGTTCTTTTTGTTAACATCAGGGTCAGGATGCAGCAAAACACACTTAAACCATAAGTGCAAAATTATCCTGACAATCTTGGGAGTCTGCATGAGGCCCATTGCAAAATCTACAATATTTTCTTGTAAACATGCAGTGATATTCCCTTCTTGACCTTTTGTTTAAAACAGACAATAGATGCTGGAAGGAGAAGCTTTTTCCACTCATCATGGAATTATATCAAAACTAATTGATAATGAGTCCCTTGCAAAGATTTACAGTGATTAACACCAATTCCTAATCAACCCCAGCAGCTCTACCAAGGCCGGGGGTGGTCATAAACTATTTTGAGTGTATTTTTGCTCAGCCCACATTAGCATCATCTGCTCCTGCTACTTTCTATTTATACACCACAACATTTTGGGCCCAACTTCAGATACATTTCTAGCGTTTTACTACAGAACCAAATGGCTCTGGTTTTACCTGCTTGCTTTGGTGATTCCCACCTTCTGGAATGGTGTTTCCTTCCCTGTTTGCACTGTTGTATTCCTTTGTACTAAAGTCTTTGTCACAATTCCTATTTTTAGCTTCTAGACTGATTAAATATAATAAATATAATCAATAATAAATAAAAATAAATATAATAAATGTTAATAAGTATAATAAAATATAATAATCACAATCAACTGCAACCACACATTTCCTTCTAGCTCCCACACAGTAAATAGGATGTGCTTTAGAAAAGCAAGGACAGCATTCCCATATTTATTTGGACTCCTGGTTGTGCTCCCATCCATCTGAAGTTTAATGGAGCAGGGTGATAATACAAGTTACTGCTGCATTAACTAAAAAACAAACAAACAAACAAACAAAAACAAACAAACAAAAAACCAAAATTGGGTTTGTTCATTGTTCCTTTCATTGATTGGGTGTCATTCTTTAGCCCTAATTGGTGTTAATTGTTGTTGGGCAGACCCAAGGTCTTCCCTGAGAGCCCACACTGGTTTGCAGGGTAGAAAATGCAACACAGAGAGGCTCAAAAAAAGGACACAACTGGTGCCCAGAAAATACACCACCTGGAGATCAGGGAGAGCCTCAAAAAAGGACACAACTGGTAGAAAATGCAACACAGAGAGGCTCAAAAAAGGACACAACTGGTGCCAGTCAGCATTGGGATTGGTGCTACAACAGGGTCCATTATTCCTCTGCTGACACCCAGGAAATACCCCAACATTCCTGGTCCCTCCTGGCCACAGGAACAAAGCCAAATCCAAATTTAGTGGAGCAATGGATTTACTGCCCTTTGCTGAACTGCAGAAATTAAAAGTTCTCACTCCCAGGTACCACCAGTCACAAGATTTCCTTCCCTTCTCCCGCCCCCTAGCTCGGGAGGAGGCGAGGGTGATAAAGAGCCCACCCACTCCTTTTCCCTGCTGTTTTGCACCTTTTTTTTTTTTTTTTTTTTTTTTTTTTTTTTTTTTTCGTTTTTGGCCTTTGTGTCCCGGGGAGCTGCTGCGGGCAGGAGTTGGGCAGTTCTGACTTCCTGCCTTGGGGGCACTGAGCTCCTGCTGGCCCCGGGAGCTGCACAAAGCCCGTCCTTGGAGACACACCAATGCAGGAAGCCAGCACAGAAAAAGGGAGCAGCAAGTACTCAGAAAGGCAAAGTAATTTGCCCAGGCAGGAGGCTGGAGCAGAATTTAGAGCAGAGTTTCTTTGCGTGCCAGTGCAATCCCTTAACCTTCAATAATAATGCTGCTACCCTCTCCTGACGGCCTCTTTTCATCTCCAGCATGTACAAATGACTAAGTATGAAAGACTTTTTGCCTCGTGGAAGCAAATAATGGCAAATAAAAGCACATAAAAGCTCCAGCAAGGATCATGGACTCTGGGGAAAAAAAAAAAAAAATTTCAGTGTAACTGGAGGTGGTGTTTGTTATTTAATTTTTTACCAGTCTGTAAGCTCTGTGCCATTTCTCTTCCCAAAGAAGAGAGTGCCCTGGCATGCCAGAGCCAAATTTGCTGGCAGGCAGTGTTCCATGAGGGAAAAGAGATGGAGAAGGTGGTGCTGCTGCCCTGAACCTGCTCTGCCAGTGCCTAAATCTGCCAGAGCCAGGCCCGGGCACTCAGCACAAGGGGTCACCAGTGGTTTTGGAAGCCTGTGAGAACCAACAAACTGCCTAAATTATTTGGAGGTGCCACTTTCCCCAAGTAAAACATTTCCTTTGGTGAAAACATGACATGCAAACATGATGTCAAACACTCTGCCTGCCTTCTGTGGGTGCTGCTCCAGTCCCTCTGGGATTTTGGTTTGTTTGAGGACTGGAGGCAGCTCCCATCTGTTACTCTGTCTCTTTTTCAGCGTTATGGTTTTGGGTGAGAGTAGGTAGAACCACGTGTCAGAATGCAGCAAAAGGAACATCATTCCAGCCTGAATGAGTGTTTAAAGGAAACACTGACTGTAGATCAGCAACCTGTGGATGGCTCCTGTTTTGTGTCTGGCCCCACATCACACACCAGAGCCCAGTGTTGATGGGGAGCAGCAGCCAAGGCAACACTGAATGCTTTGACCAAGATTCCAAGCCCAAAATTCACAGAATCTGACCCAAACACCCAGATTTTCACCAAAAGCCTGGTGCTCCTCAGCCTCTAATTTCCCACATAGCTCCCAATGCCCAATCAGGCCAAATTTAGACCAGACACTGTCTTAAAATGGATCTCTAATCTGAAAAGGCTGTTGACTCTTAATCCTTGAAAAGGGGCATCTTCACTATTGTGGGGGTGAGGTGGAGGGAGAGAAATAAAGTTTTAACAGTCTTTACAATTCTCTTTATTACATTTAAAAATACTACCCAAGTTTCAATTTCATGCTTAATGAAGCCACAAGGAGAAGAAAAAACAATTTCTTCAAAGCAATGCTGAAGGAAAATTAGAGCTCTGAAGATCAATTCAAACTCAAGAAGAGCTTCAAAATCATTTAAAAAGCCTAACAGAAATTGGGCCACAAAAATACAACATTTTTTGTTCTGGTGTTTCTCCTGCCACCTTCAGTGAGTGCTGCAGATTTTGGGGATATTTGAGTTTCTCTTAAACCTGAAAATGCTGCCTGAAAGTGCCAGGGCCGAGTTATTGTTCAGGGGATGACATCCTGGCACATCTGAGATCAGATTTTGTCCGTGTGACTGGGCAAGTCACTTTGGGTGACATCCAGAGGGGGAAGTTGTCTGCAGCTCCCAGACCCACCCACCAGGCAGGATCCACAGAACTTCAACATCAGAGTGAGGGCTAGAAACACATTTTGACAAACAGAATTATCTCCCTTTTTTTAGAGGCTGGCTGTGCCACCTTTATGCAATTTGAACTTCTTTCAGTTTCTATCATTTCATTGAAATTTTTTTGGTTTTTTTCCCCACAACTCCCACAAAACTCCTTGTCCCATTTGATCCCAGCTCAAGGGCTGCACTTCCCCAAGCCTGCTAGAGAGGAGGCAGCTCTGGCAGATGCTGTTTCCTGGTTTACAAAGCCTCTCGACTGGCAACAGCAGCTGCCAGCACTGCTAATCCAAGGGATTCTAATTTTGGGGCTTCCTCTACGTTTGAGCTCGTGGCTTCTTTTAAATAGGCCCTCTTTTCTGAATAAGAAAAGACTTTACATTTGTGATTCTTACATGCAGTTATCATACAGAGCAAAGCAAGCAAAAAAAGGCTGCAGGCACATGCACATGTTAATGGAGTTAAGACTCTTGGCAAGAGAAATTGGGAAAATCAGAGCATTTTGGAGGGGGTGCAGTAGAGAGAAGAGAAGCCCTGAGTCTGAGGTTACCCTTTTCAGATATAGCTCCGAGCTAAAGCCACATTTTCTATCTGTTCTGTTTTCTTTGATCCTCAAACTTCAATCCGAACCTTCAGGTTTAAATGGGATTTCAGTCTGAACTAAAAGCAGTTTAAATGGAAACAAGAATTTCTTTCCCCCCTCACCCCTCCTGCCAAATTAGGAATTTGAAGCTGCAATGTCGAGGTGCTTTGCAAATCTATAAAACTTCCTGGCTTGAAGTGATAAGGACAAACAGTAAGGCACATTAGGACAAACGATAAGGGCACTCACTCTGAAGGTAGGAGATAAATAGAACAATTCGTTTTCTTTTCAGTTGAAAAAAAAAAGGAAATATAAAAATAATAAAAGTAAAAAGCTTCAGAGAAGTTCGAGCATTTTGCAAGTGGTCAATGCAGGAAAAGCAGCCCTTGCTGGCTTTGGCTGATGTCTCAATTGCATGAAAATGCCAGCAGGGCAAGGCTTCACGCCTGTCCCGCAGGATTTCCAGCCTCCCTCCAAGACAAGCTTTGGGCTCAGAGTCTGTTCTAAAACGCTGACATCGCTCTGAACGGAACACAAACGCGTTTGGGGGATTTTGGAGCCATGAATCCCAGCCCTAATTCCCGGAACAACAACTCAGCAGCACCTCAGATCAACTTCCTGGAACTAATTGGCCTTTAGGAGATGCAAACCTTCTCCTGAATTCTCACATGCTCATGGCAGGAAGTTGTTGGAACCCTGGGCACTGAGGATTTCAGACTTTCTGTGCTGACAGGCACTGACCCCCAAGCAAACACTGCATTTCACCTGAGGCCGTGGAAAAGGCTCCCAAAATTGAGTGACAGCCCTGGGATTGTGGGTGTGGGGTTTGAATAGAAGTGTGTGATAGCACAGGGTGGGAAACTTAGAGTTTAAGGGTTTAGAATATAGTAATATATATATATATAAGGCAAGATGGAGGATTTAGGGTGTTGGCTAGGTTCTTCTTTCACCTTCTTCTCCATGGGTCTGGGTGGGATTTTGTAATTGGGTTGAAAAATCCGCATTGTGGACCACGGGTGGTTGGTTATTGGGTTAAAAAAGAAACATCTGAGTCCGAACACGAAAAATTGGGTAATTGATGCTTAAAAAACCTTGGAAAGAGTTAGAGTCATTTTTCGCTTTGTTATCCAGAACTCCAGACTGTAACATAGATAAGAATTAAGAAACATCTGAGTCCGAACACGAAACTGCATCTCCTGTGCTTTAATCCTGGCTCTAACACAAGAAAAGAAGATAAAAACCCCACAGGAAGTCTCTGCTTGGCTTTGGAGCTCAAATTTGGATTTGCCAGTTGACACCTGAGGTCTGGGCGCAACCCCTGCTCACATTTCCCTGCATCTCTCTGGAATGTCAAGCCCTGGGTGAGGGGACTTGGGATCCCTCCCTGGAGGCATCCTTTGCTCCAGGGCAGTCATACCTGTGCTGTGGCATTTAATTTATAAGATTCAAAGTGCACCTGGGTGGTTTTTACCTGACTACAGTGATGGTTTAAACAGGTTTATTTGGAATATATGGAAATATCATAGAAAGATTTCCAGTGTGGAGGACATGCATTGAAAACCATCACTAGAATTCTGGTTTTACCTGTCTGGAGCTTTCTAGCTGCAAAGAAGCTTCAAAGCTTTGCTGCTTTGGTCAAAATAAATATATTGAACAATCCCCTCAGGAATGCCTTGAATATCCACTAAGAACTCCTCTTGCTTGTATTATAAATGACAATATAATATTGACTTTCACATTTATGTATTGGCTTTTGCACAAAGATTGACCACGAAGGTTTTGATATGGTACAATTTGTAATTCCTTCTAACTGCTTTTTGCTACAGTATAATCTGTCATCTTATGTATGCACTATATAGCTTATATAAATAGCAGTGTGATAAATATATTCTAGTTTAGGCCTTAGCATAATATTAAAATAGAGACTATGTAGTGTTAACATGCCTTTATTGGTGTAACTGACTCAGACAATGGTGTGAAATAGCTGTGTTGTTTCTCACATTCGTGGACTGTCTTACCTGAAGGATAAGATAACAGCGACAAGAACCAGGGCACCAAGAGAAAAATTTACTACTTATTCTCCAGTTATCAAGAAGTGTCAAAACAACAGAATAGAACATCAAAAAGAAATAAAATATATTGATTTAATCTACAAGATAGCATGCAGACAAGTCAAAGGTTAAAACCAAGCAAAAGAGCTCCCTAGAACATATAAACTCACAGGAAGGTTTGAATGTGTATAACCCTCATTAATATGCATTTAACCCGTGTAATGAAAAGTACATAAAAATTTGTTTTAAGCTAATGGGGTGCTTTAGGCAGGTTGCCAAGCACCCCAGCACTAGATAGTGTCCCTTTTATCCCGTATTAAACTTTTATAAAACTCTTTTATCAGTGAGCCGTGTTTCTCACACTTGGGACCATTACAAATGTCTGCCTCTCACAGCAAGCCAGTCATTTCAAATGTAAGACAAAATATCCACTTTGCTAAAACACAGAGTAACAATTCCCTGCCTCATGAAAGAATTGATTTGTGGTTTTTTTTTGTTTTGTTTTGCTTTTTTTTTTGTTTTTTTTTTTGTTTATTATTATTTTCAGCAAACTTACCAGCAGACATCCACACACCAGCAGTGACATTGCTCAACCTGAAAGGGTCAGGAAGCCACACAGCACCAAAAGCTGGTTTCTGTCATGGCCCCAAGCCTGCTGCTCTTACCAAACACAAAGGTGAGGCACCATCTGGTGAACATCAAGGCTTCAAGGACAACTCAAGACAATCTGGAAACAAAGGTTAAGTTTGCAACCTGGTGTTGGAACCCTGGGCACTGAGGATTTCAGGCTTTCTGTGCTGACAGGCACTGACCCCCAAGCAAACACTGCATTTGACCTGAGGCTGTGGAGAAGGCTCCCAAAATTGAGTGACAGCACTGGGATTGTGGGTGTGGGGTTTGGATAGAAGTGTGTGATAGCACAGGGTGCAAAACTTAGAGTTTAAGGGTTTAGAATATAGTAATATATATATAAAGCAGGATGGAGGATTTAGGACTGAGGCCAGTCCTTCTTTTTCACCTTCTTCTCCACGGCTCTGGGTGGGATTTTGTAATTGGGTAGAAAAATCCTCATTTTGGGCCCCGGGTGGTTGGTTATTGGGTTAAAAGTAAAAATAATTTAGGTATCATTTCTTAATTGGACAGTTTGTGCTTAAAAGGCCTTGTAGAGAGAGAGATGGGGGCCGTTTTTAGTTTGTTAGCCAGAAGTGCTGTAGAACTCAGAGTTTGCGAGACTAAAATGTAGATAAGAATTAATAAACAACTGAGTCCAAAGAAGAAATACCATCTTGAGCATTTAATCCGGACCTTGGCAAAAGAAGATAAAATGTAACAACCTGAGAACCAATGTCAACATCTGGGATAATTTTCCCATCGGTCTGTGCCCCAGAAGAAGTGCTTGGAGTTCTGGAACTCCTCTGTCAAGGTGGCTGAGGCCACACTGGAGCAGAATTAACTGGGATAATTGCTCAGGAGCCCAGAGCAGCAAGCAGGAGGAGCAAAGCTGCAAGTCCCAGATGGAACAGGTCCCTTGAGACAAGGGCCAGGAAATGTTCTGAGGATAGCCGAGGTCCCTGGGGAGCCTGGCGGGTGACATGGAAGGTCTTGTCCAAAGTGTTAAATCCTCACTTTGAGCCCACTGACCATCTCTATTCTAAGGGGACAGCTACTCAGTTAAAGGCAGAAATTGAATTATTTACTCTCAGCCTCAATAAAACACATTTTCCTTGATCTCTAGGGCATATTTTTCAGTATAAAGCCTTAGGGGGAAAACACCTTCCTCGAGGAGGCAAAGTTACCTTCCCCCCACACCATTTGTTTGAATAATAAACCACTTGAGCAAACATATGACACATGGGAGGTGTGATTTTTTTCCTCTGGAGGAGATTAGGTTAAGCTTGCCTTTTTTCCTCAAAGGTACACAGTTCATCAGCAGGAAGTTTAAGGAGGAAAAATGTGTTTTCATATCAGGTAAGAGTGCACACGGTGCTTGCCTTGCTCTCAAAATGGATGAGTCTGCAGCAATCTGCAGGACTGACAGCTTTATTTTCATCTGCCTGCCCTGATAGAGCACATCAGGAAACATTTTTCCACATCCACACTTGGGGATTTGAACATTCATACTGATACCACTTTAATCTCATTTGACTCTATAGAAAAAAAAAGCCCAACCCATTAATATACACTTAGTTACATCAGCTAAAACCTTATTTGCTGCAGCAAATAATTTGGTTTGGTGTTTTTTTCTCTCCCCATCTCCCCTTTTTTTTGGGAGCTGCTTTTTCTCCCCCTCAGACTTTCACAGCCTTCCAATTGCAAGGTTTGTGGCACTTGCCAAGGGTGAAGGAATCTAATTTGCTAATTCAATCATCATTTGCAAACTAATGACTGTGAGCACAAATAAAACCAACATTAAAATATCTGAAGCAGCACAGCTATGGTGGGGAATACATTCTCAGAGTAAACAAAACCACCTTGCAACCGAAGCATTTAAAGCTGAGCACATTTCTGGTTCAGGAATCCAGTCTCTTCCTGGACAGCAGCTCTGTTATTAATGAAATTAGCGGTAATAAAAACACAGATTAAAACTTCCCCCACAGCTGGGCTTCTCCAAGAACTCCAGCTGGACTGAATTTTGGGTTAAGGCAGCACAACAGGAGGAGCAATGAACTCCCTAGTTCTCAATCAGTGCTTCAGATTCACACAAGAAATGACATTTTTTAGTGTTTCTCCTTAAAATTCCTCAAACTCCCTAAATTTCAACTCAGAGTGAAGGACATATGTATGAAAATAAACAAAAAACTTAATGTCACCCAACAGCAACATTCAGTTCTCTCTGTTGGCATTGCTTTGGGCCAGATCTGTAGCTGATCATCAGCAAAAACTGAGTTTCCTGAAAAACGTCTGGAAGTCCTACCTTTAACCACCTCTAAAATCTGCCTGTGACCCTGAGCTGGCAGAGAGGATCCTCACTGGAAGAAAGGAATGTACGAGCAGACCACAGAAGCACACTCCTGCCATTCAGGTGTTGCAAATGACCCCTAATCTCAGTGAGTCCAAATTAGATTATTGTGGCAGAGTTTCTCCGGTGGAGATGTGAGAAGAGAGCCCTCAGGCCATCACAGATGCAATAATAAATTAATTTATTGGAGAAAACAGCCTGAAAATGGGTAATTTTTTTTGACAATCAGGAGAATGTGTCTTCTCAGCTGCTTTTGGGTAATAGATGAGGAGTGTTATTTATCAGCAGGCATGCAGTGATATTTAGGATGGATTAGCAACAATTCCTTTGCTGCCACACACATGTTTTACTCCATGCTTTTCTCTTCATGGATTTCACTTTATCTCACCACAGGGGCTCCTTGGGATCGATGCATTCCACTCCCATCAGCACCTCAGGACTGCCCAGACAACCTTTCCAAGCAGCAGCAGATTTCCAGGTAAATCCATGGAGCAGATCTTAGAAAAACATGTGTTTTCACACTGGAACAAATGAGGCAGGTATTGATCTTGCATGATGCTTGTGAGTTCCCTCAGCAGCAGCAGTTCCTTCCTGCCAGGATGTTACACACAGCAGCTTTCAGAGGACAAAAAATCAATGGAGGAACATTTGTCTGTTTTACAGCAAAGGCAAAAAACCAAAAAGGTGAAATGGGCACAACCATCTAAGAGGAGCTGATTAAGCTGAAATGGGAACCTGGTCCTCTTCAGGAAGGGCAGATCTGAATGCAGAGCACAAAATTTTCCTCGTTTCCACCAAGTTTTCAACCACCCAACAGGGTCTGGAGGGTCAGGTGGCTGCAAACCCCTCCAGGGCAGCATCTCCCCGTACAGAGCTCCTGTGGAGGGGAATATTCAAGTTTCCAAAGATCACCATGAACTTCAAAAGAGCAGCTGACATCATGCCTGTCCTCCTCCCCTCTCAAAATCAGAGTGCAATTTGCAGCATCCAAAGGATTCGTCTTGTTTTGGAATGAGCATTTCAGCAGCAATTGGGTATCCAGATCCTTGGGGACATTTTAGCATCTGAAGTCTGACTGTCTATGCCATAAACAACTTCCCTCTTCGCTTCTGGGGTTGGATCAAAAAGCTAAAAAATCATCCCAGTGCACAGAAAAGCTTTGCAGAGAATAAACCTGGAAGGACATGGCTAATCCCAGCTCCGACACAGGCTGAAAATGCAAAGCAAAAAGAGCCTCCCTTTATCAACCACCATTTCTGCTTTTCTGCGTTTTATTTTACGTATTTGATTAATACTTTGATTGAAGTATTTGAAAATTCTTTGATTGAATTGGATTGAAAATACTTCAGGGTAGACTGAAGGCAGGGTGGTACCACTTCAAATCCTTCACAAAGAAAGCCCAGAGTGCTGGTGGAAAGATCCCAGATCAGCAGCAAGCAGAGCATTCCAGCAGCCAGGTGGTTAAAAAGGCTCGGGAAAACGCCAGCTCAGCTGCCACACACAGCCCTGTTGAATAAGCTCATCAAATTACCCACTGGAGCATTTCCAGTGGCCCAGCTGACTTGCTGAGCTGGGGGATTTGCTTGGCTGGGCTGGCACAGGGAATTTCAGCCCCATTTGCACGGCCACAGCCTGTGGGATCTGTTCCTTCCATCAGTATTTGCCAGTTTATCATCGGCAGGGCTGTGGTGTGAAGGAATTCCGTGGTGGAATGTTCAACCCAGCTGGAAAATGACAGAGCAGTGCAGGAACACACTGAGCCAAGGGAAAAGGAACCTGCCCGATGTGCAGGGAGCAGGCAAAGACCAAGCTTTGCTGAGGGGGATGTGGCACTGCTGGTGAGGACATGGCTGCTGGCCATTCCTCACCTTTCCCTTTCCCTCTGCTCTGCTGACAAGTGGCTGCCACAGCAGAGAGGGGAAAGAGAGGGGGCTCTGCCAAAGGTAAAATAAACACCCCTCTAAGCTCAGGAGCTGTGATTATGGACCACACTTTTAATCTAAAAAGTCTATCCTGTGCTCTCCTTCTCAGGCCTCAAGTGCCTGAAATGTCTCTGAATTACCCTTCTCCTAAGGGCAGACTGCTTTTCCAAGAAATACTCCAATCAAGAAAGAGAAATATGAATGGTTTTCTTCATTTTTCTTCTCCCTTCTGTCCCTTTTGCCATGCAGAAATGGCATCTTTTTGGATACCAGGCTCTGACATGCTTACTGAACCAGCACCCAGAGGATCAAAAATTAAGGTGACCACCACACTGTATCATTGATCTCAGCTACCAAAATACAAAGTTTGGGGGACTAAAACCCCTCAAACCCTAAAAATTCTGTCTGCCTGTTCCTTATCACAAACAGATCTGCTTGCTCTCTGTTGAAAATTTAGCTCCTGGGTTGGTTTTGACTGTATTTCACAAACCTGACAAGTGTGCCACAGATTTTGTCCCAATTCTTAAATGTCTCCATTCACTTGCTGGTGGGACCAACTTGTTTGGAAAGGATTGCTCAGACCCAGAAGTGGGAATTCTTTGCTGCCATCTGATAAGGCAGCAGACAGCCCCAGCTCAAAACCTTTTTCCATTTCAGTATAAAACTAAACAAGTAAAAAAACAAGTGAAATTTCTTTTTCTGAATGGGCTTTATATTTAACCTTCAATTATATTAACTGTGCCATAAAAGTAATTTTGAGTGTAATTATACACTCAAAAAAGGTGCTTAAAACCTGGAATGATTGTACTGTTTCATTGCCTCGCTGCTTTAGAATATTTCCTTTTCCAAACGTTTCCTTCCCTCAGCCCAAAGGAAATGTTAAAGGTGACTGGATCTCTCCAAGCCCCAAATATCCCTCAGAAAATTACACTTTCAGGGCCTACAAAGCCAAGAGGAACTTAATTGCCTGCAACTGCAACTTCAGCCACTGCAAATCATATTCAGCTCTCCCATGAAAGCAGTAAAGAGCTAAGACTTAATTAGCATCCCTGATTAAATAGCAATTCATACAGCCATTATATCTCCCAGTTAGGCAGCACAGTGCTCTGGAAAAGCAGAGAAGGAGGAAAAAAAAACCCAAAAAAACCAACCAAAACTACACACTCTCCTTCTCTCAATCAAAAAATTCACCTCCACCCGCTTTCCCCAAACTTTATCCAGGGAAATGTTTATTATTTATGATGTAAAGATCATAATGAACACTGCCACTGCCAGCCACACTTTGAAGGCTCCCAGGCAGAGTTTCCATCAGCAAGCTCGACCTGTGTGACAGATCAGAGAGCCCCTCAGAAACCCTGGTGAAGACAAGCACAAAGAGCAGCCGAGGGAGAGCAGCATGAAAAGACTCCCACAGGCAGTCACGTTCCAGCAGCCTTGGGGAGGGAAAGGGGGGTCTCTCATCAGAGAAATCCCCACGTTGCTGATAAAAGCCTCCAGAACACTCATTGCTGAAACTCTGCTCCTGTTCTCCCCTGCTTCCACTTCGCAATTTCAAACACACCACAGAGGAGAGGATGAGCTCCTCCCTGGGACAGCTGGGATGGCAATTCTTCACCTCTCTTGCTGTTGGGAAATGAAAGTGATGGGAAAAGGGGAGCAGGAGCAATACTGGGAGGCAGAGACACGTCCAGAGACAGCCCCATGTGCTGGGATAGCACAGCCGGGGTGGCTTTATGCTGGACTAAGAGTTTGTGTTTTGCAGTGTGGGAAGTCCCTTGGATTATGAATTTACTGTCCTGAATAGAATTATTCACCTGTTGGTTCTCCCCCAAAGGAGCTGCCTTGTCCCTGTTTCTTGCTGGATTTGGGAAGATCCCCAGATAAAGAGGAGCAGCATCTGTTGCATTTTTTGCCAAGTGGATAATGCAGCACAAACAACTCCTTCTTCCCAGCCAGCTCCCAGCCTGGCCATGCTCTCCAGGCTGGAAGGATCATTCCAGCCCCTTGTGAATCTCATTTTATGAAGCCAAGCAGGAAAAATGTACAAGAAGCAGTGATGAAACAAGAGCAACAAAGAAGTAAGGAAAGGGAGCAAAAGTAAATATGCACCACATGTGCAATTACCAACACAGAACAACATTTTATCAGGACAGGTGCTGACCCTCCACTACAGCAGACTCTCAGGTCTCAAATGAGGAGGACAAATGATTTGTGGCTTTTGATGATAAGGCACACGGTCAAGAACTGGTTCGGGGTACTACCACACTGCTCCAGGGGAGCACATGGAGATTTTGGTAGCTTATCTCTCAGGCAAGTGGAGAATTGCACTGCAGCAATATTCCTTCCCTCAGCCAAACTGGAAACCTTAGAGACATGAAATAAGTCTGTGATGAGGATAAATAAATTGTCACATGACAAGACTCCAGTAATTTAGCCAGATAGACAGAACAATGACGGATGGGATATAAGAGGAGATGGAGTTGCTGTATTTAGTGTCTGAAATGTCATTTGAATGCTGCTCACTGCTAATGTGCCTTCTGGGCCTTGCAAAGTCCTGCTGCATTGGCCTTCAGAAAGCCAGAGGTCAAATTTACATAGAATAATCTGAATACTTGCTCATATTTGAACATTCCCTTGCTCCCTGCTAAAACCCTTCTCAAGTAACTCTCTGGAACAAATGTGTTCTCTGCAGCACAGCTGGAGAGTCCCTCACATGCACTACACACTCCTGTGCCACCTCTGGCATTCCTGTTTTCTGCCTCTAGTCCCATTCCACACTATTCCCTTTGGAGAGGTCATGGAGCACCGTTCCTTCCCACAGAAGTGAAGGAAACTCCTTTTTTCTCCTTTTTTTCCATCTCTCCTGAATCTTATCCAGCTATTGGATGTCAATACTCAAGGCACTGTTGGCTCCCTGATGCTCCACAGCCTCACCAGCCAAGTTCACCTCCGGCTCTGGTTTCTCCACCTCAGTCATGGGTTCCTGCTGAGGGAACAACCAAGATTTTTGGATTTTCACAGCCCCAAAGAACTCAAGGCCATCACTGAAATAACTCAGAGGTGAGTGTGGAGCAGTTTCAGCTGTTTGCCCTGTAACACATGACTGCTCAGTTGAGGAAAAGCTTGGAACAACATATGGTCCCAATTACCTCTGTCCTCCTGCAACCAATACTTTTCTTTTCCAGATACAATTTATCTGGGCTGCTTGGCAGCTCAGCTGGCTCCCCTTCTTCTCCTGAGGAACACAACCACATGCAGATGCTATTTATACACCGGGCAAATTATTTCTGCAACCATATTTTCCCAATGAAACTGGCCTCGTGTCCCATCCAAAAGGTGGGAGTCGTGATCTGTGACTGTGAAAGATGCCTTGGCACCTTCTGAAAAATAAATCCAGAGCCCTGGCAAAGTGTCAGCTTTGTAATTGCATTCTGTGGGCCTGTAGTAGCTCTTTCCTAGCAAACAGCTGATGAATCCCACCCCAGATGTGACTGGGAGTCAGTCCCAGGTTCAGCTGTTAAATCATAGAACAGACTTCCTAATGAGCACCATAATTACAAGCCTTATTTTTCTCATGGATCTGTCCTTACAGGTATTTCTATGCTCCTTTTCAGCTCCCACAATCCCTTCACAATTGCTGGGCTCAATAGGAATCACAGGAGGAAATCTCTTCCTCACTTTCTCATTGAAATGCTGGTCAGAAACCCAGGGGGAATACAAATGGCACATGAAGCCTCATTTCCCTCACTCCCTGCAGCAGCAGCTTGGGAGTGTTCAGTTACTTCCCATTTAAAACTTTTCCAAGCCTTGGCTGAATGGGGAGAGTCCCACAGCCACATGGGTGACAGTGCCAAATACTGACAAACAGATCTGAAGGGGAGGGAAATGTGTTTTGGGATAATGAATTCAGATTTATTTGGTTTTACAAGGTGCAGAGTCATATTTAGAAGCAAAAGTAAACAAAAAAAAATTTGATTTGCAAAACACCAATTGCAAAACAGCTTCTTCTAGGTAAGAAAAAAAAAATCCCACCATGCATGAAAGCTGCTACAGAAATCCCCACAAATGCCAAATATCTTTCCATCCTATGTTTTAGGGTCCATTTAATTCATACAGTTTGAAAATGAGCACAACATGCTATCAAAAGCACTTTAAAAAACCCAGAAACCCAAGCCCAGTGTTATGATGAGGCACCATATTTATTGTCCACCAATGGAATATCCTTGCTCAGCTTATCTATGTCCAAAAAGCCCCAAACATGGGAATTCTGCAGGCCAGCTCTGCAAGCTCAGCCAGGATGTGAAAGAGAAAAGGTGTTCGGAGCATCCCCTCTCCTGCCACCACCCCGCAGGCTGAGCACTTGTCACAGTGCCATGTGCTCCCAGGTACCCAGCAATTTGTTGCAAAGAAAGAGAGATGGATGCTCAGTAACCCTCCTGAACTAATTTTTCTCACTCTCTGGAAGCAATTTTCTAGGCCATCTATCTGGGAATGTCACCTTCCTAACGGGAAGCAAATAACTGCTGCCTCCTCCAGCTCCAGGAGAGCACAGCTGAGCTTGACTTTTCTTTTTATTAACAATCTACAGCAGTGATGGCACAGGAAAAATGTGTTTTATTCAAGACTTTAATCAACACTTGATGAGAATTACGTGCTTTCCCTCTTTAAATGTAGCTCTGTGGTGTTTTTTTTTTTTTTTTTGTTGTTGTTGTTTTTTTGTTTGTTTGTTTTTTTCAACATACTAAAATGGATAGGTTTTGCTTTAAACTGGTGAGATTGATGCTTGAAATTAAGGTAACACCCCAGAAGTTTAACATAGCTGAATAGCAGGAGGAAAACTTTGAGCCATGCTTCCGTGAGAAACCTGCCAGGGAGGGGATGGTTCCATTATTGGAAATGTCTTTTTTATTTGCCTCACTACAAATGCTTCCATTAAAAAAAGCAAAACATAAAAAAAGCTGAGATGTTCCCAACTGGTTCAAGGTTTCACAGAAACTGAGAGAACCCCAGTGAGCTGAACTTTTCTGGGTCCTGTGACTGGGAACACTGAGAGAAATATTCAAAATACAATCTCACTTGGATGAATTTTTAACATAAAGCAAGAAAGATAACATTCAGCACCAACATTTCTGAAAAAAAATGCTGAGAGCACTGTGCAGCATTGCCCTGCTCATGCAGAGCTCCTGGAGGAGAGCTACAGGAATAGGGAATAGAGAAGAAAATTCTCTTCCACTCCCTCCACTGTCCCTGGCTCTTGGTTGGGAAGAGAAGGAAAGAGAGAAGTAGGGACCAGGAAGAATAGTATATAAAAAATATAGATGTTATATATATAACATATTATATATAACATATATATATATATACACTATATTATACATATTAGATATAGTAGATGTATTAGATATAGAAGTATTTCTTACCTGCCACAGAGAATCCCAAGGCAGCTCCTCATTCACAGGAGGCTGTCACAACTTTGAGACCAAACCACCTCTCTGCCCCATCAACCACGACTCCGCAAAACCCTGCACCGGCTCCTTTTCAAAATTATTTCTGTATCCCCCAGTTAAAGACAATTCCCCAGGAGCTTGTGCACCTCCCGAGGAGCAGCAGAGCTGTGTCCCCTCAGCAGTGCCCAGCTCTGGAAGGTTCCCTGACCCTTTTTGTCCCTGGATTTCAGGCTGGGAACACTGTGGCCTCACGGAGCCGTCCTGCGTTTTCTAAAGGAGCTGAAAGTGTTCCTCAGGCTCCGGTCCCAGGAGTGCATTCACCCATCCGTCCTGGGAGCCCTTCCCTCTCCACTCTGGGAGGGAAGTTCCGAAGGGTTGGAAGCCAAATACTGCTGCCATTGTTCAGGGCCTCAAAATGTCCCAGCTGAGGGGAGGCAGCGCCGGCCCCGCGGTTCCTCCAGGCCCGGGGATGGGAGGATGGGGGAACAGAAGCTCATTTTGGGAACCCAGCATTAACCTTGAGAAGGGAAGCTTTCCAAAAGGCCGAGGACTGTCCCAAAACAAATCCTGACCTATATAATATAATAGGTTTTGTTTACTGAGGCATGAGCAGATACTACTCCGCCGCTTTAAGTGAACAGGCCCGGCGCCAAAGCTATCAATGGGATTTTATCTGCTTATGCTGCTGGGAAGTTCTGCTCTTTGCACAGCATTCACTGAGGTGTAAAATGAGGACTTAATGTTACTTGCTTGGACTCATTTCAAAAGCAATTGCTGCACCTGTTCATACCAAGGCACAAAGTTTCTTTTTTTTTTTTTTTTTTT
>VXBN01010263.1:826162-842651 GCA_013397395.1 Sinosuthora webbiana
TTTTTTTTTTTTTTTTTTTTTACCAGAGCCCAACACCACAAAACCTGGATTGAAATAATAACAATATCTTTTATATTACTCCATATTTCTTTATTTTTTACTAATCACCTCCTTTCCAAAATGCATTTTCCCTAAAGAAATCAAAATAAAAATGTGTTTCTGCCCACTGGACAATAAGAAATTCCTTGGCTCTCCAGAAGGACAGAAATCTTTCTATATTGCACAATATTGAGTTGGAACAACACATCCCAGCTCCTCTGGAGCTTCATCTTCCAGGTATTAACCAGGCAATGGGGACTCCTCAAGGATAACACACATTATAGTTAATTCCATACCCTCTGAGTGCAATAAAATAACAAAACAAGTCTGATTTCTCCACATAAAAATCTCAGTTCTTATCTGCATGGCACAGATTGAGCTAAGAGTTCTCCCCTGTGATTGAGCTCTAAGCCAATCTAAAGCAGCAATGGAGCTACTCCAAATATCCTGCCAGACTGCAGGGATTGTGCAAAGGGGGACCTTGGCTCTGGAAAGCACTGAATATCCTCAGCCTCCACTGGGAGCCCGTGTTCCTTTGAAGGAAAAACAAATTTCACTAAAGGGAGCGAATTTTAACCTAAACAAACACACAGCACACCATGGCATAAAGTTATTACAGTAAGGAGAGCAATCTTCTTCGCCCTGTAGCTACAAACATTTGGGTGCTTGGAAGAAGCAGAGAAAGTGCATAATTTATTGTTTTACTGCCATTTGTCTATAAGCCAGTCAAATGCAGACAAACAGCCCAACCCAGCTCACACAGCATTCCTGGATGAGCCTGATGACCTCCAGAGGCTCTTCCTAAATTTTCTGTGAGGTGCACCATGAGTTTTGGAGATGTCCATCACCTCTAAAAGTGGCCCAGAGATCCTGGGGGAAGCCAGACCCATGGAGACAGCTGCTGTGAATGAAGATTTCCATCAGGGAAGGCAGAATAAATCCTCCTGCTTTTACTTATTTGGTTATTTGTTGGTTTGTTTGTTTATTAATAGAACAAATAGGCTCCAAATACTGTTTCTTCCTGGTGTAAACATTGCCGGACGTGCCTCCCACCAGGAGAGGCTGCACTCAGATATCTCCAGTTTTGCGCTTCCATCATTCCCATCTTCAAACCACAGGGCCTTTTATGTTGTGTTACCAACACAAGTGTCAAACTCTCCCAATAATCCCGAAGGGATAACAACACCCAGGGCAAAGTTGCCACATTGCTTAAGAAGGCAAAACCTCATCACAGGTCAGCAGGGCCAGTGCTATTTGCACATTTTTACAGTGTTCTGTTCCTTCAGGTTTGTTCAGGGTCAGAAAACTTGTACGGTCCACAGCAATTCACTGCCTGCCTCAGTGAGAGATAAGGAAGAAGCTGAGGAAAGCTGGGCTCTCTTGAGCCATGGAAGCACTTGTGGGTATCAAGTGGTAAAATTAAATAGAGAAATATCAAAGCAAATCTGATCAAATATCAATCAAAGATATAAATCAAGATGTATCAATCAAAATCAAATACCATCAAGTGGTAAAATTAAATAGAGAGAAAAAAAAAAACTGTTGGGAGCATTAGTGTTTTAAAACATTATATAGGCAATGGGAATATTACATAGCAAATATTCATATGTAATTCAGGATGTGTTGATAAAAGATCACCATTGGATGATATTAAATAGTGTGGCTAAATGTTTCAAAAATACACACGTGAGCATTTCAGTGGGATTGAGGTGTCTATCTTCCTTGGACTCCTAAGAAAAATTAAAAAAAACCCTACGCTGACTGATTAATGCCAAGTTTGGGTTGGAAATATCAGCTTTAATTATGTTTTCATCTAATGGCTGGCTCAGACTAGGGAGGGAAAGATGTGGATGAGGGCAGGAGAGGGGTTACAGCTGCAAATCACACCCACAAAGAACAACACCCCTTTTAAGATCCAGCAGACCAGAGCTTGAAGCCTTTTATTAGCCAAGAAATTCCCATTACCTGCGAGTGCTCCCCACAAGACAGCGCTCCACATAATTCAGCTCTGAATACAAACTCTCCTGGCACTCCATTCCTATTATATATCCTCCAGTGCTTTCAGCAGCTCTTTTTAGGGCTCATCACGGCACAGAGATGACAAAGTGTCAGCTCCCAGCTCCCCTTGAAGATTCCCCCCTCCCCTGTGAAGATGCCAATCCCAGATCCCACAAGCAGAGGCACGCTCGTGTTCTATCACATGTCAGGAGATAGAAACAACAGCCTGGAGGGTGCCTCTCCCCCCCTGCACTCCTGTAAACAAAGGAACTCTTTATTCCTGGAGTAGTAGATCTGGCAGGAAAGCTGTGAATCCTGGCTGCTACATGGCACTGAGAACTCCTGCTCCTGCTAAGAAAAGCTCCTGCAAATAAACTGTGGTGGTGCTGGAGACATTTATTTGCCAGGCAGTTTAGACACCCTCACACACAAATCATTCTGGGTATTTCAGAGTGATTCCAGCGATGGGATTTCACTCTGGTTTTAAGGAAGCTGCCACCTCACACAAAATATAGAGCCGTGTTTTAAATTAGATGGAGGTTATTTTAATTTGCTGCTCCAGAACTGGAAACACTTGGTGGAAGCAGCGGTGACATTAAGGAGCTGGAACTGAATTAAAACTGTAAGGAGAATAAATGGAAGCAGCATTCTTTTGTGATTCCCCGCCTCCAGAGAGAACAATAACCAATTCATCTTCCCTCGGGAAAATAGGGACCCTCCCACACAAAAAGTCACAGCAGCCCAGCTGCCACCCAGTCCACATTTTATGCTCCCTATCACCATCTAAAAGCACAGAACTGCATTGTCCACTGCTGAAAGAGTATCCAGGCCAGTGGAGCTATGGCTTTCTGTAAAGATCCCATTTCTCTCTCTTCCAGCTGCCCAAATTCCACTCCAAGAGCTTCCTCTCATTTCCAGCAGCTGTTTGCAAACCCTCCATCTTGAAGGCAGGAATACTGTGGAGGAAAAAACTGCTGTACAACAAACATTCCAGCTCAGAATAGAGCTAAGAACAACCCCTTGTGATCAATTCATACACAAACACAGCAAAATGCCTTTAAAAAAAAAAAATAAACAAACAGTGTGATCTTAACCAGCCCAACCCAGCAGAAAGGACAAGGGAATGTGGCAAATCCACAGGCTGGCTTCCCACAGAAACCATCCCAGCATCATCACTGATAACACAAGCCCAGCAGAACGGATGGCACCCATGGAAATCTCCCTCCAGCAGCCCTTCTGTGCAGGAATGCGTGACCCCAGCCCTGATGAACAAAACGAGCAGCAGACAGACATTTATTTTGCTTTCACACCCTGCCACACGTGCCAGATGCCAAGCAGAGTAATCTCTCGTGTCCTCTTAAACAACAGTTCTTAGGGGTTTTGCTCTTTGGTTTGTTAGGGGTGTTTCAGATGCTTAAAGCATCCTGCAGAGTTTTATTTTTTTGCTTGTTTATGCTCCTAATACAGAAGCAATCACTGAGCAGACTGAGGTGCTGCAAGCTGGGGTTGTTCCCTGCTGCTGCTCAAACTCTTCAGCTGCAAACTCCTCTCTTGGACCCAGCTCCTAAACCCTGCACCCACTGGGGAGAGCTGGATTACGTGGAGCAGAACTTCTTGTGACCAAATATTAGCAGAACAAGTGGAATAACATGGTGCACAAGGGCAAAAAAGATGCCCAGGCTTTGGCTCCTTGGCCATTCTTTAATCCCAAAGGATGCAAGAGGGAGCAACTGCTCATTCAGGACCAAGCAGGAAACATTTCTGCACTGCTGCTCCCACGGCTGCCAAAACCTCCTGCGGTCAGCCAAGGCAGGCAGGGAGGCCTTGATGGTTCCCATCTGCTTCCCAAGGAGGATAATGCTGAACTCCCCTGATTGTGGATATTCCTTTTCAGAGTTAATTATTTCTGTGTGCTTCTGTCCCCACTGACACATCTCTGGGCACTTAGAGCAATTTCCCTCAGCTCTGGGTCACCCCCAGGGGGAAACCTGCCCAGAAACCTGCCCAGAAATCTGCCCACTTTTATTCTGCTTGCTTTACTGTCTGTTTGTTATCACCAATGTGGATTTTAGTTTGTCTGCATGGATGGAGGAAGCAGCTCATTTCGACATGAACTCAATTAATCCTCACAATAGGTTGTGGCCAAAATTAAGCCACACAAGCTTTGGAGGGAGCCTGAATAGAAAGAATTTCAAACAACATCTGTGCTGCCTGCAAAAATGCAGATTACTGCCCTGCCCCTCCATCTCACCTCTAACATCAGCACATCTATAAATTAAAATAATTCACCTGTGGCCACAACTCACCTGGATTCTAACCACCAGGTTACAATCAGGTTTAACCACCATTTTTTTGTACTCACATTTTTACCTGCCATGCCTCAGGCACCACTCAGCAATCCCTTTTTTAACCTCTTGAAGCAAATCCCAACACAAGCAGCTCTGTCCTTGCAATGCAATTCTGTTGAGGTTTTCTAGAACTTCAGAAACAGTGGCCAAAGGGAAATTTAGTGGTCTACATGACAGGGAAAACAATCTCTTGAAGGGTTTGCTGAGAAAGTGTGTGTTCCTTGGAAATAAAGCAGCTTTTGTGTTGACAAGGCAGCAAGTTCTTATATAAAGAACAAAAGAAACTAAATGGGGTTGCTTTTCTACCACTGTCAGTGCTGGCACAGATGTGAGCTGCACATAATAGAGTGTGTGGCTTTTTTAAAATAGACTTTAAAAAACTATCTAGGAAATTTTGGGACATATTTAAAGGCCCATCTAAGCATGTTCCAGGTACATATTTGTCCTTTACTAAACCTCTTTGGCTAAGATATAGAGGCTCCTGTAAAATAAAAGCCATTCTTGGAGAATTTTCATTTGAACCTTCCCTGTCCTCAAGATATTACCTCCATCAGCTACCCATTTATTTTTATGTCATCTGCATAAAGACAGGAGCAGGCTATGGTGCTGAAGCTCAATTTTCAATATGAAAAGGCATAAAGCTGTAATAAATCCCACCAGTCACCGTTCAACTCCCTTCTGTGGGAGGAATCACACGGAGACAAATCCAAATCTTCCACGGCCTCTCCAAATTGCTTTCGAACCATGTCCTTGAGCACCTCCAGTTCTTTATTATTTCCATCAAACCAAATTCCCACTGGGACTACCCCAGCAGTTTATCATCACTCTATAAACCTGTCAAGTGCCTTGGAGACCCCTGGCAACAGCTTTTTTTCACTCCAGTGCCTCCTTGGAAACTTTCGTGGTGTGGAAGCAAAATCATCCTCGTGCTCAGTGGAAATTGATATCCTCGGAGTGGCTGAATGCAAATGTGGGAGAACTATCTTCCCCACGGCCCTGCCAGGGTAGCTGGGAAGAACAGCCATCCATCATCTCCTCTTCCAGCCAGCCATGAAGATGAAATCCTACCACGTGCCCCTGCACTGGGAGGCAAAGCTGCCTCCTCTGGAAGGCTGCTGTGAGCACTTCCAGAGGGAATTCTGAGTGATAATCCACAGGCAGCCCCCTTTGCTGGTGTTTGAGATGCAGGCAAACCCTCCCTGTGCTCCTCAGGGGAGGGCCCAAGGTGCCAGGGCTGGATTCACAAGCAGGGCAAACTCCTGTGGGTCTATTCAAGCCCCTGCCCTTTTCAAGGTACACACTTGGCTCCTTTCCCTGCTGCTTTCTCCAGAAATATTCCTTCTTATTCCCCTCTCAGCACCACAGGCTGATCACCGGGACAATGTTGTGTTGAAGCCAGCAAGCAGAGCTTTTTTTTGGGTTTGGGGAGGGGGCAGCAGCCGCGTTTTTTTTCTCACACCTGCCCTCCTAAAACTCAGCCAGCCACAGGGAGATAATTTAGTTTATAATCCCAGTTTTTGTGCAGTGAACAGGGTGGAATTAGAGGATGTTGTGCATCACACCCCAGCAATCAGCAGTAGCTCTCAGGGTCAGAGGAGTTCAGCCAGGAGAGGTCACCTGAGGGGTCAGGTGGAAGGTGAGTAATTGATGACTTGGATGGTTTTCCATGGAACAGCAGCACCAGGTTCCCTGTCTTTCACGTGGCTTTGGTATTTATCCCCTCTCTTTTTTCAGAAAAATGGCATTTGAGGATATATCATAGAATAAACACAGTCCCTGGTTTTATCAGATTTAGCACCATTTTGGTACAGAAAATTCCTGGGTGCAGAGCAATAGGCTGACAGACATCAACACCATAAAACCCCATAAAACCCCACTAACCCCCACAGGCACACAGCCAGGCTGCTGTGTGTGGTTATAGACATTTCTGCTTGTCCCCATACTTAAAGCTGAGCTTTCTTTAAGATGGTGCTAGCCCAGGACCAGCCCAGACAGCCCAAGGACAGGGGAGTGACAATCGCTGGCTGCGCCACTGTGGCACGTTGGCTCAGAACCACATTGTCACCTCGTTATGGTGACAAACCACTCCCAGGTGGGTGCACAGCACAGGCCACAGCAAAACCTCCAGCTGACATTCAGTCTGTTCAATTCGACCTGAACTGCAGAACTTCATCACCCCAGAAATCATCTTAAACACTGCCAGGTGGGGGCAGGAGCCTCCCTGTCACAGGAAAAGGGGGGAATATGGAGCGCACACATTTTCACACACACAGACGATGGTGGGGTGTGGATTTGTACATTTACAAATGTACAAATGCCTGATCCCTGCCAGCTGGCAGAAATCCCAATCCTGCTGTGCACAGCAGCTGCACATGGAGGGGTGATGGATCACTGGACACGTGAGGCACTGCTCCACCACCAGCCAGGTTCCACTCAAACAGAAGTCTTACTGATACCTAAAGCCATGCCTAATGTCCAAGTTCATGAATTAGTTCACTTCCTAAATCCAAAACATATTTTGTTTCTAAAAAAGACTAAGATTTTCACCCGCAAAATTATTACGTACACTCAGAAAACACTAATGCATTACCAAAAAAAACCCCCCAAAATCTCAACCAACAAAAAAAACCCCTCAATGCCTTTAGTTACACATAACTAAGTCCACTAGTGTGTTTAGGTGCTCTAAAATATAACTTTCTGTACATTTACAGGGCAGGTGACCTGGTTATCAAAAGACGTCTCAAATGATATCTCAGTTTGTCCTGGCTGTACAAAAACCCCAGAAGTTCAGGGGAGCTGATCCTGTGTGATCAGGTTTTGGAATTGGCAATAAAACTGGGAACTCTGCTGGGATGTGGTGGCAGGATTTAAACCCAAAACCAGTAGGAGAGAATAAACTGAATGGCTCTCTGAGCACCACATTGGACATGACCTGTGCTGAAGAACAAAGTCACACAAACCTGCAAATCGTGCCCAGAGGGCGCAACAGCCTAGAATTTCTAAATCTGTCCTCCCAGACACATTTCGGACAAATAACACCTCAGATACTTTTTAAGTTCACCATCTCTGCCTCAAGGAAAACAACTTATTAGAGCTGCCACAGAAAACCTCTCTAATTCACATTTCCTAAAGGTCAAGTACTTTTAAGGCTGATCCAGACGACACCAGGAGGTCCAAACAGCACAAGGCAGATATGAAAGAATACAGATAATCTCCCAAAACCTGTTAAGGTCAATAATTACACAACAATTTCTTTATCAGGTGGCCAATTGCCAGCAATCCTGCTGAAGGCAAGCAAGAGTTTGTGGCATCACCCTTCCCAGGGGGGAAACATGAGAAGGACAGGAATTTAATTTGCATTACCTCATCTGCACAATCCTCCCGAGCCACAGTGGACCCAACTGCCTCTTGCCAAGTAGATAAAGCACTGAGAAAGTTGTGCTGCTTTTTTTTTCACTGAGGATCTGAGCTAGAGGAGCAATAATTAGAGTTTCTTTGTCATTCCAGGAGCCAGAACTTCAGGCTGCAAAATTACAGCAGAACCAGTCTTGCTTTGTTGATTTTTATGCAAGAATCCCGACCTCACCTAGAAACAGGACCAAGTGTGATCCTGCTCACAGAGAATTCCTCCAAGCTAAAACCTTCACGTTTACCTTGTCCCAAATGAAAACCCTCATGTTTTACCTCTCTCCAAACTAAAACCTTCATGTTTTAATTTCCCCCAAATGAAAACCTTCATGTTTTACCTTGTCCCAAACTAAAACCTTCCTGTTTTACTTTCCCCCAAGTTAAAAAACCTTCCTGTTTTACCTTGCCCCAAATTAAAACATTCATATTTTGCCTTCCCTCAGCTTGGGGAAATAGCCAACACTGCCATAATAATAGTGTTTGGCTGCCAGTGGGTTGATGTTTGTTAATCCCACTATTTTGCTCAGTTCTGCCATTCATTAGACTCAGCCTTGACAAGCTGGGACAAGAATGAACTTTTCAGTGCTACCAAGAGGAGCAATGAAGGGACACTGAGGGGAACTGTGACACTGTGCAGGTGTCCAGGTGACAACCACCGCAAGGAATATTACACAGGTGCAAGTTCAGCTTCCTGGGGCATTTTATTGTCACTTCAAGTCAGGGCACTCCCCTGGAGCACCTCAATTCCAACTCTTCATTAACTCCAGTCCAACACCCAGGACTCTGTGAGCTCCACAAGGAAAAGCTGTGACCCTGATATTTCCCCTCAGGAATTCCTGCCCCTTCTCCCATCCTGTGCAAAAAGCCAACTCTGCTCAGAGGAGGAAATTCTGCCTGGCCTCAGCCCAGCTGAGGAGCTGCTCTTGCCTTGCCAGGTGGAACACCCGGCACAAAGCCCAGCGCTTCCAAGGAATCCAGGAAATCTCCCATCAATATTCAGCACAGATCCCTGCACCACAGCACTCACATTATCTTGTGTGGCACATGCACCGTTCCCATGGCAACCAGCATCCTTCATCCAACTCCATTATTTCGGCTGTTTGAGGCTCTCAGAATCTCTGGTGCCCAAGCCATGGCTCAGAGCTACTTTGTGCTAATCAGCCTCGAGAACAGAGAAAAGAAGAAAAAGAAGAAAATGCAGCAAAGTCTGGGGTTTTTTTCTAATCTATCAGCAACATGGGAAGGAAGAAGTGGCATGGGAAGTACAGTTCCAGCAGCTGAGGGGAAGGGACTCTTATGTAACCACGTTCATTAGGCGAGACTAACGTGCTGCAAATCCACTCCAGCCTTTTAATTCCACAAATTTAACAGCCTGCTCAGGCAGCTTTTTCACCAGGAACGGCTTTGGAATAGGTGTTAGGAAATAAAAATCTCCCCGCACATCTATTGTAACAGTAATGCCTCTATAATTGATATCACACAGGTCTTTATTTTGAAAAAGGACTCAGCTTGTAAGCACCAGCACCATGTTCCAGGAAAATAATTTGATTTTGACCTTTTCATGATGTCTGCTATTAAAGTTTTAAAGGGCTATTATAAAAATCTATAATCTTTATAGTATAATCTATATTTGCTTGATATAAGCTGTCCCTAGATACCTTAAGCAAGCTCCATCAATAACATAATTCCTTTTTTTTTTTTTTGGCATTTAAGCATTTCCACATCAAAGCATTACAGAAACCTCATTATGCTTAATACAAAGTTTCTCTTAGTCACCAACGAGGGAATTTCAGGCAGAAAATAAATAACCTCAATTATTAAAGCGACCCTTGACAAATCATCCCTAAGTTGCCAGCCCAGGGTTCATCCCTGGGAAATACACATGGGTCAGTAGGAACACACACAAATGCTTTGAAGTTGGAGGGTTTGAAAGAATTGGAGGGCTAAAAAGAGTTGTTGAAATAAATAAATGAGGCACTATGCCAGCAAATGTCCTTACAAGTGACAAAGGAGACTGACAGGCTGCTGAATTAAGCTCAGCTTAAGTGTGCTCAGCACCTGTTGGGAAGAGCAGGAATTCTCTGGGTGTGCTGAGCAGCATCTCTGACAGCCACATTCCCTGTCAGGACAGCTCTGGCGTCTTCTGGAGGTGAGCAAGGTCAAAGCCAAGCTCAGTCTCCCCCGCTGGGAGCAGGGAGAAGGAGGGAAGCAGCCGGGCCCCTCTCACCAGCCCCATCCCTCCCCAAAGCACCCAGGCAGCACCAAAGCCCAGTTTCCTGGCTTCCCATGGGTTCAAACAGTGCAGGGACAGGGCTGGCTGAGCTGGGAGCCATCCTCCTTTCCTCTCTAGCCCCAAAAGCAAACATTCCACCTCCAGTAGAGCCCAGGAGGGGTCCTGGCAGGTCCTGCTCCTCCAGGCTCCAAACACAATTTTCAAGCGGAAGCAATAAACACTGAAAACTTCTCCAGGAAAAAAGACACNGCTGGTGAATGTGTCAAGCACTGAGGGAAAGCACAACACGAGTGGCTTGCAGCTGCTGCCAGGGGTTGTGTCTGGGTGCAGGGCAAAACCTTAGAGCCTGCTGGTGGCCAGGCTGCCCCACTGCCTGCCCAGCCCCAGGGCTGTGCTGTCTGTCCAGCTGGCTGAGCTCAGCTCAGGACAGCAAACAGAGCCATCATCCCCAAGCCACGGTGGAGCTGCCATCAGATTTCTGTGGTTTTACACTGGAGCTGCTCTTCAGCCCTGGGACAGGTTTGGAATTTTGGCAGCCAGCGAAATCAATGGAATTAAATTTGGGCCATTTGTACTATTTAAGCCCAAGAAGCTTAACATGTTTAATCATACAGCTCCCTTCCATGAAATAATTTGCCAGAGGAAAAGGCGTGGAATTTTCCATCCACACTTTCCCTTTTGGAACGTGCATCACAAGCGTGCACGGCTCCATTTTTCCTGCTCGTGGGGTGGAGAAACTCTGTTGATGACCCAGGAATGCTTAAACTGCTCTTTTTGCGTAAACTGCACCCTTTTTGTGGGCTCCAACCCAGGGATGTGTGGTTACTTCCAGGTTCTTTGTCACCCTCCTGTACGAGACCAGCAAGGGATGCTAAAATGGGAATAAAGTGGGAATAAAATGGGATTGGGAGGTGAAGGAAGCAGCCCATGCAGCTGAGGAAGATGACATTGTGTTACCCTGAAGCCCATCTGCTGAGCGAGAGAGGATCTAGCACACAAGAGCAGCAGGATCCTTGAGGAATGATATCTTTTTTCAGAGATGTTCAAACCCCGTTCAAATAATCCCAGTTAATTTTAATTTCGGAAGGTTAGATAGTCCTCAGAATTTTCTCTAATTGCATATTCCTCAGAATAGACTCCTCTGGTTGCTCTGTAATCAAATCATAATTAAAGCATCTGTGTCATTTTATCCATCCCTTCCTGCTATTTGTAGCATTTACAGAAGGCAACAAAGATGCAGAATGCAAAATTTCCAGCAGCCAGGCTGGGCTGCAGCAGTGCAATAATAGGGATCTGTGCTGCTGTGACTGTCTGAGTGTCTCCTTAGGCTTCTGCTGGCCTTTAAAAAACAGCTGAGGAGGAGAAGAACACCAAACAGTGCCCCCCTTGTTGTGGCCACCACTGGAGGCTGGGTTTTATTCCTGAGATCCTTGTTTTTAATCAGCTGCCTCCTTCCATCCCACCTCCTCTGGGCAAACAGGCCTGGGGGGAGGCAGAGGGGGGCTGGAATTTAGGGAGGGGTTAAATGCCAATATCACCTTGGCAGGGGAGAGGATTTTCTCTCAAGCAACCAGCAGCAAAGTGATTCCCTGAGCTTTAGCACAGAACTCAGAGTAACTAATTGGATTATTGGTGGTGCCCTTTGCCTTCCAGAGTGCCTTAGAAGTCATATTTCAGGTGAAAAGTGTCCCCATAAACTTCACCCACTGCTGTGAAGTGGTGAAAACACTCAGTAAACCTCTCTGGGAAAAGAGTTTGCAGTTTGAGTTTTGTCTGCTTTACTTCAGAAAGACAGGGAGAAAAAAATTCCTAATTCCTTGCACAAGTGGGGTTCAGGATCACACCGGGATAATTTCCTTAGGAATTTTAGTTTGTATTAAAAGGAATACATTGATTTATAAATGAAAGCATCTGTTTTTCAAAAGAAAATTTTGTGCTGTATTTAGGCACCATTGACACAGCTTTGTCTCCCATCCCAGATTTTAGCCTCGTTACACAATTTTGTAACGCTACAGAATGAACCTCAGCTGTGCAGGCATCATTTGATAAACTCCTGAATACAACTGGTATAAAAAGTGCTGATTTTTCACTGCATGTTTTTCATTGTGACATCACTCTAATGAAACATTAAAGTAATTGTTATTTTGCACAGAAAAGATTCCATTTACACAGAGGTTACTCCAAGCACTTCAGGCTAAAATCAGCACTGAGTTTGCTCTCAGCATCACTCTCCTTCCAAAATATAACTTATAGATAAAGATCAAAACTGGAATCAAATCAAAATCTTCTAGCTTAACAATTCACTGTAGGAATCATTTTTAAATAACTTCTATTTTTGGACAACGAATCCTTTCAGAACCAACTTTGAGTGGAAAAGAAATTTTGGGAAAATTGACACCTCAGGTTGCTTAATTTAAGTCTTAAATAGAATTTTTATAGCTATTAGATAATGTTAGTACAATATCTGGGGTGATTCTATTCATTTCAGGGGGTGTTTTATTTCATTGGGATTGGTGCTGATCACTGGGATGGGATGGGATTGGTGCAGATCACTGGGATTGCTGCAGATCACTGGGATTATTAATTATTTTATAAGGGACAAATCCCATCCATGTTCTGTCAGGTTTTTCTCCCTCAATAAAGAAGATCCAGCTGTAGATGAATTCACTTATCCCACTACACATTTCAAATCTTCAGCTGCAAGCCTTGCTTTTCTAAAAGGCTCACACAAGCGGTCTGTGAAGCTGTTACAGATCTTATTTTCCCCTTGAAGATCTACATTGAAAAAGCAGGAAAGTAAATCCAAGAATCCAGTCGGTGTCTCATTCCATCCTCACGCAGAGCTGAGGATGGGAGCAGAAGCTGGGGCTGAAATGCTGCCTCTTCTTCCCCTGACAGCCACACGACTGGAAGCAAGGGGACAAAACATCCCAGTCAGGTTCTGAAGCAGACTGATAGTGGTTTAGAAACCTAAAAATTGAATTTCTCATTGCTATTGCCACAACCAGAGGCTCAGCTGCCTGGTCTGAGCTGTGCTGAGGCTCTGCACCAGCTGAGCCCACGCGTGTGTGTGTGAGCTCTGTCCTGGTGTGAGCTCTGTCCTGGTGTGAGCACTGTCCTGGTGTGAGCTCTGTCCCTCTGTCACCTGCTCACAGAGGTCAGGGACGCTGCAGCATCACCCCTGCCCTGCCAGCTCTGAGGTGCTGTGTTTTATGTAACCAAATGTGTCACCACATCCCAAGCACGACCATGCAAATGTCACAGCTGACCCTCTAACGTGCACTTGGAAGGCACAGATTTATCCCCAAGTCCAAACTCATTTCTTGTCTCCAGTGTTCAAGGCAGGCAGGAGTTAGAAAGAATCATGGTAAGTAGAAAATCCTAAGATAACTTGAAAAGAAATTGTCACCAAGGATTCTCTTCAGAGATAATATTTTTTTTCCAAATCACTTGTTCGTAGTTGAGTCATCCCAGAAAGGATCTAAAGCTTGTGGAAATTTGTCACTGCGTGTAGTACGAGGAGTGCAGAACTCTTACAGATTATTTAGAAATTTTCCTTTTGCATCTGGAGCTTGGATTGCACTTACAGGGTGAATAGATTCAAACACACAGCCAAAAACATCCACCCCCACCACCTTCCCACTCGTTCCCACTCCTCATGTTCAATTACTACTCTGTTAGACTTAATAGTGCCATCAACACTGCAGTTCTGGAGCAGGAATAAAATCAGCAATCAGTGCCTTCAGTAAATATATTAACACCAACTCGTCCACGCTAACAAATCATTGTTTACTTCTGAAATATGTTTTAGCAACCCACGATATTTATCAAGCGAGACTGGTCTGTGCAGCCTCTGAATGTTCTGAGATGGGCCCAGCTTTTCGCTTTGCCAAACAGAACCACACGTTCCACAAGACAAATGGAAATCGCTTCGTTTCTCCCTTTTCTACATGTGAAGCAGGAAGGTTTGCACACCTAAAATATGCCCTGCCCTGTCTGGAGTCTTTCAAACTCGCTGTCTGTGGAGAAATTCAGAATCACAAAGCTGCTGAGGAGGAAAACACCTAAAATTCACGCAGACCATGCTCAAATGGACATGCACAATAAAAACCAACTGTAAAACCCAGCAGTCCCTGCTGATCATCAGCAAATGACACCATTTGTGCCTTTAACCTCAAAAGAAACCAAACCCATCAATTCTGAACACATTCCACACACTTTAAGGTTTTAAAACACTCTTACAAGGAGTTCCCTGCGATGACAGCGTTGCTATTAAAATCCTTCAAACTTCCCAATTATGTTGCCTAATTAGAAAGATAAATAAATTCTGAGCTGTCTTCAGTACCATTCAATACCATTCTTAACATGGCAATTCCTGACAGATTTCATGCATTTACCATTAGAGCTGCAATTTATTTTGGCAGCTGGAACTGCTTCTGTTTTCTCTGTGCCCCCTGCAGCACCTCCAGCATTCAGACTCACACACACTGAGTGACTTGATCCTCTTTGAAACCCGAGCTACTCTCGCACCTGCACGCGAATTTAATCAGTCCGAGTTTTAAATCCCTGCCCTCCATATCCAGAACTCCACATTTGAAACACAAACTGCCAAGTTCATCAGCTTTTGAAAAGACCAGGAGCGGCCACTGTCCCTTTAATGTTCCACCTCGTCTCCAAAAGAAACGTCTTTTTACTAGGGCTCAGTGTGATTCATTGGAATTTGCCAGGCAGGTCAGGAAATCCCCTGAAGCAGAGGAAGAATATTAAAGAGATGGGACATGTATATCAAATCTCATTACTGTTCTCTTCTGAGAGTCAATCAGGTGAAAGGATGTGATGATGTCATTATGACATCATTGACTTTGGGATTAGCAATTCAGAGCTACTTAGCAACCGAAGCCGTCCAATACAGAAGTGAGAGATCCAGTGGAAGATGTTATCATCTGACCCACTTACTGCAAGATAAATATTTGTCAATCCTGGTTTCCAGACTTTATGAGAGATGCAAAAACTTACGAACAGCCTTGTTTCAAGCGCAGAATATTTGAAACAAAACGTCCCCTCTGAACCTTTCCCATTCATATCTGAGCGTATTCTTTACCCCATAACAGTTCATATCCAGGTATTCCTCTCAGTCATCTTCTTCCTCACCTTCCCATAAACGTAAATCCTAAAAATTCACAAAGAAAAACCTCGTGCTAAATAGACTTTATTATTCTAAGGACTACAGGCTCTATCAGAAACTCGAACCTCGTATAGTCAAGGGAGACTAATATAATTGCATCAAAATGCAAGCTTAGAAAGCATGCTTATTTCATTAAAGTAAGCTGAAAATATCCAGTTGATGAGCTCCGGTATACGTCAGAAATTCCAACCAAAAAAAAAAAAAAAAAAAAGACAAAGCTTTGTGCATGAAAGAAGAATTGGTCACGCTACTTCTGTGGCTATTTCTGGGACCTGAAAGGGTTTGATGCCCGGAATCTATGGCTGACCTGATTTTCTTTAAAGTTCCCTCGTCTCCGTTGAAAATACAGTTTTAAACGAGTTCTAAAGCAACCGAGCGGAGCTCTCAGATGCACTGAAATTCTAACTAAGGGTTTAAATCCATTACCGACAAGCCAGAAACGGAGCACAGGGGCTGACACTTCGTGTTCCCGCAGCCGCGCTCCGCCACGGGCGAGCGGTGACCGGGACGCGTTTGAGGAGCAAACGAAAAAAAATAAACCACTCCGCCTTCTGCAAAGAACTTTTATTATCGGGGCGAGGCCGCTCCGGCTTTCCACGGCTCCGGGAGCCCCGAGCTGCCGGGAGCGTCCGCAGAGCCCCGGACCCCGCGCCGCCGGCTCTGCCGCCCAGCACGGAGCGCACGGGGACCGGCGGAGGCTCCGCGGAGCCCGGCACGGCTGCCCGAGCCCCCCGAGCACCGGCTCAGCGCCTCCCCGAGCTCTCACAGCCGGCAACAGGCGGCCGCTCCCGGCCATCGCCTCCGCCGCCGCTCCGGCCGCTCCGCGGGGAGCGATGCTCCGAGGAGACGCCAGCTCAGCCTCCATCCCCCGGGGGCCGCCGCGTCCTCCTCTGCGCCCCGGGACCATTCCTGAGCATCCCCGCATCCCTGGGCATCGCTGAGCATCCCGCATCCCTGGGCATCCCTGAGCATCCCCGCATCCCGCAGCATCCCTGCATCCCGCGGCATCCCGGGCGCGCAGGGCGCGTTTCCCCCGCAGGGCTCGGGGACGGGCAGGACTCCGCGGTCAAAGGCGCACAGCCTACCTGCCGCCGCGGTCGAGGAGGAGGAGGAAGAGGAAGAAGAGGAGCAGGAGGTGCCGCTGCCGCCGCCGCCGTCCGTCCCGAGCCACCGGCGCTGCCCTCCCCGAGCGATATTAATGTTCATTTAAAGCTCGGCGCCCGCCGCTCCGCCGCGCCCTCCCCGCACGGCAGCGCCCGCTCGGGATGGGGGCCGGGC
>VXBN01010263.1:842801-859397 GCA_013397395.1 Sinosuthora webbiana
TCGGGGGTGGCATACCCCCCACGGGACCGGCGGGTCCCCTCGGGGATGATGGATCCCCCTCCGGGTTGGCGAGTCCCCTCGGGGGTGGCAGATGCTCCTTGGGGCTGATGGATCCCCTTGGGGCTGGCAAATCCCCCTGGCGACCCGCGGGTCCCCTCGGGGCTGTTGTCACAGGGCCAGATGACACCTGTGACCAGCTCACCCCTTTCCCCTCATCCTCCTCCGGGCAGGCTCGACGATCCTGCCGGGCAGACCCAATCCAGGGATGTGTTGCCCTCAGCTGGTTCTGCCCTGGCCCCAGTGGACCAAAGTTGACCAGAGAAGTTGAGAATGGCAAGTCTGGAGAGCTGCTGGAGGCTGGGAGCTCTCTGGCCAGGTCTGGGTCACGAGTGTGGAATTTATTTCAAACAGGAACGCTTGGAACTGTGTTTTGAACATGTGGAGACACAGATGTGTTCCCAAGCATCCTCAAAAATGTGGCCCAGAAAGGTATTGTTTCTGGGGTCCTGTCCAGTTTGGTGGTCCCTCAGTAAGATCAAAGCCAGACAGGGACGGGTGGGGTCACCTGAGCCAGCCCAGGGACAACCCGAGGCCAGGCAGCCAGGGAAGGTGAGGAACAGGGAGAGGAGACATGGACCTGAGCAGGAATGTCACAGGCAGGGACAGCAGGCCCTGGGGAACTCCTGCTGGAGAGTGCTGCCTGATGGTTCCTCTTGCAGCAGGATTAAAGCCACCACCACAGTGATGGATTCAGTCTTGTCTTGTCCTGTGCCTCACGGCATGAAAATCCAGCTTAGAAGGTGAACACTCACAATTTTTGTGTAAAAATGCACCAAGCTGGTAACAAAACCAGCCACATGAACTACACTGTCCAACATTTGTTGAGTGAAGAGGGTCTGGCCTCCTCTTTTCCTTCCCAACAGGCCTGAAAGAGGTTTTGGATATTATTTACCCCACAAACCCATCATGAAACCATCCCAGATATTTATTTTCTCCATGTCTCCACTGCTCAGTGTGAATTTAAGGATGATACATGAACCAACGTTTAACACGTTTAACACGTGATAATCACACAGCAACAGGAACATAAACACTGATGTTTATTAGGACATACAGATCAGGAGGCTACATCTCATAAAAACGGGCTAATTACCATTTCCAAACCCAGCTAATTGTGCTCAAAATCTTCAATGACTTGCTCACAAGTTTTAATGGAGAAAACATGTCAGCACAGTTTAACTCTGTTGCCCTTTAATTACAAGGAGTATTTATGCTGAGAATAATAATTGGATTGCCCTGTAATCCACCATAATAATCAGGAATTTTCTTTGCCCACGTGGCTTGAAAAGGTAATAGCTAAAATGGTATTTGGGCTGATTTTTATAGCAGCAATGAGTAACTCCCATCATTACCTCAGGGTTATAGATTTTGCTACTGATTAGCACTTGATTAGTCCTTGTCTTCATCACAGTGATATTGTCCTTGCATTTTGGTTAAGGATTGGTGCTGATTGACTCAGCTTTTTAGAAACACAGGATGTATTCTGTTGTTCAGAGCTGCTCTCAGAGCAGCACTGTTGGACTCTGCATTTTCCCTTGATGGATCTGAAACAGGACAGGTGCCTTTCTCTGGGCTTGGCCATGCCATGAGCTCTGGTGACACTGCAGTGGGGCTGGCTGTCTTCTGCCTTGGTGACAATTTCCTCTGCAAAGGTCAAAACTACTGAAAAAAGGTCAAACCTACTTGACCGAGGCACTGGCAGCCACTGCTGAGGTCACTTCTCATGTTTTTGATGCAGTGCTTGAGCCTAGATGTATTTATACTGGAAAGCTCCAGCTCTGCAGAACGAATTGACATTAAGGGAATCAAGTCTGTGAGGGAATTAAGGAAATAAATTACATTAACAGCCACCAAAGTGCAGAACAAAACCCCCCAAACCCTAACAGTGGGTCCCAAATTTTCCTGGCCAGTTCTGTGACCTGTATTTCAGCCCTGCACCTGTAGTAAGACAGTAGACTTCAAAATCACCTGAATTCAGTTTGGTCTGATCCATGAGAGGTTTGAAAATCTAAAATAATCCTGTCGTTGTGATACTTAGAGAACAAGTCTTAGGAGAAGGAGCTGAGGGAGCTGGTTTAGCCTGGAGAAAAGGAGGGCCAGGGGAGATCTTACCAATTTCTACAACTTCCTGAACACAGTCAGATGGAAGTCAGTCCTTTTTCCCAAGTAACAAGGAACAAGAGGACACAGCCCCAAGTCATGCCAGGGAGGAATTTGGAAAGGAAGAAGCCTGTGCTGTGTTTTGGAGGCAGTGCCATAATCTCTCTGTAAGCCTGACCCGTGAGGAGAGCTGTGACATGGTTCAGTGGAAAGATCTGTTTGAAATTGAAAAAGATCTGCAGCTCTTCCTTTCTAACTCAGAGATTTGGGGGCTTGGAAAGCCCAGAGAAGTGTTCAAGCTCCCTTTAAACAAAAACCAAAGCATGGATTTCAGCACAGGCTGGTGCTGCTCTTAGTACCTACATGTGGAACCCTGCCTGTCCCCTGATATCCTGATTTGAATTCCTTTGTGTGCTGCAGAGTTCCTTAAAAATACCTAAAAGGAAAGATATCTGTCTCCTGTTGCAAGCAGCTCCTGTGAGGGAAGAAAACTCCGGTTTCCCCCGAGTTTCCCCCAGATTATTTATAAATGTGGCAGGCTTCTCCTGCTGTGTTGGCAAGCTGGTGACTCAGGAGCAGAAATCTCCAGGAATCTGTTGGATATGGAGGCACCCTGGCTCCTGTGGGGTGGGACTGGGTGCTGGCTCCCCTCAGGGATATTTTGGGGGTGGCACTGGCCTGGCTGCAGGTGCTGATGAGAGAGGGAGAAGTCTGGAGCATCCCACTGTCAGCTCAGTGAAAATCCCTCAGATTCCACGTGGGACAAGGCTGTTCACAGGAGCAGGAATTCAGTGTCACCTGGACAGGCTTGGCAGGAAAAGTCACCCAGGCACTGTCCAGCAATCTGAGGTAATATTGAGGGTTTGAGGGCTGAAACCCTACACATCTTCCCAGGTGAAAAATGAGTGGGAACTGGAAGCTGTTGGAGCCCTGGAGGATGAGAATTTCAGACTTTCTGTGCTGGCAGGCACTGACCCCCAAGCAAACACTGCATTTGACCTGAGGCCTTGGAAAAGGCTCCCAAAATTGAGTGACAGCACTGGGATTGTGGGTGTGGAGTTTGAATAGAAATGTGTGATAGCACAGGGGGAAAAAACTTGGAGTTTAAGGTTTTAGTATATAGTAATATATATAGAGCAATGTGGAGGATTTATGGTGTTGGCTAAGTTCTTCTTTCACCTTCTTCTTCAATGGTTTGGGTGGTTTTTTTTCTAATTGGGTGAAAAAAGTTCCCCATTGCAGACCTCGGGTGGCCGGTTATTGGGTTAAAAGTATAAATAATAGAGGTCTCATCTCGTTATTGGGTAATTAGCACTTGAAAGACCATGGAAAGAGTTAGAGCCATTTTCTATCTTGTTGGCTGGAACGCACATCTCGTGAGATTGTACTTTGGATAAGAATTAATAAACAACAACTGAGGCCGAACATGAGAAAACTGCATCTCCTGTGCTTTAATCTCAGCCCTAACAGAAGAAAAGAAGATAAAAACCCCACAGGAAGCTGCTCTCTTCAGGCCTGAAGGAAGAGAGCAGTGGCACTGACAAGCACAAAGTACCTCAGCACTGGTTCTGGCAGGTCTAAACTTAAACTGAACCATACAGAAATCAGCAGAAATCAACAGAATACTGAAATATAACTTAACTTAGATCTAAATATAGTAAATGACTCCAATGAAAATCCACTTCTATTTTATTCCCCATTGTAGCAGTAAGTGTTTTCCCCGGACTATTGTCTCTGTGTTTGCAGCAGTTTTAATGCTGCTGAACCCCCCCAGCTCCAGTGCTGTGCTTGTGATGCTGTTCTAGGTGGCACAGAAACAGACTGGTGCTTTGATCATTCCATTTGTCAACTGCTGAAACAATTCCAGAGTGTCATCTCTTATCCCAAAAGGTAGCTGCTTTTTTCCTGCCAAAAGGAAAACACGTCCTTGTGGTCAGTGGTGGCTGTTTCTTGGGTTTGCTTTCTGTTGTTTTGATTTTTGATGCTTTTGATGTCTGGAGATCAGACAGGAATTTACTCAGAGCAGATAAAGATGACACCCTGAGTAATGGACCAGATTCAAGCAGCAACAATTAGCCTTTGCTGCTGATAATTTGCTAAATTGTCAAGGCTTGTGGTCATTGTGCATTGCAAGTCCTCAGATGTGAGCACAGTGAGGTCATGGCCAGCCAGGACTTGGGTAAGGGATGTCACCCCCCAGGTGTGACACTGCTGTGACACCGCTGGCTGGGCAGAGGGGTGCTGGGAGGGAAGGCTGGAAGGGGGTCCAGTGAATCCCAAGGTCCTGGTCGGTATTCCCCATGCAAGGCCCTGTACATGCTGTCTGTGCACCATTCCAACTCACACAGTTCCCATCTGAGAAACAATTGCCAAATATTCTCCTTGAGTTTTCCAGGGAGCCTTTATCCCATGGCCTGCTCCTTGCACAGAGAGGTGTGCTCAAGAGAACAGCACCAAGCTTTTCAATCTTCCTCCTTCAGGTGCATTTTCCTTCAGGTGCAGAGTTCTTTCCTGGAAGGGCTGCCCTGCAGGGGTTAAAAAACACCCACCCCCATTTGAACTTGGAATTAAGCACAGCATTTGGCCAACTTCTTATCAAGAGCTCTCGGAGCCTTTGGGATGAAATATGCTATTATGATTGTAATTTGCTGGTAATTATCTGTTGATTAAAGCCAGCAGGAATGTGTGTCACCATCCACAGCTCCCTGTTCACAGGGTCAGGCAGCAATGAGATCTTTCTGCTGCTTTGGGACAGGTGGGCTTGGTGTGGAGGTTTATCAGTTGTTACAATTGAATTGGTGCTCTGTGGGCCTGATATTTCTGGGTCTGAGAGATTTGAGCCTGCTAGCAGCTGCTGACTTTTTCCCAAGGAAAATTTTTTCAAGGAAGTTTCTTCTCAAAACAGTCTTGGCAATCAACTCCCCTTTCTCAAGACAATCTTTCTCCAGGTGGTGTTTTGCTGTTTCTCTGGTTTAACCAATGGCATTAGAGAGGTGTCCTTCCTATTCACCAACCGTGTTAAGTCTGTATCAGAACACCTTATAAAAGGTAGTAAGAATTAGAAAATAAAGCCTTTTTTTCTATGCTCTTTGCCTTCTGAAATATTTGGAGTCTCTCATCTTTCTTTCATGTCCTACGACGACAGTGCTCCTCATCCCTTGTGTGAAGGTTTCTTGCCATCCCCTCACCTGTTAGGGCTGGGATAGAGCAGGAACTGGAGGTGCTGAGGTGGGGATGCAGAAAGGGAGCCAGACAGAGGGAATAACATGGAAAGAACTGAGCAGTTCTCTAGAACTAGTTGACCAAACTTCTGTGGAGATCTCTGTAGTTACCATCTCCACCAGCAGCACCCTCTGTGCTTGTTGTGGCTCTGGGAAGACCAAAGCATCCAAAGTACCCTGCACTCAGTGGGAGAAAGTTTCTTGTTGACTTTGACAATGGTCTTTGGAGCAGGTCCCTGGTGATGACTGCTCTGGAGCCCAGCCATGGTGGCTCTGTTAAAGCTCTGATTTGGCCTTGACAGATGATGAGAAATAATCTAATGCTTATTACAGCACTTATTTCTGCATTTCTATAGCATTAAAAGGCATTCATAAGGCTTTGTTTTTATTTTTACATCTCAAAGAAAGAAAGTTGGCCTGAATTGTGTTTTAAAAAATAACTTACATCTGTCTTGGCTCCACAGAGCAGTTATTGGGCTCTGCTAACATCTGGAAGGGATATAAAACTTGCACACAAGGAGAGGGACTAAGTATAGCAGGGACAAAAGACTTGAACCTCTCATCAGAGCGTTGAGCCAAGGGAGAGAAGGGACTAAAGAGGCCTTGTGTGACTGAGGAAGTGGCAAAAGCCAGCTCCAGCAGGGACAATGGCTGGGAGAGCTGCTGCCAAGGCCAGCCTTTCCTGTTGGCCAAAAAAAGTTTCCAAAATTTCCTCCTCCAACACACTCTGCTTCAAAGCAGCCCCTTGCATTCAGACTGGTTCCACACTTTATTGATGTGGTGAGGAGATTTATTTTTCAAATGCAGTTAACATTATTTTCATCCTGCAAACCATGTCGGATTAGTTTGGGACAAGCTGTGTTTGTATTTTTTTGCTCCTCCTGCCAGAACAGTGTGTTGGGCACTTTTTGGAAGCCAGAGGACCTTGCTGTCTAGGAAGATGTCATACAAAAGTGGCCACAGCCACATGTCCCAGGGCCCCAGTGCCACACAAATTCTGGGGAGAAAAAAATCTTTAAAAAAATCTATAAAATTTGTTTATAGCAGAAAAATAGAAAATCTTCATGGGCACAGTACAGGGAGAACTCAAAGTCCTCAAAGCCCTCAAAGCCATGGGAAGGAGAGGACAAATAGGGTTTTTTTCCTTTACCTTTAAACTCCCTCTTAGGTTATTAGTGAACATCACAAAGGGATCAGTGAGACCTCAGACCTCCCTCCACACAAAACACATAATTTGAAATATACAAATATTTCAAATATTTCAAATATCTCAAACCTTCCTTGCCAGGGTTTGATTGCAGGGTGCTTTTGCCAGGATTTGGGCTTGTGCAGAGTCTTCTTTACATGTTTTTCCCCCAAAACCTTTCAGAACCAACAGTTTCAGACCCTGGAAACCGGAGAAACCCAAAGGGCTTTGTACTCAATCCACTGATCATTGTCCTCGGAGGGTTTATTGGATCTCATCCGTGGGAAATGGGCTTGGGAACGCACCGAGTCAATTGAGTGAGTCCTTTTGGACCACTTAATTGAATCTCGTCAGCATTTCCTCCTGGTTGTGCAACTGATAGCAAGCTGTTCAGACAGTGTGATTTGCTGAGGAGAAACTTCAACTTTGTACATATACACATATATATATGTGTGTGTGTGTGTGTATTTTTTGGTGTGAATGAGGTTTGCTCTCCTGGTGTGAATGAGTTTTGCTCTCTTGCTCACACAGAGGGGAAATAAAGCATTAAAACCCTGCAAGGATGGCTGTAGAAGCACCAGATCCTTCCTCCACCTGCTCTTGAACAGGTTTAAGGCTTCAAGAAGCAACATTTTATTCCCTCAGTCTGGGACCTTGGAAGCAAACCTCCCCTCATTCCTGCAACACTTCTCTACATCCAAGTTTATGGAGATGAAGGTGGTGTTTGTTCATGAGTGACAAATCTGCCTCCAGATTTCACACCTTGAGGAGTTGGATATCACCACAAAAAAACAAAAAAAAACCCCAAAAACAAACGAACAAAAAACCCCCGAAAAACAGAAAACAAACAAACAAACAAACAAAAGGAATTGAGTTCTCCTCTCAAAGCATCAATGCATTTTTTTTTTTTTTAAGATACAGTAAGTCAGGTGATGCAAAGGATTATAAACTTTAGATATAAGAGTTTCTGTTTCAAACCAGTTTGCTGGAAGGAGTATCCCCAAGCACAGGGACTGATCTTCTGAGACAGGGGGATTTCTAGGGATTAAATCTAAGGGACTGTGGCACTGTTTGGGGCAGCTGTATGAATAATGAGAAGGAGCCGTTCTTCCACCTCTTTCTAGAGCAGATCTCTAGAAAGTGCCAGAGAACTGAAACCAGGACAATAAATGGACTCTCAGTGAGGTCAGTGTTATCCAGCCACACAAAACTTGGATCCTTCCCTACAAAGAACTGAGGTAATGTCATCCCCCACTCATCTCCTAAACGAGCTCCCAACTTAAAATAATCACTCACATCACAAATCTTTAACAGCCCTTGGAAAAGAATCTCTGCCAATCTCTTTTTTCCCAGAACCCACAGGAGCTGTGCTGGATGAACTTGTTGATGTGCAGAACTGAGTAACACTCAAAGCAATGCTGGACACTCAGAGGAATGCTAAAAATGCTAAAAACACCCTCAGTTATCAACCAAACACACCCATATATCTGTTTGGAAAGAGATTAAAAACCATCAGAGATTTAATTCAGGCCTTGCCTTGGAATTAGCAGGACAAACCCTTCCCCAGTGGAAGTTCTGCCATCATCTTGTAGTAATTGGATACCCTCATCCATGTGTCAGCATTAATATCAGTCCAAAAATACTAAAATATTAAAGTATTATCAATGACTTTGTGTGCAGAGCCATTTAACAGACTTATTGCCATTTCAGGAGCCTGCCAGCATTTTGTGTTTTCTGCAGGCACTGTGACTGCAGTCAGTGGTGTGTTTGCAATGTCTGTTCAGGATAGTTAGGCAAATTCATTAGTTCTAGCTCAGCAGTGCAATATTTCCAATATTCTGACGTTTCTTTTTATTGCTCCTTCTCTAGTGTCATTTTTCCTCCAGTAGGATGAGCAAACAACTTTTAAATTCACCTGCAGGTTCTGAATTGCCAGCAGCCCCCTGTTCCAATGGTGCTGAGCTCTAAAATTTGGCAGAAAATCACCTCTGTGCCGTGGGGTTTGTGTCTGAATTGATTTGGCTTTTTCCCCCAAGGCAATAAGCACCAGAAACTCCAATAACAATAAACTCCAGTTCCCTGGGAGCCTGTGGCCACTAAAATGCTGGCAGCAGTGCCCTGGGAGCTTCTGTGCTGCAGAAAAAGCCTAAGCAGGTCCTGGCGCTGAGGTAAAAGTGGGTTTTGTTCTTCCTTTCACAAGAGGGAGAACATTAAGCCCCATCAGTTCTGGTTTTATTCCACCCCATTCTGCCTGCCCCGGGTTTTCCCTGAAGCTCTGATTGCTCCCCGTGTCATGTTTTTGGCTGAGGCAGAGTTAATTTTCCTCACAGCTCCTGGTGTGAGGCTCATTGCTGGACTTGTGGCCGAATTTTGACAACACGGGGATGTTCAATCACTGGTGAACAGCACTTTTATATTTACACATCAAGGCTGCCTCTCCTTCTGAGCCCACCAGGAGGAAAACTGGGGCTGCAGGAGGAACTGGGAGGGTGCAGAGCCAGGACAGCTGATCCCAGTTATCCAGAGGGATATTCCATGTCCTGGAGCATCATGGTCAGGAAGACAAGCCAGAGAAAAGGAGGAAATGGAGAGTGGGAAATGTTCAGAGCTGTGGTGTTTCTCTCCGCAATAAAAACTGTGCATGATGGAGTTCTGCTTTGCTGGGAATGGCCAAACATCTGGGATACAGGGATCGAACCCCTTGCCCTGCTGCTTTGTGCACTCACCTGCTGTTTCCCCTCTGAAACCATCTTTATCTCAACATTTTTCTTACTTTGATCCCAGTCTGCAGGGTGGGAATGCCACAGCAAAGCCACAGCTCCAAGTGAGGACTGGGTGGATCCTTTTTAGCATTTTTGGGCTACCTAAAAACAGAGGCCAGACAAAATTAAGGCAGTAAAAGCAATTCTATTTATTGAAGGGCCTTCAGGTACATTTAGAGCAGACAAAGCCCCCCAGGGGCTACACCCAAATAATGGACAACAGGTCATGGGGTTTCACACTTTGATCAGTTTGGTCCATTTGCATCTTGGGGGTTCATCTTCCAATTCCAGCTTCAGGTAATGAAGTCATTCACCCCAAGTTTGCTGCCCCCAACTCACTTTAGTTTCCATCTCTGGGGCCCTGAGGCAGTGAGGTGTCCTTGATTGCCAGGCCTGGAGAGGAATTGTTGTGTCTGACCAAAATGGGGAAGCAGCAGCTCACATTGTGTGTGGGGTTTAGAGTTCTGCACTAAAGAACTGCAGGATTACAAATAGATGAAAAATATAAAAGCTAAAATTCTTCGGCATCATTCCCACTGACACTCAGGAAGTGGCTGCTTGATTTGGTGTAAATATCAGCTCCAATGGGGGGTTTGTGCTGTGTTTTTTTGTGTGATTTCTGTGTGAGGAGGTCCCAGCAAGCAGGAGCACACAAAGCAGGGATAAAACTGGGCTTTAAAGCCACTTCATGCAGCTTCTGAGAGTGGCTGCTACGCCAACACCACTTTGAGATGGAGGTTTATGTGAGCAACATCTACGAGGGAGGAAGTGAACTCCAGCAGCTGGAAATATATTTTGATTGCACTCTGATTAATTTCCTGGGGAGAGGGTGAGACGCTCTCGTTTTGCAAAAACGTGGCTCAGTGTTTTTTGTCCTCCCCTGAAATTTTCCAGGCTGTATCCTTGCAAAGACATTGAAGTCCTCCACAATGGGTTTTCAATTCCAGTTTATTTTGGGACCTAAGTCTAACCCCCAAAACTGGGATATTTGTAGACCTTTTATGACCATTCCAGTGATCTCTTTTCTACTGGCTATGGGTGTCGGATAAAGGGGAGCCCCCTTGTAAAAGCAGTTCTAAAATCAATTTTAGCTGGAAGAACAGGAGGGAGAGGGGAAAAGCAATTAAGCAGCTACAAGAGAATTGATTTTCACTGGGAGAATAAACAAGTATTCTGTATTTCTCTGTTGAGTTGTGTTCTACTGATGATGGTGATTGTTTGGTCCCATTAGCGCAATGTCACATATTTTGCTGTTTGTATAAAGTTATTAAAAAATGATTTCATGTGCTGAAAAACCCCCAGACAAACACCACACGTGCACACACTCAGGAATACATATCCCAGCAGGAGTTAATGTTAAAAGCACACTGACAGCCAACACTGCTTTTCTATGGATGGGAAAAAAAAAATTAAAAATCAATTTTTATAAGTCTCTTTAATCCTTACCCTGTAATTTCCTGCTCTCCACACACTCCAGCCTCGTAGCAGAGATGGAAAAGCAGCAGCAGCAGTTTGGAAACGAAATTTCTATTCCCCAGCACCATTTTATCACTGCCCCACCCTCACACGGGAATTTGGAGGTGTAGAAAGAGCAAGTGATCAATTCTTCCAAAGTGACCCCCTGAGCTTGTTCCAGGGCACTTCTGACTGAAACTTTCAGACAGAAATGTTTGTGTCTGTGCCTTGCAGACCTCATGGAGCATGAACAGCATGGCATAAACTGCCTGTGCACAGCAAGGTCCAACCCCTGCTGAAGGCTGTAAACCTGATTTTAGCAGTCCTAAAACACTTCCAAACTCACCCAGAAGTTTTGGAGTATTTTCTCTGACCTTCATTCTCAACACAACCCCCTTAGCCTCACCCAGCACAGCCAGAGTTGGAGTTCAAACACTTCAAATATAGATTTGATGGGGGTATCCCAGCAGCTGAAGGTGTGGGGAAAGAAATGTCTTAGGGACTAGAGAAACCACGAAACAATGCCATGAATTTCACCACAAAATCAGCTAGCTCTTGCCAGGCCTTTTCCATCTTTCTCCCTTCACACACAGCAGCTCCTACTTGCAGCTGTGACCCCTCCTCTGCTGGTATTAACAATTTTAAAGTTGTTTAAAAATCACCAAACCATGTTCCTACAATCCCGAATATTCCTTAACTCCACCCTGCAGGTGGTTCCTGGCCCTGTGGGCTGCCCAGCACGGAGAGCATGGATTGTTTGGGATTGTTTGCATCACACAGCAGGGATTTAAGGGCCGTGTGGGTGGAAATTCCAAGGAATTTCCAAAGTTTTCAGCAGTCTCAGTAATCCACTGCCCCTCTGAGTGGTCCCAAGCAATGCAGGGAATGCCCTGGTAGCTGATTTCTCCAACTCATGGGAATTCCATGGCATGGGACACACTGGAGATGCTCCATTTACTCAGCAGCTTCTCCACTGGCTAAAACCACACTTGATGGAGTAATTCCCCCTTAAAACTCTTTCCTTACTCCATTCTATAAACCAGTTTCAATCACTAATGGGCATTTATCCCAATTCTTGCCAGAGAAGCATCAGTGGAGCAGGAGCTGTAGTGCAAGCTGAATTTATTGGTGAGATAGAAAAGCTGAGATTGCTGAAATCTGAGATTTCAAGTGCCTGTCCTCAATCAACTGGAAAAGGATTTCTCTCTGGGAAATGCTGAGCAGCAGAGCTCTGGAAACCTGGTCAGCCTCTCAAACTGGGCACCCAGAATTACCAAGTTCTTCTGAAAAGGTATCCCATGTAACTTTAGAAAGAGCTTAAAAAGGCTTGCAGTCTTTGTTTTACATCGTTTTGAAGGAGGACTTCCCAAAAGTTCAGATGCAAAGTGATTGTTAGGAATTGTTTGAGGAAATCAGAGCACAACTTATTAAAAATTGTTTTAGCAGGAAAACAGAAATGTTTTCACCACATTACAGAGACTGCCAGTGCAATGATAATTTCTGCCTTGCTCTGTTAAGAACATTTAGAATAAAAGTCCTGTAGGTAAGAGATAAGTTGAAAAAAACCCAAAGCTGATAACATTAATTAGCTATTCATGTAAAGAAAAAGGACACAGAACTTGAACACAAAAATATGGTTGAGATTCCAAACTGTTTTCCACTTTTTTATGATCTGGCATAAAATCCTCATGAGACTGGTTTGTTTGAAGAGTGATAACTGAGATGAAAATGAACAGTGTAATTCTGGGTTTGAAAGTCAAAGAGTTTGGGATTGATCCTACCCCTCAGAGAGGTAGACATGGTCTGTCTCACCCTGTAGTTGTTTGTGCCCTTACCAGTGAGAAGGAACACACAAAAGTCGTGTTAGCCCAAAGCTGTAACTTCAAAAGATTCATGATTTCCTTGGGAGGATGAGGGAAGGGACTGGAGGCAGCACAGCTGTTTCTGCAAACACCTTCTTGCTTCGTAAAAAGATCCAAAGTGAGCACAAATGATATCATATATATAACCTATAGCTCCTGCTGTCCAGTGATGTTTGGAGCTCAGAATCATTTTGGCTCCTTTCAAACCTTCTTATTTTGCTGGTATTTTAATTCTCTGCTGACTTTCCTCCATTCTCCTGCTTGTCTCTGCCTTCATCAGCCATAAAAAATGGCCTGGCAAACGCATGAGCTTTCTGAGAAGGTTAAATGTTGTCAAGCACCTGCTCCTCTTGGTTAATGTCTGCAGGAGTTTATTCCCACTTCATAAAAATGCTCTTCAGTGTGTGATGGATGATGTCTAACACCAGCTGTCGAGAAATCTAGTCACATAACACATTAAATATTATTCACCTTCCCCTAAAATGAAATAAATTCACCAGCTTCCTTTTTTTCCTGGGGCTAACTGGGAAGCTAACCCTGCTTTTGTGGGGAGCAGGATCAGGAGGATTCTGTGGCTTTGGACCGGGGTTTCTCAGAGCTCACTTTGGTGCCCTCTGGCCTCAGAGGTGGCAGCATCAGCCAGGGAATGTCACTGCAAGTGTGAGTGGCTGCAGTGCTGCTGCCGTGGAGCTCTGCTGGAAAAGCTCAGAGAACAAATTCCCAGTCCTGGGCTGAGTTTGCTGCTTTTAGCAATGGTCACCTATGGAGTTTTTTAATCTTCTTTTCTTCTGTTATAGCCGGGATTAAATGCTTGAGAGACGCAGTTTCATGTTCAGACTTAGATGTTTACTAATTCTTATCAACAACACAGTGCCACAAGTTGTGAGTTCTAGCTAACAAGGTAGAAAATGGCTCTGTCTCGAATTCTTTCCAAGGTCTTTTAAGCACAAACTGTCCAACTAAGAAATGACACCTAAATTATTTTACTTTTAACCCAATAACCAATCACTCATGGTCTGCAATAAGGGTTTTTCTACCCAATAACAATATCCCACCCAGACCCATAGAGAAGATGGTGAAAAAGAAGGATTCAGCCTGTGCCCTAAATCCTCCATATTGCTTTATATCTATATTACTATATTCTAAACCCTTAAACTCTAAGTTTTGCACCCTGTGCTATCACACACTTCTATTCAAACCCCACACCCACAATCCCAGTGCTGTCACTCAATTTTGGGAGCCTCCTCCACAGCCTCAGGTCAAATGCAGTGTTTGCTTGGGGGTCAGTGCCTGTCAGCACAGAAAGCCTGAAATCCTCAGTGCCCAGGGTTCCAACATACAGGATTTTGTGGAGAAGGAAACCCTTCCTTCTGCCAGGACAGAGGTGGTGGCAGCTTCTTAAACAAGAAGTTGCAGCAAATCATTTTATTCGTGGGAGGTGCCAGTGAGGAGCTCTTTGATTCCACGTGGGTTTTATATTATTAATTGTGAGCTCTGGAGATGAATCTGAGGAAGGTGAGAGGTGCAGCTGCTCTGGAAGCCTTGGCAAATATCAGCCAGTCAACGTTCCTGCTCATGGTTTAGACTTTTTTTGTGTGCTACACTACTCCCAGTAGTACAGGGAACAGGATTCGTGATAGCAAAAATCAAAGCACTCTTAAAATTTCTTTCCATCTGTAATTATTTTGCAGGAAGTATCCTGAGCTCACCCCAGATTAAGGAGTCATTTCAGATGAAGCTCCAAGTCTCATTAATGAAACTTTTATTTGATAAAAGAAATAACCCAGTTCTAGCAAAAGCTGCTGAAAGCTCTTCCCTTAAGGAAATTTGTCCTGAGACTGGGTCCATCCAAGAAATGACACCACTACACCAGTGTCACCTGCAGTGCTGAGGCTCTGCTTCACCTCTTTTTTATTTTGCCATCAAATAGGATGGTTTCCTTTCCTCAAGGAATTTGGAACTGGAGATATTCAGCTGTTAAAAATATTTCAGTTTCCCCTTCAGTGACCTCAGCAGCTGCACACACAAATGCACCCATACGTGCATGTGTGATGGAAAAACAAATGTGAGAACGTGGTAGGTTTTAAAAAAATAAATGTTGTCATGGTTGAGAGGGTGTTTTTTTTTGGTTTTTTTTTTTTTTTTTTTAACTGGATGTCAGGAGTTTGTGAATTCCTCTCCAGATGTCTCAGCACTTGGGGGCATGATGTAAATAAGGTAAGTCATGTTTTCTGTGGTGTAAATGGCTGGAGGAGCAGCCAAGAAATGCTAATCTGAGGGCTGTGAGCGAAAACACAGGAATGTTTAAATTCAGCATCACTGTAGTAAGAAAATCCATGTGGAGAAGGAGAGGCAGAACCACAGGGCTTAATAATAAAGAGCAATTCCGGGGCGCTGCCAGGCACTGGAGACAATAGCAATCATCAGCTTTCCAATGGAGATGTCCTAATGATGGGAAGGGCTGATGGCACATCTGCACAGATCCTCTGGAAGCTGCCCCTGGCACCCTGACAGCATTCCTGGAGCTCAGGAGAAGTGCCCAGCAACAAGGAAGCACTTGGATATTTGAGAGGATGGAGTTCTGATTGCTCTGAGTTTTGGAAGTGATGCTTCTTGTTCATTCCCCACTCAGCATCTCCTGGGAAAACGCAGAGCAGTGAAATTAGATAACAAAAAAACCAGGCTAAAGAAACACCATTTTTAATGCTGGCTTCTTGCAGGACTGGTGAAGACACCCTGGTTTAGGTTTGGGGAGAGACATGAAATTTATTTTCCACTGCAGCAAATTCAAAATGCTGAACTCGAAATTGGGATTTTTCAGAGCTATCTTAAAAGGCTTGATAGGCATCTGCTATTCAAATTAATGGAATTATTTAAAGCAGATTATGTGGTTTTGTGTCTTGGAAGTTTCTTCACTAGATCTCACAGATAAGGAAGTTAGCAGTGCTTCATCCTTCTCTTTGAGTGTGCAATTAAGCATTTAATGGTCTTCCATTTCAAATTCATTGCAAAATACCATTTTTAATCTAAGTAGTAAACTGCTCCTCAATAACGTGGGCTGGATCCCTTTGTGAAAGGGGAATATTGGGGCTTTACTTTAAGCAAGGCAGGTCTGGGGATATCTTGCTTTCCAAAGGACACTTTCCCTAAGCTCTTTTGGAGCTCAGTTAGATCATTTTGTTTCTCCCCAGTCTCAAGGGATCAGAACGTGGGTTCTGCACATGCAGAAAGGTGTTGAGGCTCCTCTCAGGCACTGAGGGTTCAAAGAGTGAATCTGTTTGGGACTTGTGAGACTCAGAATGAAAATCTGAAGGTGGAATAACACAGAACAAGCCAAAACCCCACTTGCTCCAACTGGATGTTCACCCTCATTGGTCCTGATATTTAAAAGAAAGAAAATTGGAGTGAATAGTTTCTCTTACTGTTGTTCCTGAGGAAATAGGTGCAGTCTGGAGCCCTGTAATAGAAGCTTTGGGATAAGAGGATTGCTTGTCTGTACATTTCTGGGGCTGGAAATGAAGTTCTAAGCCCTAAGTAATGAGATATTAGAAATCCTATTAGGAACCCTATGGTTAAACATTAAACAGGGATCCCATGGTACCATTGAGCAGACAGCTGCTACAAAGTCGCTGAGGCAATTTCAGTGGCAAAGCCATCTCCAAACTCACTGGCAACTGAAACAATCAGGAACAAATTTGGGAGCTAAAACCACTGAACCCTGCAAGGGAAAGCAGGTGGGGTTTCTCAGTCTGTCAGACACAGGGTGAGGGATGCTCACCAGAGTGAGGGAAGGAAAAGCTGTTTTAATTATGTTTTTGGAAATCCCTTTGCATGGCAGCCAGGGCTGCCCTGGAGCTGCACTTCAGCTCCATTGGTGAACAAGGTCCAGCCCCTCTCCTCCTTTGGAGAAGGAGATTTTAGCCTATATATATATATATTTATATAATTTT
>VXBN01010263.1:859427-878583 GCA_013397395.1 Sinosuthora webbiana
TTGGGGGCAGCAAACTTGGGGTGAATGACTTCATTACCTGAAGCTGGAATTGGAAGATGAACCCCCAATGTGCAAATGGACTAAACTGATCAAAGTGTGAAACCCCATGACCTGTTGTCCATTTTTGGGTGTAGCCCCTGGGGGGCTTTGTCTGCTCTAAATGTACCTGAAGGCCCTTCAATAAATAGAACAGCTTTTTATTCCTTTGATTTTGTCTGGCCTCTGATTTCAGGCAGCCCAAAAAAAGCATCCAAGGAGTCCCCATCAGTGATTCCAGGAACCTCCAGGGTTGTTCCTACCCTTGTGTCCTTCCAGGAGATCCTGGGCTGAAATCCCACACAAGGACCAGGGTTTAAGGTGAGGCTGCTCCTGTAGAGCCTCCCTGGGCAGATGGCCTGGAGTAAACCCCACCAAATGTCACCTGTCCTGCCCTCCCTCAGTCCTGATCCTTGGTGGTTCTGCATCCATCCCCAGGTGAGCTGTGTGACACAGAGGGGACAGCCCCTCCTTGTGTCCCCTGCCTGTCCTTCCCCCATCCTTCCATCCCAACACTGCAGCCACAGAAAACACAGAAATACAGAAAATACACTTTGACTCTGAAATGTCTTGGAACATGGACGTGGTTTTCATTTTCTGCTCTCCTTCACGTGAGAGACAACTCTGCTGTAAGTGGTGGAATGGAACTGCTTTTCCAAAGCCAACAGCTCTCTCCACACTCATTTCCTTTTCCAAACGTGGCCTCTTGTTGTCAGTATTGTCCTCTGGCTCTTCAGCAAAATGTACACTCCTATTTTAGATGAATAAACATAATAATCTTCAATTTCCTTAGACTGTCACAGATAATTTATAACTTGCTGCCTACCTGAGGGTAATATTGAAATTATTTGATGCTGTATGGGATGAGCAGGAGAAGGTGACAGAAGGAGAGTTGATTTTGTCCCTGATGACTTTTTGGAATTTGGTTCCAGGCAGTGTTAAAATTTAACAGGACATTTGCCTGGATCTCTGCTGCAGGTGGAGAAAAGAGTATGCAAGGCTTTGATGTGTGAGATTGGTCAGAAAAAAGGGTCAGGAAGAGCAAACAGATCTCAACAGAGAACCCTGCCCTGTCTGTGAACTAACCCAGGGAAAATAAATGTAGATCTTCTCAAAGCATGGAGAGCAACCCGACAGAAACTGGGAAGTGCCCTGAGTTTGGGGCTTTTTTAATGTTTAGTCACAAGTTCCCTGAGCATTCTCTGATCACAGCTGGTGACTGGATTGTGCCCAGAGATATGGGAGTCCAAATTCAGCTGTAGATGCAAAAATTGCCAGTTGACTCTTATAATACCATTTTTCTCAGCCCTGCCTGTTATCAGACCTTAGGCTTTATGTTATGCCTCTGCTGGATCTGTTTTCCTCTTTCTGACCCTTTTCCAACCAGTTTTGGTTTCTGCCAAATAAAAGTTGTTACCACTGTGTTTTACCAATGCTTATGTATTATTTTGCAACACTGACAATTTCCCCAAAATTGAATTGTTATTCAGAATATGAAAGTCAGTCCCTGCTGAAGAAGAGAGTTTGACAAAACCAGGTATCTTTTCTTGAGTGCTTTTTGGGTGAGAGGGGTTCTAACAGTGTCGAAATGTCATTTTTGTACAGAACTATCCTATTCTTGTTTTTTATTGTAGCAGAAGAGGCCCAACCACAGAATAAGGTGAGGTGTACTAGGAGACTAATATCTTTTATTAGTCCAGATGATCCATCTGGAAAGGAGTCAAAGACTGTTTCTGTTTCAGGCCTGAAGCAGGAGCTGCATGCCCCAAACCCTGTTGTTTACCAGTAATGGCAGCTGGCACAATAAAAATTGTTGCAATTTCCTCCTTCCTTACCTGCTTTGATTTTTTATTTCACAGTTTTCAATGTGCTCCTCTGGATTTTTCATTATTTTTTGTTGGAATGAGAAGAGAACAGGCTTTTTGAAGAGCCAGATTCAGGATAGGATTTTTAAAAATTGGAAGTTTTTTTTCATTTAGAAGCAGAGCTGAAGTATTGAAATCTCACTGTACTTCAGAGCAGAGAATCCACGTCCTGCTCTTTTCACCTCAATACCTGATTTCTCAGTGGGACAATCCCCAATAATGTCTTTTCTAAATCTTTAGCAATAATGAGGTCCATGCTGATGGTCCAGGCTTTAGGGAGTTTTGCTTTTTATCTTCTTTTCTGCCAGAGTTGGGATTAAATGCTCCAGATGGTGTTTCTTGTTTGGACTCAGATGTTTATTAATTCTTATCTATGCCACAGTCTCACAAGTTGTGAGTTCTGTCTAACAAGGTGAAAAATGGCTCTGTCTCTAACTCTTTCCAAGGTCTTTTAAGCACAAACTGTCCAATTAAGAAATGGCACCTAAATTATTTTTACTTTTAACCCAATAACCAACCACCCAGGGCCCGCAATGTGGATTTTTCTACCCAATTACAAAACACCACCCAGACCCATGGAGAAGGAGGTGAAAAAGAAGGACTGGCCTCTGCCCTAAATCCTCCATATTGCTTTATATATATATTACTATATTCTAAACCCTTAAACTCCAAGTTTTCCACCCTGTGCTATCACACACTTCTATTCAAACCCCACACCCACAATCCCAGTGCTGTCACTCAATTTTGGGAGCCTTTTCCACGGCCTCAGGTGAAATGCAGTGTTTGCTTGGGGGTCAGTGCCTGTCAGCACAGAAAGTCTGAAATCCTCAGTGCTCAGGGTCCCGACAGGGAGCAGTCTGTGAGAACATGGCAGATGGGATAACCCTCATTCTCCTGGCAGGGATGACCCAGGAGGATCAGAGCAGCCCCAGGTGAGCACCAGGACCACAAGGTGGACACTCAGACCCTGCAGGCTCTTTTCTCCCAAGGTTTTCTCTACCAGGTACCCCCTTTGGAGCCACCTCTAACATTCCCCATCAAAAACCAGCCTGGCCCTTGGGTGGAGAACGTGAAGATGGAGGAGAATTGGAGGAATTTGAAGCAAAGCAGAGCTCTCATGGCTGTTTGTTAACTCAGCAATGCTTCCCTCAGCTCCCTTCATGGGCCTGGGACTGGTTGTGTAAGGGGGGTGCTGAGCTGGGAATGGAGCAGGCTGCAGGAAAATCAGAGGATGCTTTTGCCCTGGCAGGGGGTTGTTTGTGCACTGCTGGGATGAGAAAAACCCTATTTGCTTCGTGGCAGGGTGCTGCTTGTGTAGTGAGCCAAGGCCTTGGCCGTGGGGACAGCAGGGCCTGAGCAGCCCCAGCTGCCAGGGGACTTTGTTGTTCTTCCCATCCTGGGAGCTGGAGCATGGAGAGAGGCAGCCTAACCTTTTGTTCCAGCTGCATTTTTCACATTTCATGTTGGTTTGTGGTATGTTGAGCGAACTCCTGACATCTGGAGTCCCAGCAGTGCCTGGCCCCCGAGCACAGTTTCCATTACAAGCCAGACCCCCCTCTCTGCCTTTTTATTTGCACAATAACACGACACCCTGGCTCTGCAGCCCTCTGTGCAGTGGCTGGGTCCCAGGAAACCACAGACACTTCACCTTCCACCTGGTTCTCTGCTCCTTTGCTGTATCCTGCCATTTGCAGGGTGGATTGAACTGTTATCAACTATTTTCTGTCCATTCAAGGACTTAATTTAGAAATTACTGTAATGTGTATGGCTTGACAGAAAACCTCCTGGAAGGGATTTCTATTTTGCCTCCTCTGGATGGGATGTGTCCCATTCCTTAAGCTTGATCCAACTAAATTTTGTCACCCTGCTCTGCCCAGATTGGGAAACTGAGGCACTGAGGGGTTAAGGAGACATGGCAAAGCCTACACGCCTGTTGGGGCTCACATTTTGATCCTTAAATCCGTTTCTCATTTCCCAAGGGCATCAGGTGACATTAGAGTTCTGGTTTGACAGGACTGGCAGGATCAGCATTTCCTCCCAGGAGCTCTCCAGCAAATCTAGCATTAATTCCTCCTTGTTATGTTTTTAAACTGAGAGCAAAGTGGTTTTGTCCAGCGAGAGGATGTGAAATTTTGATTTGTGGGGTTGTGTTGTGTCTTTGCTGAAATGGTGGGAGGCAGACCAGCATCTGGGGCTGAACTTCTCCTGCCCATCAATCCCCCTGGAAGCACCAAGTCTCTGTTGCCTCAGCCCTGATGTGCCCATCCCCTGCAGAGAACATAAAACCAGATTTTAATGATAACCCCACCACCTGACTGCCCTCGGTGTGAGCAGCAGGAGCTGCCTGTGGGACTGGGGAATCCACAACCCAGGGTAAATCACCCCCTCTCATTACAGGGCAGAAATTCAGAGGCTGAGCAGTGGAATTGTCCCAGGGGCAGGCAGAGCAGGGCAGGGCAGACAGGAGCAAGGAGAAAATGAGTTCTGAGCATGCAGCCCTTGAACCCAGCCAGGAGCACTGAGGATACAGAGCCCTTCAAAGCATGAACCACTACGAATGTTCCCCCACAAGTGCAGCTGATGAAATCGCACTGCTTCTTTCTTTCTTTCTTTCTTTCTTTCTTTCTTTCTTTCTTTCTTTCTTTCTTTCTTTCTTTCTTTCTTTCTCTCCTTTTTTTTTTTTCTTTTTTTTTTTTTAATCCCACTACAGCTGCATTTTGTGAATAGTCCTGAATTCTGTTTTGTCACTTGTACTGTGCTCTCCCAATTAGAATCACAGAATCGTTTCGGATGGAAAAGACTCTTTAAGGTCTTCATGTCCAAAAATTAACCCAGCACTGCCAAGCCCAGGAACCCCTGTCCCCAAGTGCCACATCTGCACAGCTGTCTTCGAAATCCCTCCAGGGATGGTGACTCAAATACTGCCCTGGGCAACCTCTGCCAGTGCTTGACAACCTTTTCAGTGAAGGATTTTTTTCCAAATATCCAATTTAAGTCTCTCCTGAGGCTACTTGGGGCCGTTTTTTCTCATTCCATCCCTTGTTCCCTGGGAGCAGAGCCTGACTCCCCCTGGCTGTCCCCTCCTGTCAGGGAGTTGTGCAGAGGCAGAAATTCCCCCTGAGCCTCCTTTTCTCCAGCCTGAGCTCCTTTCCCAGCTCCACTCCTGGGGCTCCATTCCCTTTCCCCATCTCCGTTCCCTTCCCTGGACACTCTCCAGCCCCTTCAGGCCCTTCTTGTGAGGGGCCCAGACCTGCCCCAGGATTTGGGGTGCTGCCTCCCCAGTGCCCAGCAAAGGGACTGCTATCAAATATTGCTCCTGGCAACTCTGAGATTTTCTGACTTTGAACACACTGGAGTGGTTAAAAAAACCCCAAAACATTTTCCTGTGTGTCAGGCAGCACAGGGGTTACCTGGTGACTTCAAAAGTTTCACCATGGACCAGTTGAGGATTTTCTTTTTTTAAACCCAGCAGACCAGGAAATAGTGAGAATCAACTCAATGGAATATTGAAGTCCCCAGGAGATTGTCATCACAGTCCCTCTGGTCCTATAAATTTAATAGAATTTTCTGACCAGAGCATAATTCAATCCAGCAGGATTCCCACATTTGATTGGTGGAATGCAAGATGTGAAAAGATGTTCTGGCCCCAGTGTCTGACACACTACACTCTTCCCTGGCTGTTCCATAAAAAAAGAAAAGGACATGAAAAGAACGCTTATGCTATTTAACTAAATTTTCAAAATAGGCAATAATTTCTAATGTTTTCTGTATTTCATTTTTGTTGGTAGAGGAATAGCTAAGCCCAGAAATTGCATTATGTTTCATTGTATTTCTGTTGTATTGGGTTTGGAGGTTTTGCCATTCTTTTTCTCTTCAGCAAAGTCACCATCTTTTCCCTCCCCACTGAAATTCAGGTGAGCAGAGAGCAGCTCATTTTTCTTTGGCAGATAAAGAGCTGCCCTTTATCCCCATATGCAGGGGTTTGACCTACAGAATCTCACTCCCAATTTGTAGGGAAATTAAATGCAGTTGAGAACACTCTTTGCAGAGGGATATTTTATATTCTCAGTCCATTTTTGTGCCTGTTGGTTATGAGCTGCTCCTATCACAGATTTACCAGACAGATGTACCCACTCAGTTGTGTGTGCAGAAACAGAAAAACCCAAACAAAACCAAAAAAATCAGGGCTGGAGTGTTAGCCCCGATTTTACTAACTGAAACAACAACTGCAACCCCCAAATTTCCCCTAATTGCATCATTATAATTCGTAATTATTCTGAAATTGCATCTCCTGGTGACTGGAGGTGGAATCTCCTCTGGGTTTGTGGGGTGATGAGTTACACTTTTTTTTTCCCGAAGTAATGACAGATGGCAAACAAATGAGGGATAAAGTAACCAGCTCCACAACACGAGAGGAAATGCAGCATTTAAATTCCCATCTGGAATGCCTTTCCACTCAAGTGCTCTGCCGGGGTCTGGCTGTGGATTTGTGTCCCCAAGCCCGTGGTGTCATTTTGGGTCCCTGCTCAGCTTGGGGGGCACAGAAGGCACCAATTACAGCCCCTCACAGGGGGGTAATTACAGCCCAATTACAGGGGGCTCAGGGCCTGGGGTTTGGGAACATCGTGGGTTTTATTCCAAAAAGCTGGAGTTTAGGAAAACAGCAGTTTTCCTAAAAGCAGCCCCAATCCTGTTGCCACACTTGGGTTTCGGTGCCCTCTGGGATTTCTGTGATTTGCTGTTCCCTCCACCAAAAGGAATTCAGGTGCACGTTAAAATCATTTAAATCCTGGTTAGATTTCTCACAAATCCCTTACCCACATTTGAATTTTGGTGTCCCCTGAGATTTCATGATCTGCTGTTTCTTTCGCTGTAAGGAATTTAGGTGCACATTGAAATCATTTAAATCCTGGTTAGATTTCACACAAATCCCTTATCCACATTCAGATTTTGGTGCTCCCTGGCATTCCTGTTTCTTTTGCCATAAGGAATTTAGGTGCACCTTAAAATAATTTAAATCCTGGCTAGATTTCTCACAAATCCACATTCAAATTTTGGTGCTCCCTGAGATTCCGTGATTTGCTCTTCCCTTCTCCGTAAGCAACTTAGGTGCACCTTAAAACCATTTAAATCCTGGTTAGATTTTTCATAAATCCACGTTAAAATTTAGGTGCTCCCTGGGATTCCGTGATGTGCTGTTCCTTTCTCTATCACTGTAAGAAACTTAGAAGCACATTAAAATTATTTAAATCCTGGTTAGATTTCTCACAAATCTATCATCCACATTCAGATTCCATCATTCCCTGGGATTCCATGATTTGCTCTTCCCTTCTCCATAAGGAATTTATGAGCACATTAAAATCATTTGAATCCTGGGTAGATTTCTCACAAATCCATTATCTTCTCTGTAATGCAATCATTATCTCTATTGGCCTTGCACTTTGCTCCAAAGTGCCTCCTGGAAATCATGGATGGTCACACATCACCTGCTGAGGGGTTCTGAAATGTGCCAGTGGTATTATGTCAAAAAGCTATAAATAACCAGACACACATACTTTTTACAGGAAATGCCAAGTATTTCTAGACACATTTTTTCAAAATATTGTCCTCTGACAACCTCTCATTATCACCACCAATGTCCAAAGCTTTGTTTCCGTAGATTTCCTACTTTAAAATGCTATTTTATGTCTCAAAAATGGTATTTATTACATGCAGTACATTCCTTTTTGGTATTGCAGTATGCTCAGGCTGCTTCCTCCCATTTTTTCACAACAGTGGGGGAATTCCCTAAGATTTATGCTGGCTTCAGGACTGACTATTTAGAAAAAGCTCCCAGTACTCTGTGTGTAATGTGTGCACAGAGCACATCCCAGCTAAGCCTGGCTCAGCCAGATGTTGCTGTACTGAAATTACAACAAAATAATCACAGCAGTGCTAAAATCCATTTAGCATTGCCCACTAGCAAAACTACCAAATCCACTGGCACTTAGCTTGGAAAAAACCAGTGATTTAATACCTGATTTGCTTTAATTAGGTTGGGCTTGGCATTATTGTGTTTATATTTGGGATTTGGTGTGAGAGATGTTGGTTGCTTTTTATATTGTCATATTTTGTGCAGAACAGTAAAAAATTACTTCATAATCCCCTCAAATAGGTCTGTTAGGAACTTTTAGTATCTACATTAAATTGTAAACACACAAAGGTCTTCCAGGCTAATTCTTTTAGCTTTTGAAATGGAGTTTAGCAATTTAGTAGCTAAGATTTTACCATTAGGATCACATGGTCAGTCAGCATTATATCTATAAATATAAAAATTGTACTCTTAATGCAGGATTTTGGCCCAACTGTACCTTTATTTAGGTATTTCACATGTTTTCATGAGAGATTTTGTGACTTCTTGGCTCTCCTTGGTGTTTCTGCTGCAGTTACCTCTGGGTTTCTTTTCCCTGGAGTGAGTTGGCAAAGAAAGGTGAGAACGGAGAGCTTTAGGATTGTCCCTAAAAAGAGACAATTTACTTTCATCTCTAATTATCCCAGGACTAGCCAAGAGCATCAGCTCCTCCTTGTTCTGCTGGCTGCTTTTCACTCGTTTAAGGCTGTCTAAAATTATCCTGTTTATATTTTTGTCTTATTTCACCTCCCCTTTCCCACACAGCCCTGGTGAGGGACACAGCTGTATTGTCTTTGTGCGGACAGAATCCCCCAGGGCCAAATCTTTCCCACATTTGCCTATCTTTAGTCCTCCTATGTTTCATTTGAAGATGAATAAATAAACAGAATATACCACAACCAGGGATCACTTTCTGGAGTCAGCTGGGTGGGAAACCAGCTGGACAATTATCTTTGAGTCAAACCTGTCATTTTTCCTTGGAGCTCCTCTGAGGGCAGGCTGTCTTGGGTTGCAAGATGTAACAAGCAGTGTGTATTCTATTGCCATCTGTTGAAACAGGCTTGGGAGGAGTTTTTTTAATCTCCTCCATGACCCATCCCTCATAACTCCAGGGGGAATCTTCTGTTAATGGGCAGCTGTTAAACCAATTGAGGCAGCGTTTCTTTACCTCTTCCAGGACCCATCCTCCCCCCAGGGGATATCTGCTGTTCATGGGCCATCCAGGCTCACTGCAGGGCTGATACAATTCCATCATCCCACTGGGAAATGCTCCACCCAGGGGGAGGAGCCCAGCATTCCTACCTCGATAAAACCTGAGATTCAGAACACCAGGGCGGCCTGCTTGCACTGGATTCCCAGAGGAAAACCAGACCCACTTCAGCACCACTGGACCTTCAGAGGAAAACTACACCCTCCTACAGGATCATCTCTGCTCCAACAGAACCACATCTGTCACTGCAGGAGGACTTGATTGGACTGACACCAACACCCTGACCAACAGGGTGTCAGGTGGTGTTCTGACTCTGTCAGTGTTTCTAGGATTTTTTTTGTTTGCTTTGGTTTTTTTGGTACATACTGCATTTTTGTAGTACATTTATGACATTATGTGGTACATTTTTGTACTACTACATTTGTATTTTTAATATTCCTAGTAAAGAACTCATTCCCATATCTCATTCCCCTATCTTTGCCTGAAAGCCCCAAATTACAAAATTATAATAATTCAGAGGGAGGGGGTTTACATTCTCCACTCCAAGGGAAGCTCTGGCTTTTCCCTGGCAGACACCTGTCTTCCTAAGCCAAGACACAGGCTCAGAACCAGTTCCACACCAGGCTGAAGCACTCCAGCACTCGACAATTCCTTCCTGAGCTTTCCTTGTTTGCTCCCTGGAGGGCTAGCTGGGATTTTGATATCCATTTCAAGAGCATGATTTAAGAATATCAAAGCCCTGCTTACGACTGTGGGTTAGATCCAGTTAAATTCACTGATTTCAAGGGAACTGTGTCAAGTTAGAGCAGAGCAGCTCTGTGCTGCCTTTCATCAGAAACTCTCTGAGGAACTGTTGCTTAAAGGTGAATGTGGCTCTTCGTGTGGAGACAGCAAAAAAAAAAAGCTGTTCACAAATTTATTTAGACACTGGGTGTCCAGGGCTTGAATTCTTCTCTTGTCTCTAGGACCGGCTTTGCCAGCCCACCTCTCTCTCCCTGTTCAAAGGGGAAGATTTTCCTCCTAAAAATGAGCTAAATAGTGAAAACAGGACGTTGGCCCTCAGTTATCACTGAGGTGTTCAGTTCCCTCATCTACATCCTTAGTTTCTTTTCCTTTACTATCACAGAAGATAGTGTGAAACTCTTTTAGTGGAGTGGAAGTTTTTTTCTCTGTCTAAAGATTTGGGAGAACCTTCCAAGGAGCCTCTTAAAACATATTCTACCCTTAAATCTGAATAATGCTCCCTGTTGCTGTGCTGTGAGGAGCAGAGGCAATGCCAGCTGCTGACATAACATCATGTTCAGACCTTCCAGAGGGTCTCAGAAGGACCTAAAAGTTAAATAAAGCACATTTCCATCAAAATCACAAATTCATCCTGCCACAGGAATAAATCTTCTGTGAATTTAAGATCAGAGAATTGATGGCTCATTCCTTTGTAGCTGCAACTGAAGCTTCCTTTGCTGTGGAAGTGCAGAGCCTGCCAGCCAGTGTGACCTCCAAAATATGGAAATGAAGGAGCAGAATTAACCCTTCCACAGACAGGGAATGTTTCCATCCTCTGCTTTCCACAGGGCTTTTCCTGACCCTAAAACTGCACCTGCACTGGGGTGGGGGGCACAGGAGCAGGACAGGTTTGGCACTGAGTTTCAAATTCTCAGGGCGCTGTTGCCCATGGACAGGAGGTGCCCAGGCAAGCACAGAGCCATCTCTCTCTCTACAAGGCCTTTTAAGCACAAACTGTCCAACTAAGAAATGGCACCTAAATTATTTTTACTTTTAACCCAATAACCAAACACCCGGGGCCCACAATGTGGATTTTTCTACCCAATTACAAAATCCCACCCAGACCCATGAAGAAGAAGGTGAAAAAGGACTGGCCTGTGCCCTAAATCCTCCATCTTGATTTATATCTATATTACTGTATTCTAAACCCTTAAACTCCAAGTTTTGCACCCTGTGCTATCACACACTTCTATCCAAACCCCACACCCACAATCCCAGTGCTGTCACTCAATTTTGGGAGCCTTTTCCACGGCCTCAGGTCAAATGCAGTGTTTGCTTGGGGGTCAGTGCCTGTCAGCACAGAAAGTCTGAAATTCTCAGTGCCCAGGGTTCCAACAGGAGATCACCCAGCATAAAATACTTTTTTTTAAGTTCCTCTCTTAAGGAAGAGCCCCATGGATCCCCTTGCCTTTGTTTTGTTCCCCTCACAGACACAACTGAGCCTCAGAGCAGCACACTTCATAAAAGGCAAGGTTTTAAAAAGCAGCAAAATGTGTGAAAATCTCTGAGGGCCTGATTATAAATGACATCAGGGCTCAGGAGGGGCAGAGCCACAGGAGCAGCTGGGGTGTCGAGCCCCTCAGAGCTGCCCAGAGGGGCATGACAGACACATGGATGCTGGAGCTGGGTGCAGGGAGCCTGGCACACTCTGCCTGGTATCAGCTCAGCAAACCAGGCAGAGAGGGAAGGGGAAAAATCTTCTGTGACCAGCAGAACAGAGTAGAGAGGTGTCCTGAGGCTGCTCCAGCCCAGCCCTGCCCTGCTCCCTTCTCTGTGTGCTGGGTTCTGCCACCCCCCGAGAAGAAAAATCCCCTCTAATTTCATTCACTCCCTTTTGTGCAACCCCTTCTCCTTTTTCTAGCACAGATGGGGGGCACAATTAACAAAACCCCCTCCAAAGTGGGCCAGGCTGCAGGGAAATAAGCCAGGCTTTGCATTCAGGCTCATCTAGCTGTGGTCTGACTTAAGGACTTCAGGAAGAAAAACTTCCATCATTTATTATGCCTTCTTCATCAGGGTTAAATAATTTTTTTTTCTTTTTTTTTTTCCTTTTCCCCCTCCCCTCCCCTTCCCTGCCCCCAAATTGACTCATCCATCACTAGAATCAATATGAATGCAAAGATTTTTGGTGGATTTGTTGTCATGGAAACCACTTCTCCTCTCTGATATTCCCTTACAGGCTTTCCAGACCTTTTCTCGCCTTTAAATTACCATCCTGCCCTACATTCCCAACAACACTGGGTTTCAATTCCACATTGTGAGCTCCATTTGGAAACAAAACTGTGCACAAGCACAGCGAAACCAACAGCCAGGAGAGAAACCATTCCCTGCTGGAAGAGTGAGCACCAAGGATGGTCCCAAAATGGCTGCGGAGGAAAGGGATGCTGCAATCCCCCCTCCCTTGGAGGGCTCTACGGACTTGTGTGAGACAGAATTTCTGCCTAAATTCTCTCTCTGGAGATGCTTTTGTTGCCCAGAGAAAGGCTCACTTTGTGATTAAGGCAGCAAGGCGCGAAGTGAGGCTGTGGAGCAGTTAGAATTGCTCACATCGATAAAGTTTGCGGGGTTTAATCTCGTGAGCCAGTCTCCCTGTTTCCACTTGGCACAAATTGTCAGCCCAGGCACTTGGGTTTTCTCCTGCCATGACTGCACAGACATGGGGGTGATCCCTGCACGTCCTGCCAGGTGTGCTGGGAGCCTGGGGTGCTGCAGGGGGCACCAGGAGCAGGTAGAAAGCTTTGGATAAATATCAAAGATCAAATATCAGGGGGTCCAGCCTGTCCTTCCTCCTGCACTCACAACCCACTGTCAAGTCCCAAAAGCAGACTGCACATTCCGTTAGGAGAAAATACAAAACTCTTACATTTTTTATTAATTTTTTTGCTAATTTAGAAGTTGTGTTGGAGGAAGTTTCCCTAGAAAGCCCAAGAAGTTTAATGGCATGTGGTTCCTACTGAAAGTGAGAGCAATTTCTGTGCTTTTAACACAGAAAATAGAAAAAACTCAACACAAGAAACCACCATCTAAGCAAGGTACTTAAAGAGGGAATAGAGAAATAGAAGCCCAAAACATGTATATTTTTTGTACATTCCCAAGTTTATTATGGAGAATTATTTATTATTTATTATTTATTTATTCAGGTGCTGGCAGGAAGCCTCAGTGTGACAGGAGCTGGGGAGGGAATCTGATTTTCAGTTTCCCTTTGCTCTGCCCTCCTCCCTAGGCAGTTGCTTTCACTCAGCATCATTTGCTATTGGTTGTCATCCATTGATATTACCAATATTTTGGCAAAAAGGATTTTAATTCTCCCAAAGTGGTGCTCTCTAAAGGTGCTGCATTGTGGATGTGAAGAGGTCCTGTCTGCTCACAGAGTCTTCAAGTGATTTCTGATTTATTACCTGCCCTACTCAGCAAAGTCTGGATTAGGTCAAACTGGGTTTTTTCTTAGTTCTGGGCAAGTCTATTTTTGGGGGGGATGGTCTTAGGCGGTTTTTTGAGCACCCTTTACAAATCTAACTAAAGCTTCTTACTGAAACATTTTGAAACAAAAAAATCCAAATGAAATTTTGTGATACTGACAGAATTCAGTTCCTCTTGCTCCTGGAAGAAAAACTCATCTGCTTTGCCCAATTTGATGCCAAATTTACAAGCAGCTTTAGTCTGAGCAGGGCACTCCCAAGCAGATCTGATGGAACAAGTCTTGCCTGTCAATAGCTCAGCAGTTAAAATCAGAATTAATACTTTGGGAGCAAGAAACAAGATGCATTTAGCAAGTCAGCAAACCACAGACATTTCTGTGCATAAAAATAGGAGTTTTAAACATTTAAAGTGAAGAATTCCTTTTTTTCTCCTCTTAAATTAAAGAAATGAGACCTCAGGTTCAAATTCTGTCTTTCTGTTGGAAGAATTACACTTTCCATGTCCACCTGTTGGGAGTTTGTTCATTCTTGTTCAGTGCTTCTCGTTTCATTTATTGGGTCGGGTCAGGTGCTGAAAGAAAAGGGGATTGGTTCTTTTTCACTCTGTAGTGAATATGAAGAGTGGACAAATCACCACACTTGCACTTTTGCCTACATTTGTCTGTTAATTGACCTGTGAAAGCACGGATCATCCTGAAAAGAAAAAAAATTGAAAAAATTTCCCTCCTAGGAAGGAGGGGGGAAAAAAATGGCAGCAAATGCAAAAAGATGATTCTCCAAATAGAAGACAAAGTCTGTTCCAGTTATTTTTGTAAGGGGTTGATTGCAATTTGCATCCTGCTCAACCAGCATCTGCCATCAGCAGTGCTCAGTAGTCTTTTCTCTTTTTTTTTTTTTTTTTTTTAATATTTTGCCTGTGAATGTGGCTTGATGACATTTCCTTCCCAGATCCTTGCAGAGTGATCTCCCCCACCCTTCTCCTTAGACCTGAACACATCTTACCACAAGGTACAGGTGATTTGGAGGTTTTATTCCTCCCATGTCCCATTTATGGCCCAGGGGGATCCTGCCAAGCCCTCAGGGTGTGCTGGATTGAATTTTATTAGAAAATTGGGAATCCATCTGGGATTTGGGAGCTGTGTGATGCAGAGCACCATCTTGCACTTTCCTCTGGGCTGAAAGTAAGACGAAGATGGGGGGTGAGAGGGGAAAATCCATCCCTGTGGATTCCACACTCTCCTTTTCCAGAGGCACACCTGGAGCCAGCGGAGAACAAAGCCCTGCTGGAGGGAGGACAAAGCTGCCAAAAAACGCCTCCAAACCCTTCCTGCTGGAGGGGCCCCTGTTCCCTGGGGCCTGCAGGGTCCTCACAGGGCTCACAGGAGTCCAGAGGGACTGAAAGCCACGTTTGCATTTTCCATTCTCTGCAGACAGGCAGCATCCATCCCCCGGAGCTGCCGGGGAGCTTCCTGTGAGCAGGGCAAACAAGGACAGAAAAGCAGCAGAGCCGATGTTCCAGTGCAGTTTGGTTTTCTACCTCCTCTTGCTTTCACGGGGTAATTAGATCCAGATGTTGGTTTTGTTTGTCCCTTTCGCCTTTGAGTCTTGCTCAGTGCTTTTTTGATGACTGACAGAGGGAAATTCATCTTTCAGCAGCCTTCAACCAGAGGGAAGCTTCAATTCCTTTCCCTCGCAGCTTGGGGCTTCAACCTGCACCTTCTCTTGCTCAAAGGCCAAAGAATTCCAGTTAAAAAGCATCGAGAACCCCCACAGATTTATCTTGAGGACGATATTCCTGGGAATTGCTGGGGGAAAAGAAACCCACCCAGGCTGTGTGAGGCTGCAGGTGTTGGATCAGTGAGAGAGAGGAGCAGCTTCCAGCCACTTCCAACACTGATGATTACAGAAATGGGGATGGATTTGGGGAAATGCTGCTCACAGGTGAGTTAGTGCTCACAAGTGGCCAGGGAAAGGCAGTAAGCACAGCCCTGCTAACCAGGACATGGCACAGAACTAACCCCAGCCTTTCACAGCCAGCTGATAACTCCACTGTTTGTGTTTATTTTAGCTGAAAATGTGAACAAACCCCGTGTCCTCCCATTTAAATGCGCTCTGCTGGTGGGCAAGAGTAAAATAAAGCAAGTTCTGCTTTATTCAGAACAGAGAGTAGGAGATAAAAAGATAAAAAAAGGATGGGGGTGGGGGCAATAATCAGTATTAGAAAGAGTGAGTGGTGCTGTGACAGCAGAGATTTTGCTACTGTAAGCAGCATAATATGTCAAAAAAAAAAAAAAAAAGATAGCAGAATTCTGCATGCAGTTCAGCTAGCTACAAGCATGTGTAGCTGTAAATTTGATTTAACTATGGCAAGTAAACTGCTCAGCTTCGGTGGCTGGGGTTTGGAATGCCGAACAGCACAGCAAAGATGTTATGGGCAGGAGGAACCAAAAAAGAACAGCATAAATTGCAGCTGGGTGGGAAAGGAAGAACTTTAAGGTGTGAATATTCTGTTAGCACTGATGGGACTCTCACACCTCGTTCTGGACACAATGAACCAGTACAGCTGAAGAAAGGAGTAGTGTTTGTAATTGGGTTTCCCTCCAGAAAATTCAAAAAGAAAAAAAAATTAAGTAGGAGAACAGAGTTTGTAATTGGGTTTTCCCCCAGAAAATTCAAAAGGAAAAAAAAATACGTAGAAGAGAAGTAGAAAAAGGAATGTTTTCACATTTCCCTCATGACACAAAAGCAACGTTTATCCCAAGGCACAGAAGACAAAGATGCAGGATTCCAAGCATAAACACAGAAGTTGTCCCAAAGATCCAGGTGTGTGCAGAAACAGCCCCAAAACACCTCGAGAATCTGCTCCAAGGGGCGTTCTGGGAGGATTTATTTCCAGCTGCATTTCAGCTCAGTCGTGCACCCAAAGTATCTCCCACTTGTCAACTCTTGTTTCAGCTCAGCTGCCAACGAGGTTGGTAAAGAAATAATTGCAGCAGAGCCGGCGCTGTGCCCTGAGCAAAGCTTTGGATCTGCCAGCACAGACATGGAGAGCAACTGCAGCAATCACTGGTGAATGCAGCTGAACAGCTCTGCCTGCCGGCTCTGGCCACAAAAATGCCCTGAGGGTCTCACAGGTTTTTAATTCAAGCCCTGGGTGAGGCTGAGTTAGACACGGGTGGGCTGCTTGGCACAGGGGGTTTGATCTCTGGGGGTTTCCACTGGGATTCCATTCCTGATTTGTGATTTGTGATTTCCGCTTCCATACTGGTGATGCCGCTCTCCCCAGCACCTCTGATGGTTACACTGGTGCCTTAGGATTTTAGCTTTTATATTTTTCAATTCCTGTGCTGCTTTAGGGTACAACTAAAACTCCACATAAAGTGCTAGTTACTGTCTTCAGGTTTTATTCAGATAAAACAATCCCTCTCCAGGCCTGGCACTCAAGAACACCTCACTGCCTCAGGAACCAAAAAGTATAAAAAAAAATTAATGAGGAGGAGCAAACTGGGGGTAAATGACTTCATTACCTGAAGCTGCAATTGGAGGATTAACCCCTGATATGTAAATAGGGGTGTATATCTATATCTATATATTCTAGCTATCCATATCTATATATACTATATATATATGTGTGTGTATATGTTTATAGACTTATATATTGTATATCAAACTTAAAATTGTCTGAAAAATTCATGCCCATTGTCCATGCTGGGTGCAGCCTCTGGGAGGCTCTGACTGCCCAAGGTTGTGCCTGTTGAAGGCCTTTAATAAATCTCCACTTTATTCTCTGAACCTTGCCCAGCCTCTGTTCCAGGGAACCACTCCGAGGCATCCCCACTTTGCAGGGATGGGAGGGAATTTGGGTTCCTCCCCCTTCCTGAGGGATCCCTCCCAGGCAGCCCCTGCACCCTGCCCAGCTGAGCTGAGGCACTGGGGAGTGAGCACGGGGTGAATGTGCCAGTCAGTGCCAGTCCCCATTAGAAGTGACTTTAACTAGTGTTAGCAGCTTAATATGCTGATGGTTAATGAGCCATTCAGGGAGATCCAGCTTTCTGCTTTGTTGGCTCGATGAATTAATCACCATTCCTTAGAGCTCCTCGTTTGCTTTGGAGGCTGCTGGCTCCCAGGAGAGGCTCTGGAGGGCTGTGGGCATGGGGAGCCCACTGGGGCTTTAAACTGCAGCCCAGCCATAGGTGGGGGCATGTGGATTGCTGAGCCACACCAGCTCACATTCAACAAACACCAGAAAATAAATCTGCTCACTGAACCAGCTGTCTTTATACCACTTCGGGAATTGCTGGGTAAAGCCTCTACAAGCAGTTTCAAAGTTGGTTTAGGACTCTTTCAGGTGGCTCTTTGCCGCCTTTATTTTCTCCTTCATCTTTATTACCTCATCTTTATTCCTTCTTCATCTCCTTTATTAACTCCGTCCATTTTTTCTGATTTAACTTTTTTTTTCCTGGTGGAAACAAACAATTCAAATAATCAAATACTTCAAATATTTGTTTGTTCAGAGAAATCAAATGCTGGAAAAGTGCTGGGCATGACAGAAATCCCACCCAGGTTGACGTGACCCTTGCACAGTGAAGGGAGGGAAAGAAGAAAACCCTCACAGGGGGTCAGACTTTGGGAGAAGGCTCCAATGAGCAAACTGAGATGCTGAACCAACCCACGGAAACATAGAGCTACGAACAGCAGTATTTTGTGTCCCAAACCACCCCAAATCCCACAGCTTCTCTCTCAAAGGCTGGGGGAAGGGAATGGTCTCCAGGAGGATGTGGAACATCCCAAACATCTCAGGCACCGTTCACCTGAGCAGACACAGCTGCAGTGCAGGGCCTTGGAGCCACTCACACCAAGGCTGGTGCAGAAATCAGTCATTCCAGTCCCATCACACATTAAATCAGAGGCTATTTCAGTTATTTAGAAAATAAACTAAGAGAATATGATTGGAATGCAGTTTTGATAAGTTTTGTTTAAATCGTCGAGAGCTTTTAATATTTCTTTTTTCCCCGTGGCTGAGAGACAAATTTATTTATCAGGCAGAATTTTCCAGTCAGAAAACATGTGCATCTCTACATGCAGGATGCACACAAGGCTGCCCACATTTCCATGGATTTATCCATAGACATTCATGCAAAACACTTGCCAGAAGCATCAAAAATGGATTTGAGTATGCAAAAAAATCCTGCTACAATCACTGAGTGTCTGCGAATTCCTCTGCCTTCCAGAGGGGAATAAAGACATTCAGCAGCTGCATGGAGGATGCAGCCCACTGCCACCACTGCACAGAGCTCTGAGAAATGCTCAGACCTCACAGCTTCTGCTCAGAGTGGTGAGAAAAATCAATTCCAGACCGAAAGGGCTGGAGGCGAAGGGATAAGATGAAATGTGACTGACAGAGAGACAGCATCCAGTAATGCTCAGCCAAGTGAAAAGGCAAAAGAACACAGGAATAGTAAAAACCTCTCCATTTGTGTTTTAATTGGGAGGGGACTTAACAGGCAGCTCTGGTGCTCCAGGCAGCCCCTGGAAATGTTAACTCTGCTCTGTTCTGAAGCAAAACATGCAGAACACACACACACACACACACACACACACACAGGGCTCTTTGCCTCTAACACTGTGCCACGGGAAAATGAGACTGTGATTTCCTGTGGCATCGGGATGAAATGAGGTTGTCAAATCAAGTCAGAGTGAAGTGGAGGGAAATATTCCTCTGCTCTCTGGTGCTGAGGTGGATTTTGAAGTCAGTGTCCCGTGCCTTTGCTTTTCTTGCTGCATTTTGCCCTGATGTTTGTTTAATGCTGGTAATGCTGTTTGTTTAATGATGATCTTTAATGTTACAAATGCAAACAACCTCTGGAGGCGGGAAACTGGTTTTTTTTAGTTCTGGGCAGGTCTCTTTTTTTTTTTTTTTTTGGGGGGGGGGGGGCTGGGGGGGGGGTTGGGG
>VXBN01010263.1:878645-909622 GCA_013397395.1 Sinosuthora webbiana
AAAAAAAAAAAAAAAAAAAAAAAAAAAAAAAAAAAAAAAAGCGCCCAAATGAAATTTAGAAACAGCCAAAATGAAAAGATAGAAGAAGCTGAAATGTGGAAGGAAAGGCATTCATTTAGATGTAGTAAGATGCCTTGAGAAACCGAAAAATGGCTTTTTTTTCCCAGTAATTACTCATGTCAGGCTCTGAGTGAGTCTCTGACCATCCCCAAATTGCCCCTGCCTGGTTTTGTGCCTGGTTTTGTGAAGGACACCTTGTGTTTTTCCCTGCCAGCCCAGCTGGGCTGGGGAGATGTCCCTGCTGCGTTCTGAGCTCTCCTTTTCCAGGACAACTGCAAAAGTGGAGCTCTGCAAGTCTGAGTCCTTCTCCAGAGACTTGTCCTTCCCGCAGTGAGGAGAGCCACTGTTGGGGTGCAGATTAATGAGATGTTAATGAGCAGTGGGTGAATCCCAGTGTCGGTGCAGCGGGGGTTGAGCTGAGCAGTTCACTTGACAAAAGAGCTGTAAAAACGTGGAGTGCTCTGAGCTGAAGCAAAAGTTGAAATAATAAAAAATTGCTCAGCGATGAGAGCATCATTAAATGACCATATTTTTACTGATACAGGCTGTCTGGGAAGAATGGAGTCCTGCTCTCTGCTCTGCACTGCCAGGATTTCATAGGCACAAAGACAAAGGGTGGGGTGAACAAAGTGCAAGCGTGCCTTTAAAAGACAGTGGGGACAGCAGAATATACCAGAGTATCACAGAGCTTTTTAAAGCAGCTCTCACCTCATTAAATGTGAAAAGACCTGAAAAACACAGCATTTGAGAGAGTCAGAGAGTTACCCCTGGAAAAACCTGCAGGACTTGACTGCCAAGTTCACTTCTTACAACTGCTGCACTGCTTGGACATCAAGCTGCACAAGTTCCATCAATGCGGGAGAAAATTGGGTAACTCCATGGGCTCTGTCACTTTGGCAGCCCCCACAGTGCCACAGTGAAAGCTGGAATGAGGAGTTCTCTGGGTACAAAAAGCAGGGGAAAGTTTTATGTCTCAGAGCTCTTGTGAGGGGACTTTGGTGATGGGGACAAGATGCTCCTCATATCTGGGATCTGATGGGACCCCGGGACTGCTGCTTCTTTATCTGCTTCAGTCTGACTGATATTCTCAAAAGACTTAAAGTGCTCAAAACAAACTGGGCAGGCTCTGGGGTCGAGAGCTGTTAATGAGTTAAGTGACCTTCCTAGCCCAAAACCAGCCCAGGAAAAAAACCCTCCCTGCAGCTTTTTAAAGCTTCTTTTTAAGGGAGATTCTAATAAAATTATAGAATGCTTTAGGTTGAAAGGGACATTGAAGCCCATCCAGTTCCACCCAAGGACACCTTCCACAATCCCAGGTAGTTCCAAGCCCCATCCAGCTCTGCCTTGGACACTCCCAGAGATCCAAGGGCAGCCACAGCAGCTCTGGCCCTCTGTGCCAGGGTCTCCCCACCCTGATGGAAAATATTTCTCCCTGATATCTGGTCTAAATCTGCCCTAATATTCCATGAAATATCAGAGTTCTGCAAAAACCATGGAGAAGGGTTCGGCCTGAAGAGAGGAATGGATGTGGAGGTAGAAAGCCAGGATGGGAAATGAGGCAGGATGGGTGAGGAGAAGGGAACTGCTCCAAGCTCTGCTTTGAGGTGATGGCACCACCTTTTGTCACCTCTTTTCACACGGCACAAGTGACTGACTCCTGTCCCTTGAGCCCTGTGACTGCAGCACCACCAGTGCCACCAGTGCCTCCCTCCCAGCCCGAAGGGCACAGCCCCTGCCTTGCTGATTCCATGGGCCACCAAACACACCCAGAGCTGTCCCCATAGGGATGGCAGCGTTTCACTGTGATTTCTGTGGAGCAAAGCTCAGTGACCTCCTGGGGGAGAGAGTGTCACGTTTTATCTTCTTTTGCCAGGGTGGGGATTAAAAACTCCAGACGGTGTTTCTTGTTTGGACTCAGATGTTTATTAATTCTTATCTATGTTACAGTCTCACGAACTGTGAGTTCTACAGCACTTCAAGCTAACAAACTAAAAATGGCCCCCATCTCTCTCTCTACAAGGTCTTTTAAGCACAAACTGTCCAATTAAGAAATGGCACCTAAGTTATTTTTACTTTTAACCCAATAACCAACCACCCGGGGCCCAAAATGAGGATTTTTCAACCCAATTACAAAATCCCACCCAGACCCATGGAGAAGGAGGTGAAAAAGAAGGACTGGCCTCAGTCCTAAATCCTCCATCTTGCTTTATATAGATACATTACTATATTCTAAACCCTTAAACTCTAAGTTTTGCACCCTGTGCTATCACACACTTCTATTCAAACCCCACACCCACAATCCCAGTGCTGTCACTCAATTTTGGGAGCCTTTTCCACAGCCTCAGGTCAATGCAGTGTTTGCTTGGGGGTCAGTGCCTGTCAGCACAGAAAGTCTGAAATCCTCAGTGCCCAGGGTTCCACTGACTTTCTCCTTGAAACAGGTTGGGATCCATCTAAATTCTCAAACATTCCTTTTCCTGAGGCCTCTCCTGATCCTTTCTGGCCACACTGCCCCTGCTCCCACCCAGGCAAGTGAGAATCCCTCTAGGGACAAAGAACTGGGGACAGAACTGGGGACCCTAAATGGATTTTCCTTCACCCCCATCTGTGATTCCCATTTTGTTGTCTCTCCCCAGCCCTTGGAGCGTCTCCCTAATTGCAGCACTGCTGCTGGGATGAGTTTTCCTGAGCGTTCTGACACCTTCCTCAGCCTGGTGAATAGATTTAATAATGATACAATGGGATTTTTCTGTTCCTGCCCACCCTCACTGAGCATTGCTCGTGATTCTATTCTTATCTGGCATATTCCAGCAATGTTCCTGCTTTGAAAGCCTTTTGGGGAGTGCAGCAAAATATCAGAGGAACAATTCAGCTGAAGTTGGAGAGGGAGGACAATGGACCTTGTGTGCATTTCAGCACAGCAACAGCTCCACAGGGTTTTCTGTCCCACCACCCCTTTCTCTGGTAGCACAATCATTTTCCATGTCCATACTCAGAGCTGGAATTAAGTCTCTCTCTTCTTTGTTGTTATTCTCGCTCCGAGATTAAATGGGAATAATTTCTGTGGATAAATAAGTGCTGTGAGTGATTTCAAATGTTTTTCTTCCACTTTGATTTCTCCTCTGCTTTCAGAGCTGATCTGAAGAGTTCCCATCCCACAGTCACAAGTTTTCCAGACTGGTAAAAAAGAGCAAAATGCACGTGCTAAATAAATATTAAACATCAACATCTGTGGTGCAGGTTTTATTTGAGGAGGTGGTAGCTTGGAAGACCTTTGTAAAGGAAGCAAAGCTCTTAAACTCCATTTCTTAATGGTGCTTCTGCTGTGGAAAGTTTTGCTGAATAAAATATTTCTGAGGTGAAGCAGAGGGACAGGAATGTGTGGGTTTGCACACTGCTCTTGTCCTCAGCAGTGTCACTTGCCATCAGCTGTGTCATCTCTGGATGTGCCCTCAGTCACAGATCAAGCTTTGTAATTCCTCTTCACATCAGTGTGGGAGGGAAATTAAGTAAATTCCAAAAGTAGGAGTATTTCTCATTTCTAATGCAGTTATGGCTAAATATATCCTGTAACAGAACTTAGAAATAGGGAGAAAAGCCTCTAGTGCAGAAAACACAACTGTATCCTCTCCCCCTTCGTTGTACAACAGTCTGAGGTGCCTAAAATATTAAATGTGAGGAAGAGAGGCAAGGTTTCCTGAATCCAGGCTCATCCTTATGTCAAACTACACAATTCTGCTCCAATTCCACAGAATCAAAATTATGGTAAAGATCAGAGATCAATAGAAAAAATTACTTTTCTCCAAACCAAAAATCTGACTCACACAGGTGTCTTTTTTAGGTACTATTTTCACTAAGCTTAAAATGAAGAACTAGGTTTGGAGGGGATCCAAATATGGGAAAAGAAAAAAAAGTCTTTTTATTCCATATACAATTCAAAGATGATATTTTGAGCTGAAATGAAGGAGACTTTCCCTGCCAAGTGATTCAATTCACTTCTAACATCATTTTTTAGAGCCTGGGCTGCTTCTGAACCCATTCTTTGTCGAGCTCAGAGGATCCTGTTGTGGTTTCGGTATTTTTTTTTGTTTGTTTATGGGGACATGAATCCTCAAGCAGGAGGACTTTCTTCCATCCTGACAAAATTTTGGGTCTGCAAAAGTTCTCTGAGCTCATGACTGGCTGCCAGATGTGAATAAACAAATACAATTGCTCTTCCTGTCAGTTTTACATCCAGCTTTCAGCAGGGGTTGAGCAGTTCCTGGGGTTTGAATTGCTCTGCTTCAGGTACCATCAACAGAAATTTTTCTTTGAGAGGGCAAATTGCAGCAGACACCAAAGGAGGTCAGTTCTCTTTGTTGGATAATAACTAAAAAGGGAAATTATTGGTCAGTGGAGATGAAGGCCCTGGGTAAACTCTCAGTGAATTCACTGGAGTGAGATTTTTTGAAAAGCTGAGAGGAGACCTGCACACAGAAATCTCTTTGTGATTTTTGCAGCTCACTTGCTCCTCCCCAGATGTGAGCTCAACGTGCTAATTAATCCTCATTCCAAAAGCTTTTCAACCAGGGCAGATGAAGGCTGTCACTTTGTGTTCTACACGGGACACATCAGCCCTCAGCAGAGGGGCAGAATTCACCAAATTGATTCTTTAGGAGTTAACATGCAGCAGGTTGAGATGTTTGTTGTGTTCAATTATGCTCCAAACAGCTTTTGTGAGGAAAATCAAATAAAAGCAGGCCCTTTGCTCACCTGGAGGTTAATTATCTATGTGGTGTTGGTGAAAGGAGATCCAGAACTGTTGGAATTCCACATTGAATCCCACATTAATGGATTTACCAGGAGCTGGGGGTACAGCCAGGTTTTTAAACAGGGAATTCTGTGTTCCTGTGCTTTAGGGTGCAGTTCTGTAGCTGAGAAATACCAGCAGTACTGATTTCTGTGTTTGGATTATGTGTAAGTGAAAAAAAAAGAATTTATTGATTCTATGCAGCCACTCTGTAACACATTGCAGAAGAGATTATAACAGATGAAAGGGGCTTTGACTTATATTTAGCTTTAACATCATTTTTTTAAAGTATCATAGATACACTTACAAGCACAAAACTCTTTTCCAAATGAAAATAAATTCAGTAATTTATTTTCATGTTCACAGTATTTTGGGGTGCAGGAGCTGCACAGAGCAGGAGGGACCAAGGAGGTGGCGACAGAAAGGAAAAGAACTCTGGATTTTGGGAGTAAAACAGTTCTCTGAAAAGAGTTCTGTTTGTTTTTCCCAAGACAAGAATGTCCTGAGACATCAATTCAAGCTCTTTGAGATACGTGTGTGAAAACCAAGCCTGTGCTCCTGAAGGGGAAACTGGGACAACTTTTCTGCAAGGAAAGTTTTTCTTCAGCAGAGAGAGTGGACACTGGGCTTCCCAGAGCCATGGTCAGATCCAGCAGTGCCTGTTTTACATCCCTTTGCTGATTTTCATGTCATTTTGGAAGATAATTTGGCTTTTTTTCCCTTCATTACCATGACACTGAGCAGGGAATTCTCATTTTGCAGACCTTGGAAGGGTTGTGGCCGTTCAGCTGCTCTGGGGTGGTCACAGGGATTTTCCTGCTGCTGCTGTGTCCCACACTCTTCCAGGGCTTTCTGCTTTGGAATTTCATCTTGGGCTGCACCAAAAGGATGGCTCCTTTTGCTCTGATCATTTTGTGGAGGTTTTGTAGCTTCTGCTCCTCCTTTTCAGGAGAACTCAGCAAAATCCTCTCTCCATTCTCCTCTTTCCTGCTCTGCCTTAATTAAAACCTTTTTATGAGGCCATTTTCTTGTGGTGCTTGGTTCACCCTGGACCAGCCGTATCCAAAGAAATTGCCAGTGCACTTGGGTTTGTGTCTAATAATGAAATTAAAACCTTCCTTGTGGAGGCCTTCAGGTCTGGAATTTTTAGTTTTATTAGAGCTTAATGTCTGAGGTATTGTTTCTCATCAGATAACAACCCAGCAGGAGTGCAAATGAAATGAAACTCTCTAGTGGAGTTCTTCTGTAAAATGTCTCAATTTTATATCCCAAAAATGTCCCTAAGAAATTACTAGGCTATCATCTTTGACCACCTTAATGGACTATTTCTTTATTGCTTTGGATTTAAGGAGGTAAAAGGTTTTTGTTCTAGGCATTACCCAGCTGCTGCTTGCAGTTTCTAAAGGTTTTAAAGATTTTAAAGTGAAAAAATGTGTGTTTCCACTGCTGCCTCTGCCCTCCCTTGAGCACGTGTACATCCACAAAATGTACACTATATTGGTAATTCTCCAAGGGAATAAAAATAGAAATAGAAATAAAAATAGAAACAGAAATAAAATTAAAAATAAAAATAAAGGAACAGTCTCAGGAGTTTGGGACTTTTGGGCCAGGTTTTGCTTCCAAAGTGATTTCTGCAATTTTTTTTTTTTTCTTTTTTATTACCTAAATTAATCTGAACCAAAACTTGTTCTTCTTCAACAAACAGCAATATGGTCTGAAAGAAAACCCAAAAACCTCAGAGCTCTCACTTTCTCACCAATATGTCCATAATCTTTATGTAGTTTCATTTATACACGAATTACATGTGAGAAATAAATTGCTGGGGCAGTGCAATGAATTTTTCTATGTAAATACACTGCTAGATAATATCTTGCATTGTAAATAATATTTTTTTAATATCAGTGCACTGTCTGAGGCAGGGACCACTGGAAAAGGTGTCCCTCAGCTCAGAAAAACTTCTCATGGACTGTTTGATTCAATTCTGTGCCTTTACTGGAGAAAGGTTTTGGTTGTGGTGAATGGTTTGGGTTGCCAGTGTCCATTCTTGTAATTCCCTTCCAGTTCACTGGGAAATGTGGTAGCAAAATATCCTGAGTAGGTTTTGGATGGCACAAATCTCTGCAGTGCTCTGTTTATTACACAACACCACACCCAATGCCATCTGCCATGTCTGCACTGCTGGAAATCCCAGATACTCCCCCAAAGTGAATGGAAAAAGCATCAGAGCTGCTCTGCCATGGAGAGATCAGAGCCCTGTCCAGGGGAACCATCTCAAAGAGGTCATTTTGTAAAGGAAAAACCAGACAGACAAAACTTGGCAGTGTGGTCCTGAGACAAGCCATGAAAAGTCCTTCAGGGATGCATCTGACCACTGAAATTCCCTGTGGTTCATTCCAGCAGCACCTTTTTTCCTTTTTGCCCAGATTCCCCCAGCCCTAAAATCCCTTGAGCATAAATCTGGGCTGGCTCTCAGTGCACGTGAGCTGGTGAGGGGTGAAGCCACCCTGGGATTTGGTTCTGAGATGAGTTTTCTCTTTGTGACTGAGCCAAAAAAAAAAAAAAAAAGGATTGTGTTGCTGTGTGAGCATCTTGGCTGCTCCAAACCCTCAAGAGCCCTTCTAAGCTTGGTGTCTGGCTTTGGTTTCCTCCTGCCAAAAACCACATTTAGCCAGAGTTCTGCCTGGTGAGAGGCTGCAGCAGATAAAGGAGCAAAATCTGGGCTGACTGGCTCTGAAATAAATGAAGTGTAGCACAAAGGAGCCTCCTCTTGGCTGGCTCTGTTTAATTAATTTTTTTCTCCCCTTGGACATCTTCCTGTGCTGCTCCACTGGAGGGAAAGGTTTGCCCTCGGGTAGAATCAGGATGTTTTTCATATTCTGCACTTTGTTGCGTGTCTCCTCCTAAAAATAAATAAATGAATCAACATTTATTCCTTTGGCTTATGGCTCCCATTAAATAGTTTTGGCTGGGCTGATTATTTCTACGTTGCCACCAGCTCTGAAGGTTGACTTCTCTTATACTTCAGCAATAATTCCACAAATAAGGATGGCTTGGTCTCTCTAGAGGATGGAAGAGAATATTCACATGAGCTAATTCATATTTTTAATGGGTAACTCCACGGCTTTCCAAAGCTTTTATGGCCCCTGACAAAAGTAATTTTAAAATGCTCTTCACTCCTGTATGATTTAGAGGTGAAAAGCATATTTCCTCTCAAAGTAGGATTTAAAGGGTCAAAAGTAGGATGCAGGACAACTTGATTAAATCAGCAGAAAGTGGACTGAAGGAAAAAGAAATTCAGATACATCTGCACTAAGATGCAAGAGCCTTAAGCCTTACTCTGTGGAAGCTTTCTGGTCACTTGGGCTGAGAGCAATGTAAATGAAGCCTTTCCCACTTAGATTTGAATGAATGCAAAAGGAAAACTCTGGTAAAAACTTTCAGCTTTATTTTGCTTTTTAAAGTTCTTGTGTAATTTTTTACCTGCTGAGAATGAAAATCTCTGCCTGTGCATTAATTTCCAATATCCTCTTTGTGCTGAGATTTTGAACTAGATTTAAAAAAAAATGGAAGAAATGTCACTGGATATGTTCTAGAGTGAACAAGCTGCATAATGGGATGTGACACTGCTAAATGACTTCATGGTGTTTGAGGGAAGTGTTGAGGTATGCTGAGGTCAAAAAGGAAATAAATCCCCGTTCTTTCACATCCTGTGTGTCCAGATTTCACCTCACACACCTTGCTGGGTGTTACACACTCACCTGGCCTGGGTTTGAGGGGTTGCACAGGAAATCACCAGACTGGGGAGGATTCATTCCCTCTGGAATTCCTTCAGGCATGATGAGAACAAGAGCTGAGCCAGCAGTGCCACAGGGAGGTGCCAGGGAATTCTGCACATCCCTATTGAACACCCTCCTCTGCTGGAACCCTGGGCACTGAGGATTTCAGACTTTCTGTGCTGACAGGCACTGACCCCCAGGCAAACACTGCATTTGACCTGAGGCCGTGGAAAAGGCTCCCAAAATTGAGTGACAGCCCTGGGATTGTGGGTGTGGGGCTTGAATAGAAGTGTGTGATAGCACAGGGTGGGAAAACTTAGAATTGAAGGTTTTAGAATATAGCAATATATATGGGACAAAATGGAGGATTTAAGGCATTGTCTAAAGTCCTTCTTCTTCACCTTCTTCTTCTTGGTTTTGGGTGTTTTTTTCTAATTGGGTGAAAAAATCCACATTGCAGACCTTGGGTGGTCAGTTATTTGGTTAAAAGTATAAATAATAGAGGTGTCATCTCGTTATTGGGTAATTTATCCTTAAATAACTTTGGAAAGAGTTAGAGACACCTGCATTTTCCACCTTGTTAGTTAGAGCTCACAACTCGTGAGACTGTGCCACGGATAAAAATTAATAAACACTGAGTCCAAACACAAAACTGCAACTCCTGTGTGTTAATCCTGGCTCTAACAGAAGAAAAGAAGATAAAAACCTCACACTCCTCATCCAGGAGTATCACTGATTTTACTGAAACTCCTGAAGGTTCAGATTCTCTCCCACCTAAACAAACCCCCTGTGCAGTTTCATCTTCTGCTTCACTGAGTTATTTGGATCTGTTTGATTAATTTCCCCTCACTGTAAATCCCAGTTTCCAGCTGTTTGCTGCTCAATTTCTCCCTAAAATATCAGCAGTGGGGCCCTTGTATTTCAGAGAAACCTGCTGTGTCTTCTGCTTGGTTAATCTCAAGTTTTTACAAGGTAAGTCAACACAGCAGACACCAAAGCACATTTGTGATGACACCAAACAAACAGGTGAGAGATAAACATCAGTGTCTGCTCTGTTTGGCACCAAACCACCCTCACATAGCACCAGGCGAAAGATCCTTCGTCCCCTTGATCTGAAATTCCAGCTGGAAATACCAGGTGCAAAAAGTGATTTTTGCTGTCACTCCCAGGATTTTAAACTGATGTGCTCAGAGGTTTGAGTGAGGGATTGAATTCCTGCTTTCTCTTGGCCAAACACGGACGTGGAAATTCATGAGGAGGAAAATTATCCATCACCCTTTGCCATCAGCAGCCACTCTCAGGTCCCAGGATCCCTTTGGAGATGCTGTTTGTGATTTGTGGGGGAGCCTGGCAATTTGGTTTTTTGCCTTTTTGGTAGTTTGCCATTTGGGTTTTGCCTTTTTTCTTTTCTATGTTCCCTGTATTCTTCACACATATATTTGTAGCTCTGTGGCCTACTGTATTAGTAGTAGCTAATTTTCCAAGGCCTTTCCCTAAGCGAAAAAAAGGGGGGAAAATAAAAAGTAAAAAAACCCCCAAATTCCAGAACTCCAAACCCCAAGAAATACAAAGCCCCTCTACCATCTTGGGGAACCAAGGCCAAAAGCAACTCTTCAAAACACATTTTCAAAACCAAAGTACTACTAATACCAAGAGAGAAAGCTCCAGAGAGGAGCCTTAACATGGGGAGAAATTAAACTACCACTTGTCCTCCTAATTGGTGCTTTTTATCAGTTCTGCTCATTTCCTGAAACCTATAAAAAAATGTGTTCATCCCTCTGGGGATGGGTTTTTGTGGACATCTTTCCATAACGGCACCTTTCCCTGAAAGCTTTCAGATAAAGATCCACTCTTCTCTTACTTCCTCACTAAAATTATCTCCAGGTTCATTTCCAGGTTGGGAAAAAAGGCAACACCGTGACCCAACACCAGCTGAACTCACCTCACCCTGCTGGGCCCTTTGCAGGCACTTTGTTGTTGTTCTTTTTTTATTACCTAAATTGATCTGAACCAAAACTCATTCTGTTTCAAAAAACAGCAATATGGTTTGAAAGAAAACCCCAAAAACCTCAGAGGTCTCACTTTCTCACCAATTCTCAACCAGGACAAGGTCAGATCCAGGATAAAGTGACACCAGTGCTCAGAAATGTCAAGAAATAGAGACCCAAGTCATTTAACCCCTAGTTTTCTACAGGGGGACACTCATTTGGGGGTAAATTATCCTATTTGAAGCCATATAATCTGATTGAAATACGTATCTTCTGCGTGCTCTTCTCTGCAGAGTGTGTTTGAGTTGTCTTCTGGAGCAGGGGAGGACATTTCACTGTTTATTTCCTGTCAATCCTTCCAAACAGGTCTGCATCTCCCTGTGGTCCTGTAGTGACTGCCAGCAAGAAATGAGAAGAGAATTAGGGAATTATAGAGCTGGCAGTAGATTGAGAAGGATATAAATGCCTTTGGGCACAGAAATAATCCACCAAGACCAAGTTAGGAATCTGGCTCACAGTCCAATAAGGCTTGACCAGGAAAATGTCATTTTTGATACTTTCAAAGCAATTTTGTGGATGTGAAACCTTGAAAATTACTTCTTGTGGGAGTGTATTGGATATTAAAGGGGATACAAGGGAGAGAAGTTGAGCTCAAGGGAGATTTGGTTATGAAATGTGATTTTGATCCATTAATTTCTGGAAAATAATTACAAGTGCAGTGCAATTATTTTTTCCCCCTTTTCCTGAAGTTGTTTTTCCTGGCACTCAGCCTGTGATCCATGGGGGTAACCACTCCATGTGCACAGCACTTTGTCCTAGGATGATTCACCCATTCAGCTTCAGGGAAAAAAAAATCCATTTTCCTCACTATTTCTAAACTAACCAGACCAAAGTGAGACCCCCAATTTGGACTGGTTGCCTCCTTACCTGGTGGGGTTTTTTTTGTTTTTGTTTTTTGTTTTTGTTTTTGTTTTTGTTTTTTTTCTTTCTCTTTTCTCCTCCTTCTTCTGACTGTGGCAACATCATTGAATCTGCTCCTTGCCTTGATCTTGATTTTTTTTTCCCCCAACTATTTGCCCTTGACCCTGTTTATGCCAAGCTATGGACATTCTATTCTATCTGTGAGTTGAAACATTATAAACCCACTAAATTCATAGTTTTGCCTTCAACGTGAAAAGTATTAAATTAAATTGTGCTCACACTTGATGGAGTTCAATTTTTTTATTTTTTTAAAGTCTATCAGTGTTCCTCAGACAAGCCAAGTGTCACATTGAGGCACCACTTGCATATTTATGAAATGATTTGTATTCAGAAGGGTTGTCTGATGTTTTTCTGGACAGTTTTCCACACTATTAAGTGTTTAACTCAAGGGACTGTGCAGGTAACCTGAGAAACCAAAGCCCACCATAATTTTTTGCAAAATACTTCTTGTAAGTCCCAAATAAATAAATAAATGAGCATGGAGTGATTGCATTTCTTTGTTTTATTGAACGTGTTGCTTGCACAGCATTGAAATACACTCTTTACAAGAAAATAATTAGGGCTGTCCTGATTCCTCAGAGGCACATTTATTTCTTTCTGCTCCTTGCCTGTAGATCAAAGAGATATTGGACAGTTATTTTCAAGTAATAGCAGGGTTCAGTTCTAAGTTTGATTTATGTCAGCGTTTCTCATGCATTGAAAATGTGCACTTGCTGCTCCCCTGGCTAAATTAAATCTTGATTTTCAGTTTTTATATTTGTCAATCAATAAATATGTTTGATGGGAGCAGATAGACTCCCTCTCCTTCTTCTGTAGTAAATGGACTTTCTATCATTTTTGGATGTTAAATACAAGCAGAGAGCTCAGCTGGCAGTGAAGTCTTTGCTCTCCTCCATGGAATTTTAAGGATTTGAGGGATACTACTGGAATCCACCAGATCCAGTGGTTGTATTCCATGGTTGTAATCCCTGGGGGATTTTCTGGGAATGTGATGGAGGCAGTAAAATGGATGGATGGATGTAAAATTACAGAAAAGCTGCCAGAGTGGACTGGGGGAACTTTGCTCTCATTCATTCCCCAGTGTAGTATCTCAGTCAAACCCACAATCTGAGCCCTAAAAATCAAAGTTCACCCACATCCCAAAGTTCACCCCATCCTTCACACAGCCATAGATCCATGACCAGTAGAAAAAATGTTTTATAGGGACTTCTTAAGCATTTCTAGTTATAAATCTAGGCAGGAATGTGGGCACATGCATGTAAAACTCACGTGAGGATGACAGGGAGCCCAGCAGTGAACTCCTGAGCAAAGCCTGCACTTGGACTACATGGCTCTACAGGTTTAGAATCAATACTTGTGAACCCCAGAGGAGCACAATTAGTTAAATGTCTATTTTAAGTTCTGAGGAGCTGTTGCTGCAGGAACCTGTTTCTGTTTTTCTTCCAGCAGTGTTCTCACACTGACCATGGGCAGCTTCCACCCCTCTCTGTCCGGTACAATCCCCTCAGCAATGTGCGAGTCCAGTCCTGAACACCAATTCCCTCCTTTGGACTGGAAAACTCTGTAAAATTATTTGCAACTCCAGCTAAAAAACTGGGATAAACGTGATCTCTGCAATTGCATGATGTCTATTCACTAAAAAACTCTTCAAATGAACACAGAGCAAAATCAGGGCTGTTTTGCACCAATTCTCCCTTGAATGGCTCTTCATTCTCAGCTTTAGGATCACCACAGACCCAAGACTGCAAAGTGATTGATGACAAAATGCATGATTTTCCTTATTGTTAATTGATTTGAGGGTTGCAATTATAATTTCACAAATAATAGGTCTTAACCACATCGAATTTTCCCTTAAAAACACAGGGCAAGAGGGGTAGAAAAGGTGAAACGTTCCCAGTGGAAGATTCGGAAAATATCTGAGGAAGGTTCAGGAGGAGTGCTGCAGTGCTCTGTTCATTGCACCCTAAGGGGTTGTCGGAGCACCATCCACTTCAAAGGGAAAAAAAAAAAAAGAAAAAAGAAAAAAGAAAAAAGAAAAAACCAAACCCAAACAAGAAAACCAAAGTATTTAAAACATAAAAGCCTACAGGATTTCCTGTGAGCTGCCTAAAGGCATCCCCACTCTGCATTCCTGTGTGCTGTGGCTGCATCCTCTGGCACGAGCTCTGCTCTCCTGTGGGATCAGGGGTGCGGGGAAGAAGTTTTCTGCCTGGCTCTGCCTTTGCACAACGTTTGAAGAGCCACTTTAGAAGCAGAATGAACATTTTTCCAGGATTAAAACTGAACAGAAATTTATTCCCACTTTGACTGGCGGACAGAGTTGTCCTCTCTCTTTGGTGGAGCAGATCTTTCTGCTTGGTGGTGAATAATTCCTGCCACGGCCCATGGTTAAATGTAAAATTACAGAAAAGCTGAGGCAGCCCTGTTGTTCACTGCATAGACACTTCCTGTTGTTCCCAAAGCCTTTCTTACAGGGCTGGCTGGGAATTATTTTGTTTAAGGAGTTATCTCCACTGGAGGGTCCTGAGAGCAATGATCAGTGAAATATGTTCACCTTGAATAGCCAGGATGGCTTCAGAGGCTTTTGATGGTGCTGAGTAACTGTCCCAAGGCTGGAAAGTGACAAATGGGACAAAAAAAGGGGTGAGAAGTCACAATTCATAACCCTCCAGTAGCATTTGTACTGGGGGAAGCTGAGCAAGCTGGGCAGCATTCTTGATGGATCCACAAATGGGCCATGAGGATTCACAGAATTCACAGGGAATTTGCAGAATTTCACACAAAGCTGACCTTTGATTAGTGTGGGTTCAGAAAACCTTCAGTTCGAGGAACCTAAAATCAAGGTACCTAAAATCTGTACAGTTTAGCACATCTGTATGGGACAGCCACAGGATTGGAGGGATCTTGGATGTGACACATGAGTACATTTGGGGTGTGCCGTGGTGTGTGTCTGTGTTTAGGTCTGACAGAGGCTGCTGCTCACAGAGGGGCTCCGTTCCAGAGGTCAGGCTGAGCCCTGTGTAGGTTCTGCCAAGCCCACACACGTTTCTGCATGTACACACACCATTAAATCCAGCTACCTCCAGCAGCAACGGTCCCATTTGCAATTATATTGATTCTGCATGGAAATGAGCTACCTGCTCTGCACAGAACACTCACAGGCCTATTTTCTCCTGATGATTGGCAGAAAGCGGGAGCCTCCTTTCAGAAGCAGGTTAGTGTTAGAGGAGGGAGATGCCAAAAGCAAAACCTCTGAAAAGCCTTTCCCTTGGTCGCTGTCCAAGGCCCAGCAGCTGCAGAGGGTGATTAGCTCCGTGTGGTGTCATTGCACTTTTATCCAGCTTTATTCTGAGTTTGTTTTCTCTCACAGACATTTGTCCTTGCTGAAGCTCCAGCTGTGTGTGCCCCATGTGGACACAACCCCACAGGGTGTTTTCCCTGGAGCATGGAGAGGATCCAGCCCCCAGGAAAGGTGTCCCCCAGGGAAGGGTGACCTCCCTGCCCTCCCCTGGCTCCCTGTGTCTCTCGGAACCCTGGGCACTGAGGATTTCAGACTTTCTGTGCTGACAGGCACTGACCCCCAAGCAAACACTGCATTTGACCTGAGGCCGTGGAAAAGGCTCCCAAAATTGAGTGACAGCACTGGGATTGTGGGTGTGGGGTTTGGATAGAAGTGTGTGATAGCACAGGGTGCAAAACTTGGAGTTTAAGGGTTTAGAATACAGTAATATAGATATAAATCAAGATGGAGGATTTAGGGCAGAGGCTGAGTCCTTTTTCACCTTCTTCTCCATGGCTCTGGGTGGGATTTTGTAACTGGGTAGAAAAATCCGCATTGCGGGCCCCGGGTGGTTGGTTATTGGGTTAAAAGTAAAAATAATTTAGGTGCCATTTCTTAATTGGACAGTTTGTGCTTAAACAGCCTTGTAGAAAGATAGAGACAGAGCCATTTTTCACTCTGTTAGCCAGAACTCACAACTTGTGAGACTGTGACATAGATAAGAATTAATAAACATCTGAGTCCGGACACAAAATCTGTCTCTGAAGCATTTAATCCCGGCTCTAACAGAAAACAAGATAAAAATCCCACAGAGGCAGAGCTTTGTGTCAGTTTTCATGGAAGGAGGAAGAATTCCATGAAGTTTCTTCTGCCCTCCCACTGGGGGTGAGTTTTTCCCAGCAAAGAGATGGGGATGATGAGATTCAGCAGCAGCCATCAGGGATCTCCCTGATCATTCCCAAACCTTCCCAGGCCTCGTGGTGCAGCAGGAATTTTGCATTTCTGGGATGATTCTAAAAGCTCATCTGCAGGAGCCAAGGGAATCTCAGCTTCCATCAAAGACCTGACATTAATTTCTAATCATGCTAATTGCAATTTAAAAGGTGTGAAGGCAACATCTTTAAAAATTGCATCCCCCAACAAGTCCAACAGTATTTTTAAAATTATGAACATCTAATTTTTAAGATGCCCATTTTGAGAATTCACCATTTTGTAATTCAATAGTGATGCTCTTTTGCTGGATCACCCCATCTGACATGACCTGGGGTTTTTTTGTTGTTTTTTTTTTGTTCTACATCTAAACTTTAATTTGAACAATAAAATAGAAACTATCTAATTTATTTTCTTTTTGAAAAGAGTTTCATGCTTATAAGTGTATCTCTAATACTTTAAAAATGGTGTTAAAGCTAATATAAGTCAAATATAAGCTAATAATAAGTAAATAATATAATAATAATATAAGCTAAATGTAAGTTAAAGCCCCTTTTACCTATGATGATCTCTTCTGCAAAGTGTTACAGAGTGGCTGCATGGAATGCATTAAATTACTTTTTTTTTCACTTACAGATAATCCAGATACAGAAATCAGTACTCCTGGTATTTCTCAGATGCAGAACCTGAATTCAGATTCACACACAAGAAATAAAAAGAGGCAGCCAGGAGAGAGCAGATAGTGACTCAAGAGAACATTCCTTGAATATTAACCATAATTTTGAATAACAGTCTTTACAGTCTTCCAAAATTTTGTTTGCTGCTCCTCAGAGCAAATATTTACAGAAATAATAGAAGGATCTGCTGGGAACAGCACAAAATATTCCCAGCGTGGTGCTGCAGGAGCAGTAGGAACTTCCTCAAAGCATTTTTGTGTGTACCTCCAGCTAAAGACAAGAGTGTTTACACTGCAAACAGCCTCATGGAGGATTTCAGAGAAAATTCATCATCTCAAGGCAATGCAGGAGGGATTTTCAGCTGAGCCTCCAATAAGTAGGGAAATGTCTTTATTTGTGTGTGTTCAGGGGAGGATCCTGTGCTGGACCAACGGAGAATCCAGGGGTGGAAATTAGAGACATCTTGGAATACTCCAAAGAATAAAAAATGCAGAATTTCCATGTTCCTGACATCTGTGGAAATGAGCCCCATACAGAGCTGAGAACCGAAAATTCAGAGAGGACTCAAGTGCCACACGGAAGAGCAGGAATTCTGCAGGTCTGCTGATGATGGGAAAACTTCCTGGGCAATGTCTTGGGTGAACTATTGTATTTTGGGGCTTTTGCAGGCTTTGGGGTTCTTTCTGTGGCCAATGGGGATAGGCCTTAAAGCTTAAACTGAAGGAAAGTCCAAGATCTAAGCACATAAAAGGCCTCTTAAGTTTGAGGACACTTTTCTCTGGTGATCCTGCCCACAGAATTCCACTTTTAAAGCCATTTCAAAGGCACTGCAGTTCCCAACTTCAGTTTTCCTTTTTTTTTTTTCTTGTTTCCATTCCTACCTTCCCAACCAGCTATTCCAGTGAAGAAATTGATCCCTTGTCAGATTTACATCTGTGCCCTAAATAAGTTTGGTTCCCCAGGTGCTGGAAGAAATTCGGCTGGAAACTTTGGCTGCCTTTCTGGGAGGGTGGGAGCTGCTGGAACCAGCATGGGACATTTGGCAGAGCACATGGCCCACTGCTATAGGAATTTCAGTGCAACGGCTGCAGACAGCAGGCAAAACATTAAATATTTTAGGATACAGTTTATAACAAATCAAGAATAAATATTTGTAATAAATTAATAAATTTACTATAAAATGTACAATAAATGTACATTAAATTTACAATGAATTTACAATAATTTTACAATAAATTAATAATATTTTTAAAATAAAATATCCTTTGATATGACAAGCAACTCTTCTGCAAGTGGCAAAGACTGTAGGGCCCATTGTGGTGATTTATTGGCCGGAATTTTTTGCTTGAAGACAATGATTTCTGTGGGATTGAGAGTTTCTAACTCCATTAGAAGCTGCTGCTGCCATTATTCTGATTAGTTACCTTGAATTTCTTGGCAGAAGACAATTATCATTCCAGCTTTTTTGGATTTTCTTTCAGCCTCTCTGACCCCATGTTGACCAAGCTGCCTGGACAAACATCATCTGCTCTTTGATTTATGCTGATCTTTCCCTCTACATGGAGAAATCATCATTCCTCCAGCTCTTTCCTTTCAATCAAGTCCAGCTCAAAGGAGACAAGTTAGTTTTTATCTGAGAGTTTAATTCCTGTCTTAGCACCCAAATGATACCAAGCAGGTGGAATTGTACAATTTGAAGCTGGCCTGGTTTTCTGATACCACAAAAAACTCCAAATCAAACATCCTGGGCTCAAAACTCCACAGGTTTTGAGAAATTTGAGAACAGACCCATTTCATTTTTACAGCCACCCTGCCCTTCTTTTGCTGACTTGCACAGGAAATGTTCCTGCATCTCTGTTTAAAAAAAATATGATTTTTGTATTGGGGTTCCAAGGCACAAAATGCACAAACCCCCTCATTTTGGTGTTTTTTTCCCCACTTTCCATCCTGATACAAAGTTTGTGCTGAGAAACTCAATAACTTTTGCTTCCCCTGCCTCACTTCACCTTTAATAGCTGCAAACCTTATTAATGACTAAGAGCTCACAGCAAGGGGCTGTGGCCACAGACAATTCAGCAGCTCAATTTTCCATGGATATTATGAACAAAATAAAATGAAATAAAATAAAGACATTATAAATCTCTTTCAGGTTGCAAAGTCAAGCACCAAACAAAGAGGAAGTGCTGGAATTAAACTTGCCTGCAAAACCTTAATTTGGCCCTTTTATGCACAAGTATTATGATATAGACTTTAATTACACGAACACAGCCTATTTTTTCCACATCTAAATGCATAGATGTGCAAATTCTCAAGCAGTTGACTTGATTACAAGGATGCATAATATAAAAGTTCAATAGTCTATTGATATTCAGTCAGATTGCAGAAATTCCACATATTCATGGCAGCAGCTGACTATATTGGGAGACTATGCCAAGAGCAGAACAAATGAAATCAGATTACTGCAAATGACAAGGAACAAATAGCCAGGAAGTAAAAATAAATTAAAATAAGATAAGATAAAATAAAATAGTAGGGCCACAGGAAAAAAAACAAAACAAAACAAAACAAAAAAAAACCAAACCACAACAAAACAAACCAAAATAGCGTGGTGAACAGTAGATAACTGAATTAGGTTCAGCTGAAACAAAGCAGGAATTCTAAAGGAGCCCACAAATAATATTTAATCTTTCCTCTGGTCCCAGGAAAACAGAGGAATCAGCACAGCACCACTTGATATTGGGCAAGTCCAGAGACTAAACCATGAAAATGGGGTCAAAGTAGAGGTTTGAAATCCACACAAAATATTCGAGCCGACATCGTGGCCTGTAGGTCTTCTTCTGGCTGCAGAAAAAAAAAAAATAGAAAAAGGTTAATTTGAAGGTTAGAACTAACCTTGTTCTGGTTCTTTTTTTTCCCCCAGAGCCCAAAGCAGAGCTCATGGCCAACATGTCACCTCGAATATCCTTTACTGTCTGAGCTGTGAGTTTTATATTAACCTTTTCTATTAAATTTGGCAGTCAGAATGCCAGCGCTCTGAAGGTTTTGTTGCAGTGTGAAGAAGCTGGGCTTGATCTTCTTTTAATCACTGCAAACGTTGGTTGCCACCCTTTTGCACCTCACAGAGAATAAACCAGGGCAGAGCTGGGCTGATACCTCTGCAAACAAAAGCCAAGGAGCGACAAACTTTATTATTCACGGATTTATTTAGCTTTTTTTTTGTCTGGTGGAAACACTTGGAGATACAGGAAAATTTTCATGCTCTTTTCCTATGTGCTGCACTTTATGATGTTCAGTAATTAATGCCTGGTCCTCCCTCTGTTTGTTGGAGAAAAGTTCAGGACCAGACCTCAATACCTGGCCTTGTAAATTCCAAACATTGCACATATTCTATAGATATTCAGATAAGAATAAATATTCAATCCAATTTTCAGCAAAACCAGATTTCCCTTTAATACATCCCCATTTTTTAATTTAAAATAATTTTATTTGTTAATTTAAATTAATTTTATTTTTTAATTTAATTTTATTTTATTTTTTGGCCACTAATTCCACTAATTCCTCACTAAGAGCTGATTCTCTTCAGTCCTGGTTATATCCCTTTCAATAAAAGGGCTAGTTTCAACTTAAAAGCTACAACAGGTTTACAACAGGTTTGGTCTGAACAACAGGTTTACTCACAGGAAAATCTAGAGAGGGTTTCAGTATTGTATTATTTTAATTAAGAATCTTTCTATGCTGATACCTTTGGTGATGTGAGGGTATGGCAGAGCTTTATTTGTTTGATTTCCACACAGAACTTCCCACATCCTGCTTCATTCATGCCCTGATACCCAGAGCAGAACATCCCATTGGAAAAGCCTGTGTCACTGAACCTTTTCCCAGGCTTTTCCAAGGCATTTTGCAGCACATCCCAGTAGCAGGGGTGAAAATACAAAATACAGTGCAGCCTGCATGGATGCAGTGATGTTGGAGTGTCTGCCTGCCTCTTCCTGAAGCAAAATGTGGGATATTTTTTATTTTTCAGCTTTTATTTCAAGCTACTGAGGCTTGCTTTTATTTCAAGAAGAGCCTTCTGCTAATTTCTGTGTTACATGAGAGAGTCAAGGAGAACTTCACGTTGCAGATACTTCTCAGGGCTTACAGGCTGGAGTGTACAAATATAGTCCACAGGGAGGAAAAGCTCCAGGGAAAAGCTGTCAGAAGCAGTGTCAGTGCCCTGGTACAGCAGAGCCAGGCACAGGGAATGCCCAGGGCATTGCTGGGCTCTATGTGCTGCAAGGGGATTTTATCTGGGGCAATTAGAGCTAGGAAGAAACGGGATGAAGGTCAGGAAACTGTCAGTAAATCTTACTACCTGACCACGTTCCTGTTTTGTACAGAAACTGCTCCTGGCTGTGCTGGTGAAGCTCAGGTTTCTCTGGTTTGGAATGGAGTGTTTTGGGAAGAGCTGCACAAATCCAGGCAAACCAAATGGATTCTTTCTCTGCAGGTGACAGAGCAAAAGCAGGAATCATCAGTTTGGCTGTGCTAGAGAAGAGCCAGGCTGGTGACACGGACACAGGGCTGGATCTGCTCCATTAGCAGCTTTGTAGCCGCGGGAAGGAGCCTCATTTATTCCTTTCTGAAGCAAATGCAATGAGGATTTCGAGGCTGCAGGAGACGGGGTGGCTGCAGGCTGGTGTAACAAAACTTGGGGCTTGTTTCTGACATGTTCCCTGCAACTGAACCTTCCCTTCTCCCAGGGATATCCAGAATGCCGTGGACAGCTCTGACTCAGTCTGGAGCAATCCCACCTTCTCCTGGGATTGCTGGTGGAAGTCTCATTAGAGACCCCCAGGAGCAAAGCTGGCCCTGGAACTGTGCCACAGCCCTTGGCAAAGCCATGCCAGGCTCTCCCCTGATGCCTTGGGAAGGCTGACCTGGAACAGAGACTGCACAGAGCTGGGGAATAAAGTAGATATTTATTGAAAGGCCTTTAGGATACACCTTGGGCAGGACACGAGCCTGACCAGGGCTACACCCAAGGTGGACCCAAAATGGTCACAAAATGGACAAATGGTCACGACGTCCCACACTTCCGTAAGTTTTGGTTCATTTGCATATTGGGGTTTAATTGTCCAATTACAGCTTCAGGCTGTGAGGTCCCATCCTTCTTGTTCCTCCCTCCAGCCACCATTGTTTGTGCTTTTGGGCCTGAAAGTTGTCCTTGGTCTTCAGCAGGAAAAGGATTTGTTTTGTGTCCCTGCTCTGTGCAGAGCTGAGTGACACTGACTGTGAGCTCAGAACTGCATCCCTGGGCAGCACAGAATCTGAAATACATGAAAGCTCAAAATTAAGGCACCACCCCAGCCCTCATTCCAAAGAGTGAGCAAAGAGAACACCAGGTGCTCCTGCTGCTTTCCTTCAAAAGCAAGGAATGGATTCAGAAATCATTTTTAAATCATTCTTGGGTTGGAGGTGCCTGTTTTTTTTGAGAGGGGACTTCTGTTCCCAGCCCATGGATGTTGGGTCCGTGAATTGCCAGGCAGGGAACAAAAGGTTCCTATTCCATCAGAGAAAGCTCTGTCTCTGCAGAGGGAGAGATTGCAGCTCCTATTCACTGGAGCAATGATTTCCAGTCTCATTTCAAAGACCTGGAGTTAAAAGGATGAAGAAGAAAACATCCCAAGTATTCCCACGTGCTCTTCCTTGTCACTGATAACTCAAATCCTCTGTCCTGCCTGTGGATCCCAGACCACACCACACGTACCCAAAGGCTGGCACACAACCTTTTTCTCTATATTGCAGCAGGAATTTTATTACTCTTCCAAGATTTGCCAGAGCTTTCCTAACTAGCTGAGAATGACATTTTTATGGGATTAACACTTGCAATAAAATGCAACCCTGACTCTAAAACTCAGTTAAGAGCACACCATCAATGAGGTGTGACAAAAGAAAATATGAGATATTAAAAAGATGAAGAAAAGCTTCGACTTCAGCCTCCCACAAGCTCCATTAAACATGTGACACTCGGTCTCCTGTCCCACAAAACACCAACAAACCTGTCTGCCCCTGGTTTTTGAACACATCACCTCTGATTGCCTTCCCAATCCCATCCTTTGAGGGCCTCAAAGCCAGCATCAAGGGTTGCCTAGTGACAGCACTGAGCCTAGTGGGATCATCCTGCTTCTGCATTGGTATTTTGGTTCCCAAGGATGCTTTGGAATAATAAAGGACACTAATAACTCTGTTTTATTAATTAATGCTTTTGCTGGTGTGAAAGTCACTGCCTTCCAAAAAATCTATTTGTCAGCTCTCTCAGGGAATTTGGGAGCAGCACTGGGTCCAGCAAAAGAACCAAAGGTTTCAAACAAACAACGTCTGGAGATCTCTAAATCCACACAAAAGTCACTATCTGCCATGAATTATTGCTGGGTGTGACAGAAAAAAAGCATTCCAGATTGAGGAGATGACTCCAACACCACATCAACCCAATGAAGGTATTTTTAATTAATTCCATTCCACTTTTGCAAGGAGTGTAAGGCCCAGGAACTGTTTATTACATATAAATGGATTACTTTAAATCCAGACCAAAGGCAAAGGCAGCAATGATTTTTGTCCTTAAGAAAACAGAGTAATACTCTTGGGCTAAGTGGGGAATTCCTGTTCCATCCTGCCATAGCCCTAAGGCATTGCCAGCTCAAAGATACAAATAAAAGTGATTGAGGACAGGACTTTATTCCCCTTTGTTTCTGCTGATCTGAACAGAGAAGTCATAGCTGTTGATACACTGAAACATAAATATTTGTATTCTACTAATACAAAAATCCAAAATTTGGGCAAGAAAATCCGGGGGCTCTTAAATCCCATGGCCAGGACAGTAAGAATCAAAGAGACAGAGAATTTATAGACCTGCAAATAAATCAGCAAGGTGTGAAGTACATCCTAGAAATGGGCCTTAATTTGTGTTTGGGGAAAGTTTTAGGATGTTCCTACTCCATCTTCTGGTGGCTGCTCAGTTAAGAGGCAATTTTAGTTCAGGAGTTGGAGGATTCTTTTTCCAGGAGGTTGAAATCTGCTGCTGTGCAGCTCACACCAAAGAGAATTTTGAAACCCCTGGTTTGTGCAGCCTCTGTGGCTGAGCAGGCACTTGGATATGAGGACAGAGAGGGGCTGGGAGCTGGGGATGGGCTCTGGCAAGAGTGACAGGGACAGGATGGCTCCTTCAGACCAGTGCCCCTGAGGCCAGTCCTGTTCACATGATTTGTGCTCCTGCCATGTGCAGTCACTGGGTGAATACCACACTCCTGAGCCCAGCCTAAAGCCCAGACTAAAGGCTAAACCTTGCCCAGGTGCTCCTGTACCAGCTGGTGTCAGATTGTAGAAATTCAAGGATATGCCACACCAAAACCCCAAGCACTCCAGGTTTGATGGGGAGCAGGATTCCACTAATTCCACATGGGAATGGATTAATTCTCACTGAAAATGACTGTCCACCCATGCCCTTAAACCCGAATTTCAGCCACCAAGATCTGCAGAGCTCTCCACACACAGATTTCTGCCGCAAATTAAACTTTTCCTCTCTGCCTCTGCTGTGGCTGCCAGGAAACTGCAATAGGACCTCAACTGGCTTTGGGGAAAGCTTCAACCTTCATCCCAAAGAAAGCAGCTGGCACCATTCCCTCTATTTTCATGGCAGAGGCAGCTCTCTTCCCCGAGTGAGTCCCAAACAGAACAAGCGGTTTGACAATTATCCCTTTGAACAAATATTTCCAGCTCTGCGCAAAACACCGTGGCACAAAAAAAAGCAAACTTTCAATAAACAGAAAATAGATGATTGTTCTCAAATGACAGCTTTCATGCTGTTTATCCCAAAGGATCCTCGGAGCTTATGGAGTATGAAATAAATTTGCCACTGGTTAAAAATGTAAATTCTTTAAATACATAAAACCCTAATGAAAAGGCTTGTAACATTTCCCTTTTCCTGATTCCCACTTTTCTCTTTTTATCTTCCTAGAAGAAGACGTTGATTATAATTACAGTGGAGACTAAAATGTAGGCTTGATTTTGTGTTTAAAAAAATTTGGGAAGTAAAAGGAGCTCTTGGTGTGATTGGGTGTGTGCATGTGCTTCCACACATGCATGTGTGGCTGATTGTGTCAGGGCATTAAAAAATACATAAAGGAACTGATAGATTTCATATTTAAATGCACATAATTTGTGGAGAGCACACAGAGCAGAGGCTCTGCCGATGGAGATGAGAGAGAAAAGCTGCTCTGAGCTTCCAGCCCCTCTTTAGTGCTTGCAAAATGCACAGGGATGCAAAAGGCTGAGGCTGCTGTCCTTGGGCAGAGCGAGGATGGAGGGATCAGATCCCTTTATTGTCAAGTTTTGCTCTGGACTTTGCCATCCAGATCCTCCTCTGCTTCTTTATTTTTTAGTGAAAAGAGCACAGACACAGGAACCCCCACAACAGTGGGTTGTTTGTTTTTTCAATGAAATGCTTTGCAAAATTTCTCTCTATTTTTTTCTAAAAAAAAAATCTATTTTTACAATCAAATAAACAAACAAACAACCAGTGGTGCAAAAAAAATGTCCCATTGCTTTCCTTTCGTTAGACAGAGACAGAAGTACAAAAGGAGCTCTAATGTTCATGTGGGCTTTAATTCAGATTCAAATTGTGCTTTATATAAAATTTTGGCATTCCTCACGTTTTATAAGATCTTCATGAGGGAACTTTGACTTACTTGGTTGTCTAAATTTGCTCTGAGCATGAAGCTCACGCTGACTCCGGGACTAACTCAGGCAACCAAAGCAAAGCCTCAGTCAGGTCTCACCCCAGGGTCCTGGTAGGGGGAACCAAAATGCTTGAAAATGCAAACCCAGAGTCACGTTTCTGTGCTGGATATGGCATTTTTCATAGCACTGTTCAATGATATGAAATTCATTCCATTTTCCATTACATTAATGACAAAGGAGTTGGGAAAAGCGTGAAATAGTCTGAAGCAAACTAAAATATTCATTGCCCACTTCACATTTTTATGTGTCCTTTTTTTATTAGGACAGGAGATGGTGAAATTTTTTTTTGTTTTTTCTCTAAGTGATTGATTTATGTGAACAATAAGAAGGTTTTTCAGAGGAACAGGTATTCCTGATCTCCTACTAATACTATTCCACAGATTGAAACCAGTGGGAAATTGCCACAGAGAGCTATTACAAAGATTATAACAATTCTAGGACCGTGATTTCCAAAGGCCTTGTTCCAGCTTTGACTACTTTGAGCTCACAAAAGGATCCCAGAGTTTCCCCTGACTGGAAATTTTCAACACCTTCCTTCCATATCAGTTTTCTTATGTCAAAACATGACAGTGCAGCTTTTCTCTCTGTGAGAAAAAAGACTTAATTCCTATAAATGCAGCACCTTTCATAGGTTGGCTCTTCTCTCCTTGGCCACACATTTTCAGAAACCTTTTAGTAATTCCTTGTCTCAAGCACTCTGTTCCCTTCTCTTATCCACTTGAACTTCACCAAGTGCAAAAATGCCTGAGGGCACGAGGAGAAACGAGTGTCCAAACCAAGATGCATTTCCTCAGAAACCCAAGATGAAGATAAATCAGCTCTCAGATATTTTCAGATGAACCCCTGGCTGGAGAGTTTGGGAGGCTGCGACTTTCCAGGCTTGCCTCTGAGCTCTGCTGGGAGCAGTGGATGTGGAGTTTCTCAGGCTCCTTCTCTTCCCACTTCTCATTGTTCCCGTGCCAAAAGAAAAGAACCACAGATTTATTTTTAGAGTAGGTTGTTCGAGCTAAATCCATCCATCATCCTCTGAAGTTATTGTACATGGGTGAACCTTCTCCTTTCATTCCAAACTGGGCTAAATATTACAAATACAAACTGCAGTTCAGGCAGGGCCCAGCAGATCTGGCTGTTCACAGAAGGGCCTGGACAGGCTGGGTCCATGGGCTGAGGACCTTTGTGAGGGTGATCCCTCAGGCAGGCTGACCTCAAACAGAGACTGCACAGAGCTAGAGAGGAAAGTAGGTACTTATTGAAAGGCCTTTAGGACCCACCTTGGGCAGGACAGGGCCTGACCAGGGCTACACCCAATGTGGACTAAGAATGGTCACAAAATGGCCTCAACCTGCACCAGGGGAGGCTGAGGTTGGATATCAGGAAAAATTTCTGCACTGAAAGGGTGCTCAGACATTGGAAGGGGCTGCCCAGGGCAGTGGTGGAATCACAAACCCTGGAAATTTTCCAAAGACACTTGTGGCCACGGTTTAGCGGTGTTAGATTAAAGATTGAATTCAGCCCTCGAGGTCTTTTCCACCCTTCCCCATTCCATGATTCCATTCCACCCCTGGAGCTGCACACAGGATCCTTCACAGGTCCTAAATTACCTGATTTGCCCTTCCAGTTTCTATTGTGGATTCACAGAAAAGAGGCAGAGGGAACTTTGCACCCTGCTGCTGCTGCTTGGAAGTCTCTGCACGATGGATTTGTCCAAGTTATTTCTGTTAAAAGCAGCTATAAATAACCTGCATAATGCCTCAAGAGTGTTACGGAATTATTGGGAGTTTTGCCTGATTAGAAGAAATAAGAAGTAAAAATCTCTGAGGAAGGAGCTCAGGATTTTACACAGCAATAAAGAACTGAAAGTGAAGGGCCATATATCTATTTGTGGGCTTAAAAATTAAGAATACATTTGAGTGTTTTGCTCAGCTGGAGATAACTTGGTGAAATAATATGTGAAATAATATTGGTCTTCATTTATGCAATACAGAAACGGCCACAAGATGTCTTATCTCACACCATGTGTGAGTTTCATCTGAAATTTTTTCGCTACGAAATAATCTATTCAGTATTCTCACCAAAACCTTGTTTGTTCCGTGTGTTTGGGTTTCACTTTTCTTTTCATGCCCAGGATCCAGCAGCAATTCCTCAGGAGCTGTCTAGAAAAAAAAGAAAAGACGATTTTAAGGTAGAGAATAAATTGCCAAAGATTGGCCTTGGACACTTCCAGGGATCCAGGGGCAACCACAGCTTCTCTGGGCACCCTGTGCCAGGGCCCCCCCACCCTCACAGGGAAGAATTTTGTCCAAATATTTAATCTAAACCCACTCTCTGTCAGCTTGAAGCTATGCCCCCTTATCCTGTCACTACAGGCTCTAATAAATATTATAAAAATGCACTAAGGAAAGCTGGATATTTTTCCTGGAGCCATCATTTTGCTCAAGTTGGTTGTCTCCCATCCTTCCCAATGATTTTTTATGGCTTCATTGAAAGATGTGTTTGCCCCTCTCCTCACTCTCAGGTGAGATTTCTTTGGAAATCCAAGTTGCAGGTGAGGCAAGAACGCTCACGTGGCTCTAATCTGCCAAGGTCACTGATGGTTTACTTGATTAACAGAAATTTAGGGTCTTGAAAATCTCTAGGAGTTTCTTTTTTCTCCAGGACAGAGTTAAAGCTCCTCACGCTCCTCCTTTTTCACCTGAGCGGTGTTGCAGAGTGATTCCAGTCTGCAATGACAGGATTAGATGAATCTCACTCCTTTTCACAAAACCCCAGTGTTTAATTCTCTTTTGCTGCCGAGTCAGCACAATGGGAAGATCTTTTATCACCTGGGGTTGTGAGCTGCTGTTCTGCTTGGAATCTAAATTATACCAGATTTTGGTAAGGTAGCTACCTACTGGAATAGTTTCCAAAGGGAGTCTTGCATTCCTGTGCCAGAAACCCAGGAATTTTCCTCAGATGAAAAGCTTCCTGCTGAAACCCAGGTTTCCATCAAGTTCTGTAAATGTCTTGGTGTCTTAGTTTGGAAAGACAGGTGTCTGCCAGGGAAAAGCCAGAGCTTCCCTTGGAATGGAGACTGCAAAACCCCTCCCTCTGAATTATTATAATTTTGAAATTTAAGGGCTTCCAGGTAAAGATATGGGAATAGGAATAACAGTTCTTTACTAGGAATATTAAAAATGTAGTAGCACAAAACCCCAAACGAACAAAAAAAATAAGAAAAAAACACTGACAGAGTCAGAATATGACTTGACACCCTGTTGGTCAGGGTGTTGGTGTCAGTCCAATCAAGTCCTCCTGCAGTGACAGATGTGGTTCTGTTGGAGCAGAGATGATCCCGTAAGAGGGTGTAGTTTTCCTCTGAAGGTCCAGTGGTGCTGAGATGGGTCTGGTTTTCCTCTGGGAATCCAGTGCAAGCAGGCCGCCCTGGTGTTCTGAATCTCAGGTTTTATCGAGGTAGGAATGCTGGGCTCCTCCCCCTGGGTGGAGCATTTCCCAGTGGGATGATGGAATTGTATCAGCCCTGCAGTGAGCCTGGATGGCCCATGAACAGCAGATATCCCCTGGGGGGGAGGATGGAAGAGATAAAGAACACTGCCCCAGCTGGTTTTAACAGCTGTCCATTAACAGAAGACACCCACCCACACCCCTCAGAGTTAAGAGATAAATAAAAACACCTTTTCAACTGGTTTCAACATATGGGAATAGAAAACAACTTGCATTGAACCCAAGACACTCAGCAAGAGCTGACCTGAATCTCTCTGGAGACACTGACCTGAACCTGTGCCCTCAATGGATATTTGATGAGATTATCAACCACTGAGGTGTCCTGAAAAGACAGATTCCACAGAAGATGCCACTTTCTCATGGATGATGTGGTGGTTTTATTACGGCCAAAAATGTTACAATTTATAGTTAATCTAAGCCAACCAAGAGCATCAATGACATAAAAGATCATGACCTCTAGATTTACTCAGTTTTCTGAGGTGACCACTGTTTAACCACGGCCCAGTGAACATTTTTCTGTATAAATTTGAACAGTTTAATCACCCATCAGCACTGCAAGTAAGAATTCTCTTTTGTCTGACTCAAGGCCAGAGTTCAGGAGCTGAGGGACAAGTGAGCACCGAGTTCACCTTCCCAGCCTTCATAATTGCCTAAGGAATGCTTGAAGAGAACAAACTCCACAACGACCAGCATCCCCTGAACCCAAAACTTGGAATATTGACATATTTTTGTCAATATTAATATAGATTGACAAATATGTATATCAATATTAATATACATAATATGTATTTATAAAATACCTCATTTCGAGAGAAGAGGGGCTTGGTTCCCTCACTATGAAAGTCTCCAGAAAGGCTGACCAAGGACACAGCCACAGCATCCCAGTGCTCCCAGTCCCAAGGGAGCTCAGCATGTTACCAAGAAACTGGGGAAGCAATTTGGGAGCAGGCAGCACCCTCAGCCCTTCTCTCCTTGCAAACCTGTCACAGCCCCAGCCACTCAGTGCAAATAATCCTCTCTACAAAGGCACGAGTTTGATGTAAGAAGATTATACATTTCCAGAAATAAAACTGCTTCAACACTTCTCTAATCTATAGTTAGGGGATGCTCAGTGTATAATTTTCCTCACAATCACTGGATACTTAATGCAACAACTGATCAGGCCAGAGCTGTTTCTAGGTCAGAGACGCAGAAATCTTTTCAGTGAATTCATCTGTTGGTCAGCAGTTGTTCTTGCTTCCACAGCTCAGACTTGGCTGCAGGAGGGCTTTGTCCTACTTGAGAAACTCCCAACGATCTCAAAAGTTATTCCTAAACACACATTATGTGGATCTCCATACGTATTGGTGGGTGGATTTAATTTAAGAATTGGCTCACTCTGCATCAGTTTTTGAAGATATAATTCAATTTATTGTGGGCAATACCTGGTTTGTGGTGGGCAGAGGCCACAGGTTTTTTATGGGAAGCTACTGGAATATTTACTATGAGAAGAGAAGAAACCCCTCAAGTATTGCCAGTGATAACTGCAGGTAACAGCTGGAGTTTAACCACTAAATAAAATGATATTAAAGAACTGATGGTACTCTGGTCAATACTCTGGCTCAGACAAGTGAGAAACCAAAATACTTTGGGTCATTAGAGAGGTGACCTTTCACTGCTCAAACACCCTTTTACCTGAGCAAAATTTACATATCATCTGCAAGGAGACATCTTTTGCTATCTATTTACTGTTAAGTTACTATTTTTCACTGTTTGTTGCCAATTTGCAGTGGTTGGGTGTGCTCAGACATGCAGACATCTAACCAGGTAAGCACTCAGGCAGTGAGGAGAGCCTGCAGGAACAATTGCCAGCAGGAAAAAAAATCAAACTACGGGGTGGTAGGGGCTTCAGACAGCAGGCAGAAATCAACTGAGCATCTCAATTTTACCACCATGCACAGCCAGTCAAGGTTTTGGAGGCTTTCACTTAAGAAGTGTTAGAAAAGGACAAGAGGTGGCCACAATCTGCTTCCTCCTCTCAAGAGAAGCTGCTGTTATTTGAAGTGCTCAATAGGATTCCAACAACACCAAGTGCTCTCCCAAAAACAATATTTGTGCTCTGCAAGAGCTCAGTGTGCTGCCTGTTATTGCCAGCCTCACACTGATAAGAGCTGCAGGAAATTTTTATCTAAACCCACAGATAACTGGACACTTGTAATACAGAAATTAAAAAAAAAA
>VXBN01010263.1:909665-920391 GCA_013397395.1 Sinosuthora webbiana
AAAAAAAAATCTTGCTTTGAGTTTAGACTGAAAACCTCTCACTTTTACTGAGCTCTGTCTCCCATCAGTGACAGCACAATTAGATGTGAGCAAACCACAAAAGAAAAAAAACCCAACCCAAACCCTCCACCTGTGTCTAGGCTTTGAGTGATATTCAGATTGTTAAAGGATGATGTGTTTTTCCATAGGTGTACATATCAAGGACCTAAAAATAGGATATCTCTGCTCCTCATGCTGGTAATTTTCTGCTTTTAACAGGAGATGGGACATCCAAACACAACAGGGCTGTCCTGGGGTGAGTTTGAATTAACTCAGAAGTGTTCTAGAATGTTTCTTTTCATGAGGGTGGTGTAACAGCAGATTTTCCAGAGGTTGCAGAGGCTTTGATTCCTAAAAAAAACCATCCCAGAACAGGCTGGAGGAGCTCTGGGCAGCCTGGGCTAGAGGAAGGTGTCCCTGCCCATGGCAGAAATGACCTTCAGAGCCCCTTCCCACCCAAACCAGGATTCCTTGTGCACAACAGGCTCTGAGCCTGCGCATTTGCCTGCACTTCTGACATCATAATGCAAATTTAATTATGAAAAATCTCAATCTGCATGAGTTTAAATAGGCACAAGAATTCAAAAATCTTTTGACCATGTCAGGCTGAGGGCAAAATTTGCAGCTTCATCTGTGTCGAGGAGAGGTCTTACAAACCCTCCACAATTCACTGCAGATACAAAATCAAACCTAGCCCAGAAGCTCCATCTCCCCACTTTAAGAGCTCTGCTGAATTAAGCAGGAATATTCCCATGAAATCTCTTAAGCAAATTTTTCCCGAAGCCACCAGAAACTTCTCACAGAAAGCCTTTTCCAGACTGCTCACCCTGCAAAGATTTCCTTTTTGGATGTGTTTATCTGGATTTCTGTTGCCTGCAGAGCCACCAAATGCATCCCTGGGAGCACAAAGGAGCCTCCCCTGGCCGGGAACCTCACCCCAATTCTGCTTTTGTTTGGAATCCCAGCTCAAGGGGTGTTTCTATGAACTGCAAACCTGTTTAGGTGGAGCTGGGGGTAGGGGGATTTAAGGTTTGCTGTGACATTCACAGGCCAAGCTTTAGACAAAGCCTCTCATGTTCCTTCTGCACCCACAATCAACCACAGCAGGTCCCAAAAAACCCACCCCATACCCTGTAAGGTTTTTGCATGGCAAGGGCACCAAAATAATGCAAGGAGCAGATCCCTTTCCTGAAAGGACTTCCAGAAAGTGCTTTCATTGCTGCTTCAGGCACGTAAATGGTGTTTAGGGCCACTGGAGCCAGCTGTGGTTTGTAAAAATTGCAGTAAAATGCACCAACAATCAGCCAGTGTAATCAAGCTCCTAATCAACCCAAATAGTTTAAGATGCACCACAACTACCTGTTACAAATCAGTTTTTGTTTTATTTCTATTGCTGTTTTACTCAAAACCTTGGGCAAGTGCAGTGGAAGAACAGACAGAACTAGACAGGGAGTTGCCAAAGCAAGGCTAGGTATTAATGTATTTACGGCTAAATGAGGCCAACATTGCTTAGTGAATAAAACAAGACCTTTCTGTGGTGTTGAGACAATCAAGAATCCAAGAAGAAAAACAAAAAAAGGAAAAAGGGAAAAGGGAAAAGGAAAAAGAAAAGGAAAAAAGAGAGTTCACTATGCCACCATTACCTCACAAGGACTCTTATTTCCTACTCCCACCTCCCCAGCAGTTAAACAGTTGGAAGAACATCAGAAAACCCCAAGAAAGCATGACTGGTGTTGGACTCCTTTCAGAGGAGTTTGCAGCAGCCTTTCACCCCTGCAGGTTCAACTGTGGGGCAGAAAGTGGAACCACATCAAAGCCCCCAGTCCCAGAGCACATTTCCTCTCTGGCTCTGCAGACCTGTGGAGCTGGCTCAGGTCTCTGCAGCCTTTTCTCACCACAAACCTGGGTTTGAAACTGAGCTGAGCACATCCAGCCCTTCCAAAAGGGTGGAAATGGGGTTTTGGCTGTGGCCACACCAACCCACGGAGTCTCTGTTGATGTCTTGAGTTTCAGCTTTGATGTATTTCAGGTTCTGTGCTGCCCAGGGGTGCAGTTCTGAGCTCACAGTCAGTGTCACTCAGCTCTGCACAGACCAGGGACACAAAACAAATCCTTTTCCTGCTGAAGACCAAGGACAACTTTCAGGCCCAAAAGCACAAACAAGGGTGGGCTGGAGGGAGGAACAAGAAGGATGGGACCTCACAGCCTGGAGCTGGAATTGGACAATTAAACCCCAAGATGCAAATGGACCAAAACTTAGGCAAATGTAAGATCTCATGACTGTTTGTCCATTTTGTGACCATTTTGGGTCCACCTTGGGTGTAGCCCTGGTCAGGCTCTTGTCCTGCCCAAGGTGTAACCTAAAGGCCTTTCAATAAATATCTGCTTTATTCTCCAGCTCTGTGCAGTCTCTGTTCCAGGTCAGCTTTCCCAAGCCATCACTGTAAGGGGCACCTCATGGCCATGAGCTGGCACAACCTCAAATATATATCTGTGGGAATATTCTCAGAATAACAGGCACATCCCCTCTTTGATGACAGCCCTCACACACAAACAGAAAGAGAGAAGATTTTTTTTAATTTTCCTGGGAAGGAGGTCTGTACATCTTGCATTTTGCATTAATGAGCCTTTGGAAACATCCAAGGGCTGCATTTTTCTGCCCATTTAAATGAACGATAAAGAGGCACACGGGGGAAATGAAGGCCCTTTTCTGACACTTGTTTAAAGGGCTGAGCTATTTATGTGTCACCAGGGAGGCATTCATTGATTTCCCAGAGATGAGCTGGGTAATGGAATTCAGAGATTTTTCACTTGGAGTCCCTGAGTCAACTGCAGGTCATTAATGACACAAAAGAATCACCCCTCTGCAGCGGGAGCTGTCTGATCTCACCTCACCTTGCATCTTCTTTCACAAATGAGCCCCAGATTACAATTTCTAGTATGGTCCCTCAGAGATTTCTACTGCCATCAAAATTCCAGAGGAACATCCACCAGGAAATAGCTTCCTGCTCACCAAAGCCCTTTACAGCAGGGCTCAAGTTAAAAGAGAAACTCGGGTGACTCAGTCAACTAATTATGGAATTAAAATTTCCTACAGTGCCCTGACATTCCATTCTGTTGTAATATATGGGGAAATTATCCAGCTTGCCACAGAACTTACATTTTGAAGAGCGTTTACTGGATTTTCCAGCTCTCTGTATCTGGTATTAAACATATGTTAGGAGCAATTAGTGAGTCTATTTAGATTTTTAAGCACTGTCTGCAGCCTCTGTGCAATTATTTCAGCACCTTTTCTCACACTGGGAGTAAAAGGATGTGGAAGAGGGAGGCTGTGCGACAGTGAACGTGACCAGTGGTTTATAAAAGTCAGTCAAGGTGGGAAGGGCAGGAGAATCACAGCAACTCTGCTCAGCAGAGGTCAAGGTGTCACACCTCCATAATTTAAGATGTATCACGCAAGTTATTCCTGCAGTAGTCCATGAATGGAGAAGCTCCCCTGGTGCCCTTAATGCTTCTCCACCCTCCCAAGCCCCTGAAAGGACGATTCTCTATCTCTTTTAGGAGAACCCACCCTCAATTTATAATTTTGGCTGATTTGTGGCTCAAGTTCTCTGTGCAGTGACTCTTGTTGCTTGTCCTCAGAAAAATCGCTTCTCCACAGAGATATTTTATATTTGAATTTTGTAACGGCACCATTCATGCTCCCTGAGCTAAATTAACTTTTGCCTTCTTGTCACTCTTTGAAATTTGAAAGTTGAGGACAGTTCAATTTTATTGATTTTTGATTTGATTTGCACACCCAACTTCCACAGTGCTCAGAAACTCTCCAACGTGTAAGGAAATGGGACAGAAAAATGGTCCTTCTTTCTACACCCCAAACAAACCCTGCAGCACAGTGAGGCTCTAGAAAGAAATCCTGAAACATCCAAGATGATACAAAATCCCCAAACTAAACCTTGCCTGATATAATATTTGAGTTATCCATGGGTTCTGCATGGAAATTTCTGAATTATTTCACCCCCTTTTGCTGAGGGAGCGCCCTGAATTTAAGACACCCTGATTTACAATGGAAATGTAAAGATTTGGATTGCCAAAGCTTTGTTAGAGTGACATCCAGTGGCACTGGAAATTTTCTTGCTTGTGGCAGCATAAGGCAGAGAAATCTCTGCTTGAGCAGCAGCAGCTGCACAAATATTTCTGCTCAGGATCAGGTCGGTGGCCAGGACAGGAGAAGCAAAGGCATCAGCTGAACTCTCCAGATTAAAGTGGGACATGGAAACTGAGAATATATTTAATATAAATTACCTGCTGCTGTTGAGAAAAGCAGAACTCTCCACTTGATTATGGAATTTATGGACATTTCTGAAGGGCAGGGTCTGGAAATCCCAGATCAAGTTTGAACTGAGTTCAAAGATCCCTTTAAAACATCCCCTGACCAAACCCCATTAATGCAATAACCACACGCTCTGCTGGGACCTGCAGAGTTTAACCTGGGAAAGAAAACCTTCTCTCTTCTGGCACAGCTTTTTAATCCAGCTGTGCTGACAGAAAAGGCATCAGAAGCTCAGAACCACATCCCTGAGCACATCTGCGCCCCAAGCCCTGCAGAAAGGAATCCACCTCAGTTAATTCTGTAATGGTCAAAAGACCAACAAGAAGACGAAACAACTCTCCACACAGGACACACTTAAAGCAGGAGAGGCCCCAGTTGGAGGCAGATGTCACAGGCCAGAAAGGAGGTCTTGAACAACTTAAGACAAGTTTTGCCATTCCAATATAAATTATAACCTTTCCTGCTGCTTCTGCTACCTTAGGATCCAGATTAATTCACTGTTTCTTTTTTTGTTATATAGACAGGCCAAATCTCTCAACCAATTCCAAAAAAGTAGAGCACAGTTCAAGCAGGATGGCAGAACCAAGCTCTATCCAGCAAATATTTTTATTTAAAACAAATTTTGCATTGATGTGGAGAACACACTCCCATCTGAGTCCAGTTCCTTGGTGTAACATGATGCTACAAAGAAGAGCACAAGAAGGACAAAGAGGGAGGATCTGGCTTGGTTTAAAGGCTGGCAGAAGGGAGCCTGCATTCAGGTTTCACATATTGCCAACTCTTCTGGTCTTTGTAGCTGAGCTCCCCACTGAGAAGGTGTCAAATCAGATCCATCCTTCCTAGGCTGAAGGGGTGTCCTTCCTTTATAGCCTGGTCTCTAAATCCTCCAAAAATCATCTTCACCAGGCAGCCAGAGAAACCAAAATGAGCCCTGGAGTGGGAGGAAGGGGCCAGTTTAGAGGTCAGGGTGGAAAATAAAGTGAAACCAATGCAAGGGCAGCAGCTGAAGACTCAGTCTGCCACAGCAGGGGCTGATCCAGCACTGAGGGGGCAATTCCTGAGGCAATTCCTGCTGTGGAGCAGAGAGAAGGGGTCAGTGCCAGGCCAGAGGAAATTTGGTGTTTTGAGCCCCAGCTTTTCCAAAGAAGGAGCCACTGGAGTGGAGAATCAGAGCCTGAGGTCAAACAGTGGGTGAGACAAAACCTGGAAATTGGCAGCAGAACAGGCCAATGGATTTTCACCTATACCCCTCCTTTTTTTCCCTCACAGTTCTTGGCAAAACAGGGAAAAAATGTAGAAAAGGTGTTGAGGGATGACAGAATTACCACAGAATCATTTTAGGTTGGAAATGCTCCCTAAGACTGAGCCCAACCAGTCTCAGGTATAAGTGAGAGGAGAATTTAGGCTCAGCCTCCATCAATCTGTTGGGCTGCACAAGAAAAGAAAATATTTCTGGTCCAACAGGTACAGGACACTGTCCTCCAGCTGGTGCTTTAGACACTCTTTGTCCTGCAAGTTTAATGGGGCTGAAGAGCCAAAAGTACAACACAAACACAGCTCAACATCCAGTGCAAAATTTGCTTCAAAAGACAAAAATTGCCGAAGCAATTTCAAACATTCTTCCGAAGCAAATGTTGCTCAGACAGACAAATCTGGTTCTGACATGCTCCCCAAAAATAGCCATGTCAGACTGAGAATTTACATCTACATAAAGAAGGTTAATGAACCAGGCAAATTGTACTGCACAGGAAACAAATGCCAAATATTGCTCTTAGCTTTATCTTGTGAGTCAGTGGCTGCTCTGGGAATGGGGGCACTGAAATAAATAGTTCCACATCCTCAGTGCAGTTGGAACCTTCCAAAATGCCATGGAGCTGTCAGTCTGCATGTCAGAATCGATGTGCAAGCTTGTCAGGAGAAAAGCAGGGGGAATTTGGGGCTTGAAATAGTCACCAGCTTCTCTGGTTTATTGGTAGCGCTGGAAGCAAGGCCACCTCAGGATTGTAAATCAGATTTTTTGTTCAGAACTGTGCTGGAGCAATTAACTTTTCATGTGAAATTGTGAGAGATACATTCTTATTCCTGTATGAAAAAAAGAAATTCTCTAGTCAGAGGTGACAAGACAATTCAGATTATTTGAGGATGTTCAGGGCTCCAATCCAAGACTCGACTTGGAAGCATTAACAAGGTTTGGGGAAAAAAGGGGCTTGAGAAACCAGAAGAATTTTGACTGATATTGACAGAAACTCAGCAATGCAGCTTCTTTGCAGGACCCCAGAATTCCCAGGACAAACCCTGAGGGTCCAAGCTGGGGATTTCCAGGAATTCCCATAAATTAGAGCTGAAGTGCCTCAGTGGAGTGCCAAAGCTCCATCTGCACCAGCCCTGAATGAGAAACCTCCCCATAACCATGATGGTCTCTCAGCTGAAGCCTCAGTGTGAATTATTCCTCACTTCCCTCCTTTTAACCATGTCCTGCCCCATCTCAGGTGTTTTTTTCCTCTCCCACAGCTGCTTTTCAGCTCTGGTCACAAAGAATACATAGAGATAGGGAAGGCTTTGCTTAAAATGCAAGCACGAACACAATTAAATACAAATTGCACTTTGTTCCCATTTTTCCTTTGCCCTGCTGGTTTTCACCTGCCCCTCATCACCTCACACCTGGATATGAAACTGTGTTAATTACAGCTGCTTCTAATTAAATAGGGGGATTGCTTCAACTGTTAATGCTCTAATTCCCAGATAATCAATGAGGAATCTCAGAGCCAAGGATGGCCTGACAGGGGGGATATGGAGATGTTCTTTCAAAATATTGGGCAGGGTTCAAACAGAGGAAGAATAAAGTGAAGAGAAAAAAAAAAAAAAAAAAAAAAGTCAAATTTTAATTTGATTTTCCAGGCTCATGTAACCTGACCTGAGTGACAAACCCAGACATGAAATTGATGGGACCGGCCTTTCCCACAGGATGTCTTGTCATCATTTTCCCTCACACCACACATTATTCCCCTTAATTTAAACATCTATATCAGTCTCTGTGGCAGCTCAGGGCAGCTTCAGCCTGAAGCTTTATGGATATTTAAGAGAGAGATTTCATTATAACTTCTTGTAAAGACTCACTGCATTCTTTCATCATGCTTCAGATCCAAGGAAACCTCTCCTGACCTTCTGTCTTCCAGCTCTGGGGACAAACAGCTTTTGTGTTGGCATGTGCTGCCACCTAATGATATGGAAACCAAGACTTTTGGAAGAAAAAAAAACCCTCAGAATTGCATTAAAAAAAAAAAAATGCAGCTGCAGAAGGGATTTGTAATTTCTGTCACCTGGAATGAGGAAGAGCAAGTCCATGTAGGAGAAGCTGAGGATAGAGCTGGATGTGAGGTGGGGATTGGATCCAAACCCAGGTTCAGACAGCTTCTAACCAAAAGGTGTCCCCACAGCACCACAGAAATTCTGTCCCAAGGTTCTTTCTGGAGCACCTGCAGCCCGGGGCTGAGGTTACCCTGCACCTCAACCCTCCCACAGCAGCACAGGAGCCTTCCCCGGGGAGCTGCTGCCTCCTTGCACTGCACAGGAAGCTTCCTACAATTTCTGTTCTGAAGTGGAACTTTCAGCTGGGAGAAATCTGATTTTTGAGTCAGATTTTGCTCACTATATCCCTGGTAAAATGGAATAATCTGTCTCAGGTAATTCCACGTCAATGCAGCGTGGTGGCTGCTGCAGGAAGCAGAATTCCAGTGTGCAGAGTTCCCTGAGTTTGAGGGTCCCCTCAGCCAGTTCTATCAGCCCATGAAATATCCACATTTATTTAGCAACAGACCCAGAGAAGCAGAACCACATTTCCTGCCCCCAATGCTGCATCTTCCCTCCATCCTGCAGATTCCTTCCCAAAACAGAGCTGACAACACAGCTTCCCATAGATGGGATAATTTCATACAAAACCCCCAAGCTCTATAAAAATACAGGAAAATCGAACTCCTTCAGCTGAATAGATAAAAAATTATTTTAACTTGCTACAACAACTCAAAGGACACTTAACAGGCCAGCGATGCACAATAGGATTAGTCCAGACTATGTGTTACATTCCCAACAAAAACACACTTAGCTTTGCCAATATCTGCTGAAAAAACCCCCTTTAATTCCAACAATTTTAAACCACTTTACTTGAATTAGCCAAATAATTAGGATTTTTTAAATTAGCAACAGGACTGTAACACACAGAGCAGGCCTACAATTCACCCTGCAGGGATGGGGTGGATAAAACGGGTTTGAGGAGGCTGAGCTTGCCAAGGGTGGGAATAATTGAGGAAAAACTTGCACATGTGGGCCTGATATTTCTGAGTCTAAAAGATTTTTAGCCTGCTAGCAGCTGCTGACTTTTTCCCAAGGAAAAATGTCTCAAGAAAGCTTCTTCTCAAAACAATCTTGGCAAAAAACTCTCCTTTCTCAAAACAATATTTCTCCAGGTGGTGTTTTGCTGTTTCTCTGGTTTAACCAATGGGATTAGAGAGGTGTCCTTCCTATTCACCAACCGTGTTAAGTCTGCACCAAAACACCTTATAAAAGGTAGTAAGAATTTAGACAATAAAAGCCTTTTTTCTGTGCTCTTTGCCTTCTGAAATATTTGGAGTCTCTCATCTTTCTTTCGTGTCCTACAACGACAGCACATTCTGTGAATCTAAAACCTGCAAAAATTTGCCAATTCGGATCACAAAAAGGCCTCTGAGAAAACCCAGAAACAAGGGAAAAAAAACACAAACTCCAGAAGCAAGACTAGAAAACGAGAAATAAATCTGCCACCCTTCCTTGCTGTGTGCTCAAGGAAAAAGGACCACAGCTCTCCCACAGTACCTCCTTCGAGCTTCTTCCCAGAAATCCAACTTCTTCTCTCCCTATCACCTCACTTTCCTTCCCCAGTCATGGTCACCATGTGCAGCCAAGTTAAATTAATTAATCCAGTTAGCTAATAGCCTCCAATAGCCCCTTCCCCTGCTGCACTGGCAGATGAAGATGTTGAAGGGGAAGCTCAAAAGGGAAGGACAAAAGTGGTACCTGTAGGGGGTGGGAGAGGAGGAATCTGTGCCCCCAAAACCCAAAAAAGTTTCTTGTGAAGTCTCAGGAAAGAGCTTGGCAAACAAGCAGAGACTTCCCAGCATAACCTGGGCTGGTTTGCTGGAAATAATACCTAAAAAATAAGCAGGAAAAATGAAAATCGGATTTAAGTGTCACTTGTACCACATCAGGCTTTCATCCCTGCAAACAGCACACAGAGGTTCCTTGTCCCTGTTTTATATTAACGGACAATTCTGCTCTTATTTCTGTTTTCTGAGCTGGCCCTGAGTTCTTTGGCTTTTTGTGATTTTTGCCTGCATTTCAACCCAGACAAAAAAAAAGCTGATTTCACTGGGAAAGGAAACCAAAACACCAAAACCAGGCAAGCTGATAAAGCCCAAAATAACTCCTGGACAGGTTTCAGCTGGACTTTATACATTTTTTTCTTCACAGGTCATGTGGGACAGGCTGGGAGGAGACCTGGGTATCTTCAGAGCAGGCAGAGCTCAGCCCCTGCTGCTCCAGCCAGGCTGTGAGCACAAACACAGCCCTGACCCCTCTGTCACGAGGGAATAACCCACAGAAACCCTTTTCTTGTCAGGAAAATCAATCCACAAACACCAGAGGTCTATGTCCATAAAGGAGGCAGGGGAGTCCTGTAACTTTATTCGAATAAAGGGGGAGGTCATGGGCATTTCCTGTGGGGTCTCTCAAACTGTTAGAGGACACAGACTCCTGTTTCTCTCTCTCTTTCCCCACTGGCTGAGGTATTTGAGAGGTACAGGCTTCCCACATCACCCAAGACAGACTCCCTCCTAATGTACACCCCCCGCTTTTTCCTTTCCATATGGAACTTCTGGCTCCTCCCATTGCTGCTTTCAGTCTCCAACTTTACCCACAGCTTGTTTGTAAAGACTGATCCCTCTCAGAAGAAGGAGAGAGAAACAATGGGAAGGATTGCACTGGTCCTTCCATCCATCAGTGGAATCCTCCCATTGTTTCTTTCATCTCTCAGTACTTAGCTTTATCTACCAGCAGACCCCCAGTTTGCTCATGGGCAACTTTAATTGGTTGATAGTTTTCTTAATTATTCCATTGGTTACTAAAAGGTTTTTTACTTGTCCATCTATTTTTTACTTACATTTTTAACTTATATTTTACTTGTCTATCTATTCTTGTATTGTTTACACATTTTCTTTACTGTTTCTCATGGGACAAATCCCTTGTTATTGCAGGTGCATTTTTTTTTTTTTTTTTTTTTTTTTTTTTTTTTTTTGTGGGGTTTAAATTTCCCCTGTGGTTTTT
>VXBN01010263.1:921227-945609 GCA_013397395.1 Sinosuthora webbiana
GGGAGGGAGGGGGTGTTGGCAGCTCTCAGCATTCCTCAGAAGATGTTTTACAACAATTCTGAAGGAAAAAGCTGCTGTGCCTCTTCCAGAGTGGAATGGAGAGGGGATTGAGGAGCTGGATTAACCAGCACACTCCAATATTTTGTCATTAACCACTGCTAGCGAGGAATTCTTGACTATCCTTAGGCTTCTCTTCTTGTTTAATTGGAATACCACAAGGACTCCCTAATTCTAAAAGCCATGGAGCTCATCACAGTCTGGAAGGAGCCTCTCCATCAGCTGATAGCTACATTTGGGAGAAACAGGGGCCTGTCTGTGGCTTCTGGCACAGAGTAGAGCAGCACAGAAGCACCCAGGAGTGGCACAGTCAGAGAGGAGTGGAAAGGTTTTGTCAAAATTCATAGCATGTTCCCTTATTAGAGCCAGGCTTGGGTAGTCAAGATGAGAAAGAGCCTTCAAGAAAAGAATTTCATTTCCTGTGTTGCAGGCTGCTGTATAAAGGGTGCCTCAGGGGGCAAGAGCAGAATTTTTCATGAGTGTGTTTTGTATAAAAGCAAGATTTTTCTCCCTGTACATGGGCCAGAGATATAAGGAAGGGATCATTGAAAAATTTGGCTTGGAAGGGACCTTAAATCTTACCCATCTCCACCTCCATCCATGGGCAGGGACATTTTCCACTACCCCAGGGTGCTCCAAGCCCCAGTGTCCAACCTGGCCTTGGGCACTGTCAGGGATCCAGGGGCAGCCACAGCTTCTCTGGGCACTCTGTGCCAGGGCCTGCCCACCCTCCCAGGGAACATTCCTGCCCAATATCCCATCTAGCCCTGCCCTCAAGCAGTGGGAAACCTGTGTCCTGTCCCTCCATCCCTTGTCCCCAGTCCCTGTGCACCTCTCCTGGAGCCCCTTGAGGCCCTGCCAGGGGCTGGGAGCTCTCCCTGGAGCCTTCTCCTCTCCAGGTGAGCACCCCCAGCTCTCCCAGCCTGGCTCCAGAGCAGGGGGGTCCAGCCATTCCATCACTTTTGTGGCCTCCTTTTGATTCATTCCAGCAGCTCCATATCCTTTTTATGCTGGAGGCCCCAGAGCTGAACACTCCAGGCACCCAGAAGAACATAAAAGCATAAAATCAGAGCACAGAAGATCGTTGTGGGGACAGAGCACTGGCTGGAATGAGGCTGTGGCTGGGAGGTTATTTCAATTCAGCAGCTGGCAGATGCAATTCCCTCTCTGTGGCATCTCCCTCCAGCACCAGCATCTGTCTGGGCAGAGAGCTGGAGGCACAGGGAGCTTGGCTTGGGCAGGGTTTTCATCCCCAGCAGTTCCTGAAGCCACTCCCTGCATGGCTCTGACTCTGCCAGACACAAAGGGGCCCCAGCAAAGCCAGCCATGACTGTGAAGGAAGGGGCAGCAGCAGGAAAGTAGTGGCTGGTCTGCACTTTTGTTGATATTCATATTATTTATATTTGTAATCTTGATTTATATTTATATTTATATTTATATTTATATTTATATTTATATTTATATTTATATTTATATTTATATTTATATTTATATTCATATTTATATCTATTTGTATTTCTACATCTTTATTTTATATATTCATTTATCGATGTATTTATGTTTATATATATTTATTTGTATCTATATTTTTTATAGATATTTAGATACTTATATTTAATAACAGTGACATGAAGTTGTGACCTCAGGGAACTTCAGTTTCTCTCAGCCACAGATTTGCTGCATGGCCTCGAACAAGTTGCTAAACCTCCTCTGGTTTCTCAGTCCCCCATTTCACATCAAGGGATATTTGTCTGCTCTACCAGGGAAATTGTGATTACTTAATTTGTGAGGGGAGTGTGATGTAAAGTGTATCAATATAAACTAAAATACACAGAATGGGGTTTGCCCATTTCCTTTAATTTTTGAGAACAAAGTAAGTAGACGAATTCTTGTGCCCTTCAAAACCAAACAGAATCTTTCTTTGTGTAAAATGTTACATAAACCTTTAGTGGTTGTTCATTTTTATTGTATTATTTTTAATAATTCTGCAAATATTTCAGAAAAGGGCAGTTTGTTCCCACTGCATAAAAAATCATCACATAAGAGCTGGGCTTTTTTACATTTCCCCCTCATATAGTTTCAAAAAAACCCCAAACACAATTAGGAAATTTACCCTCCCACTTCCCTCCCCGCAAAAAGAAAAAAAACCAAAAAAATCTGTGTTTTTTTTTTAAATCAGTAAAGTGTTAAACAAGTCAGTTATTAGGAGCACACAGAGCACAGCACATCAGTAACACCAGGGATGTTTTAGAGCACGGGTGAATGTTCATAGCAGCACGAACCTTCCTGGAGAGGCTGGGACGAGGACACAGCTCCAAAGGACTCAGACAAGCCACAGGGAACATTTTTTTTCTGCTACAGCAGCATTTATCCTGAACCCAATGATACCATAGGATTTTAGCTTTTATATTCTTCGATTCCTGCACTCCATCACTGCATAACTCTAAACTCCATATAAAGTGTTAGTTACTGTATTCACATTTTGGTCAGACAAAACAATCCCTCTGGGCCTGGAACTCAAGGACACCTCATTGCCTCAGGCCCTGAAAAGTACAAACAAAAATGAAATGCAGAGGAGCAAACTGGGGGTCAATGACTTCATTACCTGGAGCTGTAATTGGAGGATCAACCCCTGATATGTAAATGAACCAAACTGAGAATTGTCTGAAAAACCCGTGCCCATTGTCCATGCTGGGTGCAGCCTCTGACTGCCCAAGGTTGTGCCTATTGAAGGCCTTCAATAAATCCCCACTTTATTCTTTGAACCTTGCCCAGCCTCTGTTCTAGGGAGCCACTCCAAGGAGTTTCCTGTCCCATCTGGGGTGCTAAAACCAGCGAGGGGTCCCCAGGGGCTGCCTCAGCCCTGTGGGCTCACTTTGTGCCCATGGAGGGCCCCAAGAGCAGGGGCTGCACCTCTTGGCACTTCCTCAGAATCCTGATTGCTGAGCGAATGACACCAAAATCCAGGCCAAGCACAACCTAAAGGTTCTCAGGAGTCCTGAAATCAAAGCCAAGCACAACCTAAAGGTGCATCTCCCTTCACTGATTAGAAAATATCTTCACATTCTCCCTGGGAGGGACCATAACCCACCACAAGGCCCACATGTGGCTTTGGGGCCTTGGTTCTGCAGCCTGCGAACATTTCCTGATATTTTAGGAAATAAATTTCCTAAATTTCCTGATATTTTGGGAAATACCTAAAAAAAAAAAAAAAAAAATTAGGTATTTCCTAAAATATTCCTGACTTGTTGGTACTTCCAAATAGGCAAACTCCTAGACTTTGGAGTGTTAATGTCAATTCAGTTTCTTCACTGTATATAAATCAATCTGTGGTTTCAATTCTGGGAACATTTCTCTCCCAGTGCCGTTTTCCCACGGAACTTTTTGGGTCCCCCTAAGGGAGGCCAGCAGGCACAAAATGATGGTTCTGTGCCCTCCTAAATCCAGGTTTCTTCCAAATGTCCTGCCCCAAGCACCTCACAATGGAGATATGGAAACAGGACCTACAGGATTTGAAGTCCTCTGTTAGGCTTCCACCTTGCCACACACAAAATAAACCCCTACAAACAAGATAAAGTAAAAATGAAATGGCTCTATTAGATTTAATGAAGTGATTCAAGACAAAGCAGTTCCATAAAAATGCTTTTTTTAAAAGAAGTAACAGCAGAGCTCAGAGAAGTGCTGACTGCAGGTACAGTTCAAGCCAATATTAAGATATATTTAGTGACTTCTGGGGAAATATTTCCTTGGGAGAAGGTCAGGAGCCATTTCTGTTCCTAACAGGTGCTGTGTCTGAGCTCTGGTGGGTTGGAGTTGCAGAGAAAGCAGCAGGTTTTGTGACATTTCTTCTGGGCTGTCTCTTGTCTCTCCCCCCAAATCCTGCGCAGTGCATGATGCTGTTCCTCCACAGGTTTCTCACACAACCATCAAATAACAAAAACAGGCCAAGAAAAGAACTGTCCAGAACAAATAATAGTGTTTAGAATATTATCAGGTAAAAAACCACATCCTAAGGCAGAGTTTAGGGGTTTGATACTGGGGCATCTGCACACCTCCTTGGAACAACCATCCAGCAGCTGCATCCACGTGCAAAATCAGCTTTAAACCCAGGGAGACCAAGGCTTGAGGTGACAAACCCAGCACTGCTCCCTCTGTGACACTGAGGGGTCACAACACCCCTGTGTGGATCCCTTCCCCTGCACCACATAGAAATGACCTCCTGGAACTCCTGCAGATATAAAGGACATCACCCCAACCTTCTGCTAAAAAAATTCCTGCTCTGACTTCAGTCCAAGCCTCGATCCCCAGCAGAGGAATTTGTGCCTGATCTGATGGGACCTGGAAAGGACCTTGAAGAGGAGTCAGAAGGCCCCGAGTTGGGAGGATCATCCAGTCCAACTCCTAGCCCTGCACAGAACACCCCAAAACCCCAGCCTGTGCCAGCAGAGGAGCTGTGCAGTGCTCCACATTGACATTGTAGGATCCCGGATTTGGAGGGCAATGAGTTGTTGTACACACAGAGAGAGCCCTGAACATGCTCTTTCCCCCTCAGAACACCTCCAGCTCTGTGAAATAACACATCTCTCCTGTTGTAGGAGCACAGACAAACACGGGTCACTCCAGGGAGTGGGAAGTGCCAGCCAAAATTCAGGAGCAGCCACCCATGGAGGAAAATGGAAAGGTTTGGGAGGTCTCCTGAGGAAGCACATCCCCTCAGAGACCAGGAACTTACAGCAGCAAAATTCAGAGCCCTTCAGAACCAGCCTCTATCCAATCTCCAGGAAACCAGTGGCTCAGGATGAGCCCATTCCATATTTCCAGCCCTTTTGAAGCCAGTGGAGGGTGGAGGGAAGGAGGTGGGAGCAGCTGAGGCGCCGTCGGCATCACCAAACTCGCCCTGCAAAGGAGATTTCTTCCCAAGCAAACCACAGGACAGGCTGGTGCCCATTATATACACACATGGACAGCTGAAATGGTCTGAAATGCTTACAGGTTAGAAGGTCTATACAACGTTACACTCGCCACAGATCAAAGTAGAAAAGTTTTACAGCACATTATACAGGTCCCTCTAAAGTCTAAAAAAAAAAAAAAAACATTGACTGGAATCACCATATTACAAGAAGTCATCACTAACAGACCATATAATGCTATTTCTTTTGCTTTTACAGAATCATTACGGATAGAGTAATTTTAAAAAATCACTTTTTAAACAAGTATACAATTTTCACTTTAAAATTAACTGGTTAATAAAATTCTGTGCAAAACAAGCCAGCCTCTATAATTAAGTGAATTTATTTATTTATTTATACAAAAAAAATAATAAAACAACAGAGAAAAAAAGTTCTTTCAGAAATGTGTCTCCTTTTCTGTGATGGTGGAAATGGTGCCATCTCCTTTCAGTTTGGCATCGCAGTCATTTATTGCTGCAATGTAGGCTCCTCCTCCCAGCTTGCCCCGCATTTTCAGGTCTGAGCTAGGTGTAATCAACTTCCTGAATTTCTAGAAAATTGAAGAAATTGGAAATCATTATGTTTTTCTTGGTCACAGGCACACCTCTCTTTAACAGATCAATTATAAAAGGCTTTTCTCCTGCATGTCTGCTTCTCGTTTATTTCCCCTCAGACCTGCAGGCTGCACAATTCTGGACAAATCCAATCAGACCAAAGAGGGCAAACCTCAAACCAAAGTGAATTTTTATGCTGATTTAATCACCCCTTTCATGAAGACACTCAGCACTGTGTCTGCTCTACAGGTACATTTTGTTTCTCATTTTATCATCAATGATGTCCACTGGAAAAAGCAAATCAACCAGAGACAGCCAAGGTGTATTGAACTGTGATAAAGAAAAATATACTTTCTCTTTTCTAGCAATGACATCCACAGCAAGGTTGCTGCTCACAGCAGGAAGTTGGCTTCCCAAGAAGCTCCCAGCTGTGATTAAAACAATCCCCTTGTCATGCTGACAGGGAAAAGATAACGACCTGTCTACAGGGCTGCAGCTCCAGCAACGTCTGCTCACCTGCAGGGACAGGTGGGGCTGGTGCACTGAGGAAATATTTAATGTTTAGATTTGTGCAGACTTCCTTTTTTGACTCTCAGAGACAAATAAATCAAGGACAATTCACTTCTGGTTTATATACCCAGTAAAGATTTCCCAGGCAGTCTGCAGGCTGTGTTCAATCAGCTGAATGGAGTCTTTGCAACATGGACAAAACGAGGCTTTTCTGCATTGCTGAAATCCCAAATGGCTGAATAAGGTTTGTATTTTTGTTTCTTCCACTATTGCTTCCTTCACTGCCTTTCTTTGGAGCTCCCACAGAAACGAGCAACCTTCCAAACTTAAATTTGATCATAACCTCGGCCTAGACCTGAGCTAACCTGACACCAAATGTCAGAAAGTTCCATTGAATCGCTTTATTTGACAGAGTTTCTCATTTAGAGAGCTGAAAATTAGGAAAAAATGTCCAGAAAATGGGAATGTGGGCAACCCAGCTCCTGGAGAAAATCCTGGCAGCACAAACAAAAACCATGGGAAAAGGCAGCTGACCTGAGGGAATGGCTGGCACAAACCTTGAGGGATTTGGGTGATGTTACAGACATTTTAAGCTACAAACTGTGCTGGGACAGAGCACCTCAAATCAGTAGTTTTGGTTAGTTTGCCACCGGAAGAAAAAAACCCATTAGGAATTCAGAATAAACCACAGGAAGTTCAGAATTCCCTTTCCAGTGGCAACTGAGAGCCCTAACCCAGGGAGAACAGGGATGAGGCACTGCTGTCCTGATTAAAGGATGCAGGTGAGGACTCCAAGCCTCTTCGCAGCTCCTTTTCCAGCATCATTGATCTGCAGAGATCTCTCACCTCCATGAAGGTGCCTTCTGTCTTCCAGAGCTTGATGCAGATCCACAGGGGAATGCAGACCATGGAGGAGAGTGCCATCATCCACCCGATACCGTAGCCCCAGTCAGGGTAGATGTACACGTTGTTGTATTTCAGGGGCTTGTATTTCACCAGGAAAAAGATGAAGATTCCCTGGAAGAAGCAGAGATATTATTAAGAGGTATTTGGGAAAAATCTGCAGGTGTAACAAGAATTTGGCTGAGTGTTTAGGCCAGGCCAGGCTCCCTGAGGAGGGAGAGAAGAGGGAAGCTCTTCACTCAGAGAAAAAAAAAAAACAAAAAAACAACCCACCAGCAACATCCTCTTTGCTGTACAGCTTAAATAACACATCTCAGAGGCTCCTGCAGAAACGAGCAACCTTTCAAGTTTAATCCTATTTACCTCTTGATGACAATAAACCCTGCACTTTGATGGCAAACGACACCTGGGCAGGAAAGATAAAGTTTTGCTACAGTGAACAAGCTGTGATTAAGTAACATGAGCTGGGTTTTCTCCAGCCTGTCAGGATGAAAAAGGAAAGCCAAAATTTTTGAAGTTGCTTTGATCCACTGTGTGTACCTGCAGTTTTGCAGGCCAATGCTTTCATCCTGCCAAAAACCCTAAAAAAAAAAAATCTGTCTAAATTTCTAATCAAGCAGCTTGGACCATTTCGATGTAGGAAATAGAGAAATCTATCATGTAATTTTCTCCAAAGTGGTGAAACAAGACCAAATGGTATAGAGGTCATTTCAAATTTAGTGCAAATGAGTCAGGAATTTTCCTAAGTTTTCAAATGGGAGCCTGGATCTCGAGGTACCCCTGCCCCTGTGGTTTGCTGTTGTCATCACTGGAGTATTACACAGCTGGAAGGGTTCTTGGCATCTAAGCCTCAATTTTCAGGGCAATCAGACCATGCTGCTTTTGGAACTTTGTCCCTGTGACACTGCCACGGATCTGCAGAGCTGGCACCAGCTTCCTTTCCCTCCTTCACGCCTGTGGGATAGGCTTTTGGCTGCTCCTACTACATTTAAAAGTAAAAAAAATGTCTTGTCTCCTTTGGAAAATGTTCACTCCCTCCAAAGAGAGAGGAGAAAGGAGGAGAAAGCAGCAAAGGAGGCAGCACAAGTCTGGAGGAGCTCAAGCTGTGTGTGGTCACACAAGGTGCACTAATTACAGGAGAAAACATCCCTCTTGTTCTGGCAAATGTTCATTTAGGGCCCTGGCGTTATTTTTGTTCCTATGATTGCACATACTAAAGATTTTTCACAGAGTATTTATCAACTTTTACAGATCTTACAGAGTGGGCTTTTATTTGAAATACATGCTACAAATCAATAGGCTTTTTTCTCAACTCTTAGCAGCAGCAAAATTATTAACAAAACAAAACAACAAACCATGTACAGAAACCCATCTTTTATACCTAAAACAATTTATTTGGACATTCTGTACTTACTGCACAAATACCTGGAGTTAGGACCATCCAGCACCACTTAATCAATGACACAGGTTTGTACCCAATCATGTCTTCAATGTTCTCATAAAAGCGATTGCTGCCTGCCCAAAAAACAAAGGAAAAGCAGATGTAGAGAGCCCATGGAAGGGGCTGTCCAGGTCAGGATTTACAGCAGAAAGCACACGCAGAGCTGGGAAGGCTGAAGCTGCTCCTCTTTCCCTGGAAAATTCCTCCCTGCCATCTGCCCTCTGCTCATGGCAGGGGTTGATAGAAAATTACTGAGCTATAAAAACTGCTGTTCAACTTCATTCAGCTCACATCAAATCAACCTGTCTCTTATCAGAGAGGGAGATTTGATTAGTGTGGCAAAAGACATTAACATTTCATTTAGTCCTACTCTCCTTTTTCCTCCACACCTTGAGTTTTGCTTTCCTTCAAAGCAAGAATAAACCTAATATATTCTGCTTCATTGGTTTGTTCTCTTAGTTGTGGGATCAGGTTGTAAACAACTCCAGTGACAGAGTATCTATTTTATATATAAATATATTTAGATGCTACAAACTCATGTGTGAACCCAAGGATAGCTGGGCACATGTGATCTGCAGTTCTGTGTTGTTTTACAAACTGAAATTATCCAGAGTGTGCATCTTTGTGGAGAAAAAGACATTTATGACTTTTCGGGGGGGGCATGGGAACGTGGAGGGTCCCATTCCATAAAGGTACAAGGTTCTCACTTGGCTTTTTTCCTTTGATAAGGAAAACAGAGCCATTTTTATCACTCACCATACACCCAGCCTATGCAGACACACTCAAATATGGCAACAAAGAGCAGGCACATCCCACTGGCTGCATAGGAGTCAAAGAGCTGAAAGACATACATCCCACCCTGGAAGAGAAAACAGGAAAGGGGGAAAAAAGATTGGGATGGCACCAGTAGGAATATTTCATAAAAAATCTGTTTTAATTACACTGTCAAGCTGTTGGCTCCCTGGAAAACTTCCTGCTCAAGTTTATCCTTCTTGAACAAAGAATATTCATTTCTCGAGGTTTTTTTTTTTTTTACTCCGCATTTCCTTTAGGGTGGTAAATCTGGAGTGAAGTAAAATTCGATTATTTTTTTCCAAAAATCCTCTAATCCTCTCCCACATCCCTGCTTTTCCCTCCATTTGTTTTCACCTAAAACTGTAGATATTCCCAGGTGCTTCTGACCTCCAGATCCTGGTTCTGTATCTGTGTTATTAATATGTAAAATAGGTAATTAAAATGTGGGGAAAGAAGGTAAAATCTGTAGCTGCCAAAACTCCTCTCTGATGGTGTAGGGACCACAACATGAGTCAAGTGACCTAAAAAGTGTCAATGCAGCTCACAGGCTTTAAGACACATGACTAAAAAAAAGTCGTTATTATTTGTCACAAAGAAAAAGAAATAAGAATCATCCAATCAATAACATTATGATTAAAATAATTAAAATTATATGGATAGGATTACACTTCTTTTGTGAGACATTTAATCATTTATCACATCTGCATTTAATGTTGAAATAATGAGGAGGAGGAGTCCACAAGAGAGCACTTCAAAGGAAAGGAATTCTAAGGAAGGAAACAAAACAAAACAATGAACCCCTCAGCTGGAATTTAATTGTGTTTGAGGGGCTCATGTGAACCATTACATCTCAGACAACTTTCTGCACATGGAAGAGAATCCTAAAAACAGGGAGAAAATGAAATTTTTATTGCCAAGTCATCATGGTGAGGCTCAGCAAATACCTGAGCAAAATGCAAATTTAGAAATCAACCAACTAAGACAGTACAAGTTAAGGACAACAGAACTCCTGCAAGGATATTCCTGTAGTTTGGAGGAATATCACTCTTCATGTTTATATTTCTTTTAGCCTGTATATTTGGATAATATCTCTCAGTGCTCTGCTGAACCCATGCGCTGTGGAGAGGTTATCTCAAGATTTCCCATTTTACACAGCAAAGATGATTTACTTCACTGAGAATAAGAATGATCTACAGGTAAATATAAAGTAAATAAGTATATAAAATTTCTGTTCAATGCATTATTTCACACAGAGCATCGTTATCTCTTATCAGAGAGGGAGATTTGATAAGTGTAATTAAATATTCAAGTTCCAGATTTTTCCAAGTTGGAAGGGACACAAAAATTTCTGCTCGGAGATTGGCTGCACTGATTGACACGGCTGGTGATCTGGAAACTAAAGATGGTTTCATTTTCTCTTTTCACTTAATCTTCTTCGTTGTTCTTTCCATTCAAAATGTGGTTGTTCCTGCCCAGGAACAAGCAGAAACCGTGATTAGGGTGTGTAGCTGGAATTTCCTTGCCTGTGCTGTGTATTTTTGATTCAAACATTTCCTGAGCTCAGCTGATAAAACAAGGCTGCTTTTCCCGTTTCAGATGTCATGCAGGACCTGAGAACAATCTATCCAGCATTTTGTTGTCACATTCCTGACAGGGAAATTTCTCTGTGGCAAAGATTCTTGTGCTTTATCTGTTGTGATTATGACCAAAACTTCTCCTCCTGAGCTCAGCTGGTAGAACAAGGTTGCTTTTCCCATTTCAGATGTCACACAGGACCTGAGAAGAGTCTCTCCAGCATTTTGTTGTCACGTTCCTGACGGGGAAATTTCTCCATGGCAAAGATCCTGATAGGGAAATTTCTCTGTGGCACAAAGATTCTTGTGCTTTATCTGCTGATTATGACCAGAAATACTTTTCCCCTGAGCCAGGCAGCCCTTACCTCAGTTAACATGATGAGGCCCAGGAAGTAGGACACGATGGAGAGGCCGAGGATGAGCAGCTCCCTCCTGTAGCCCCTGCGGAATACCTTGGGGTACATGTCCACCACAGCTGTCACAATGCTTTCCACACACACAAACTGCAACAAAGCACAGCAGAGATCCATGAAATCTGTCTCCTCTGCTGCCAGGATTGGGATTTGCCACCTAACACTTGAAATATCTTCCTGTCTTTTCATCACAGAGGGTGGGTGGTCCCTGGGGAGGCCCCAAGAGCTCAAACTGAGAGCAGCATCTCTAAATGAAAACATCCAAAGTTATGGATTTCCACCAAATTCAAGCAGTTGGATTCTCTAATATTATCCCAGACTGCATTTTCCCTGAAGCAGGTGGATTAAATAAAAATTAAACCTTTCAAATGTGGCCTGAATGGGAATTAAATAATGTACAAACCCTTCATGGGATCATGTCCCTCCAGACATTTTTTCCAATTTTGCCATGCATCCTCCAACCTGCTAAAGGAGCAGCAGGGTTTGAGGGAAAGTTCTCTCCATTTACCAGAAGAGAGAAGTTCCCCAGAGGTCCCGAAGGCAGGTACTTCTAACAGAGGAGGGCAGGAACACATTCAGTCTCTTTAAACAGCAAAAAAAGCAAAAGCTTCTGACTCGGGGCTCTGCAGCAAGGTTTCTAAAACAGGCCCCAGAATAGACACTGGAATAGTCTATTCTTCCTGGAAGAATCCAGGAACTCCTCACTTAAAAAACAACAACAAACAAAACAAAACAAAACAAAACAAACAAACAAAAAAACAAACAAAAAAACCAACCAAAAAAAACCACACCAAAAAAAAGACTTCTAAGAACCTGTTAAAAAGAGCAGTTATTAAAGCATTAAGTTTAATGATTGGAAATGTCATGCAGAACAAGCACCACTGAGCTTTAGAATCACAAACTTTCTGAACCCAGTCATGCCCAGGGCTGAGCTGCATGCTAAAAATCCCAGGCACTTCACATTTTTCTTCAAACAGCTTCTGCAATTTTTACAGTCACACAGGGACAACAACTTCTGTGCTGCCCCTTTGCTGCAGGATATGACTGAACATTCCTTGCTCTGGTATTTTGCAGTAAAAATGCACCATAGAAAATTACATGATCACTATCTGATATCCAGCTTCAAAATTCATTGCAAAATGCTTTAAAAATGGGCTGGTGTTTTACTGAAGCATGAATTTTAATCAGCCCTGTTGAAGTTCTGACTGATTTCCATGTTAATAATGAAAGCTGGAATCAAGCTGAACTAACCTTTGCAGTGAATTGTGGAGGAATATCCAGCACCACAACTAAAAATAAGATTTAAAATAGCAAAGAATTAAGTTAGGGTTGAGTCTTTCATCAGGCTGATGCTGTTCAGGTGTGATTTCCACCTTTTGGGGAGGCTAAAAAACCCATGGGAATGGGGTTTGTTTCATACCTGACTGTCCAAGCCCAGGAAGATGAGCATCATGAAGAACAGAGCTGCCCACAGAGGAGACAGAGGCATCATGGTGACAGCTTTAGGGTAAGCAATGAATGCAAGTCCTGGTCCTGAAAAGGAATAAGGAAATGGAAAGTTTATACATGTGGGGGAGCTTGAGATGGAGTTCAGCTCCTGCAGAGCAGCCTGAGCTGTGGGAGAGCAGCACCGCTGACACCAAAAGCGTGCCTCTGGCTGAGCGGGCTCACTCAGCATCACTTCTCAGACTCTTATCTGGACACACCCATTTTCTCACTTTTCCTGCTCCTTTCCCCATCCCACTGTGGAAACTGAGGGAGTGGGAGCAGTGTGGGTGCTCAGCTGCTGGTCAGGGTCAGCCCACAACCTGATTCTTCGGTCACGGCAGATGAGAGGAACTAAACCCAAGACTGAACACCTCGACAAACTCTACATCTCTCGTAATCTAAACAATGGGTGATGAGGCTTATCAGAAATGGCACAGGCCTGCCTGAATCCTGGCCAAAGGATGTTCAGCTTCACTTCAGACATCCCAGTGCTTTATGTTCCCCTTTTTTTTTGCGTGGATGTGCAGCACTGCAACCATCCCTGAATAAATCATAGCCTGTGCTACTGTGATTGCCTTACATAACTTAGGAACGTATCCTGGAGTCTTTCTTTTTTCCTAACCTGGTGCAAGGCAAAAGTTGCTTCCCATCCTGCTCTGTGTTTTTGGGGTGCTGCTGCTTTGGCTACATATTTAGAGAAATCTTCAAAATAGAACATTTTTGTAACAGCACTGGTAACTTCTCAGATTTGCCAAGATACCTTCTCAGCTCTCATGTTTTTCTGTTTTTATTTATGAGCTGGTTTTTATGAAGCCAGCCAGCCTTAAAGCAGGGGCACAAAGGTTCTCTCCCAGCCAATAAAGAACTCTATGCTCCTGCTGAAATAACTTCAGTGCAGACCTGTCACACACTGCTGCTTCTTTATTTACAGCAGCATTTACATGCTCCTATAATGAAGTGTAAGCCAGTTGTATTGAGGGATTTAGGAAAAGATAAATGTTTTCCATGAAAGCATCAGTGAAACCCTGCTCGTTTTGCAGTTTTCCTGGGATTAACTCCATGAGAGTAATTTTCTCCTCCTCAACAGCTCAGCGTTGCATTTGTTTGTGGTTTGTTTTTTTTTTTTTTTTTTTTTTTTTTTTTTTTTTTTTTTTTTTTTTCTGGCAGCCTCCTGCTCTTTTTCTTCTTCTTGAGGATGTTAGAGGCACAAAGGTGTGGAGTAACTTCCATTGGATGCCCAGCTCTATTGTGTTGGAACCCTGGGTACTGAGAATTTTAGATTTTAATTTAGGTGGTTGTGGATAGTTAACTTTTATGAATCTGGGCCTGTGTGCCTGTCTGGTTTCTCATTTTAACAGCTGCAGCCTTTTTTTCTTTAATATCTTTTTTTTTTTTTTTTTTTTTTTCCAGAAGGAACAAATATTTGCAGATTGCAGTCTGTCGCATTGAGAGAAGGTGGAATGCAGATGAGGATTAGTACTCACAACTGTGTTTATCTCTGCTAAACAACATTCTGGATGCTCAGCTGCAGTAAGGTTGTGTAGCAGGGGCTCCTTGAATTCATGAATTTTGTTCTATGCACAGCAACATTCATATTTTTCACGTACAGATGTACAGCCACAAAAATAGTTCAGAACTCCTCCTCCAGCAGTTATTCCATTGAGTCATCTCATCTACAGACTGTGAACTCTGGTCACATCCTCTGGGCATTTTTTGTTAATTCAGGAATCTGCTTTTGGATCTTACCTGATTCTGCAACTTCTGCAATGGGCACGCCTTGTTCATAAGCCATAAATCCAAGAACTGAAAAGATAGCAAAACCAGCAACAAAGCTTGTGCCACTGTTCAAGCAGCAGAGCATGATGCAGTCTCTGAAAATATAAATAAAAAACACTGCAGTTGATCTCCAGAGCTGGGGTTTCTTTCATCCACTGAGCCAGAGGACTGACAGAACCCTGGGCTGCAGGAATGGAAATCAAATTGTTCATTAACAGCAAGGTCCCAACTCAAATTATTCCTGAGAGCAACCAGGAATGAGCACGTGCAGGAGGACACCAGCAGAATATCCTTGCTTGTGTTTTAACTTGCAAACCTGTAGCAGGTCACTTGCTGTTTTCCTGTAAAATCTCAGAAAACATGTCAAACTATGCAAAAACATGTAATAATTGTTAGAAACAGTTTCTCCATAATAATTATATTAATAGATTCCAGAGGGTATGAACTCATTAATAAACTCTTATAAAAATGGTAACATTTGTTTCCTGGGGGAAAAAAAAATTCCTGTGGTCAGATCTTAGCTGCTTCTATCCATGTTAAAGAATATTGGCAAAATATATCTGTGCAAAATACAGCTGCAGTTTGGTTTCTAGGCACATTTAAGAGGCTGAGGGAATGAAAAGCACTGTACGTAATCTGGAAGTGTGTGCATGGCTAAAAAAGTGTCTAAAAAGAGGCCAAGGCAGTGCAGGGCCAGAGATCTCTCAGACAAAACACACACTTCAAACCACAACAAGGACAAGGCCAAGGTGAAGAAGGATTCCTTTGCCCAGCCTGGAAACGTCACAAGAAAAAATCACTTTAAAGAAAGGGAAGATCCTCTTGCAGAAAGGTGTGATTTCCCCCAGAGCCCAGGGAAATATTGTTGTTCATGCTGCTCTGGCAGCTCTCCAGGCATGACAGATGAAGAGGCTGTGACGATTTATGCTGACAGTCACTCCTTGGAGACTGTTTGCCACGAGAGACAGCTGTGTACTTGAGAAAGTAATAATCTAACCCAGATGTCTGAGGTAAATTAGGGTTCTAACCCACTGAAACACAAGGTGAGCCTGGAGCCTTGTCACTACAACCAAGCCCATCCCTTGATCTGCTTTATCCCCAGCCCACCGTAGCTCTGAAGCAAATTTTTGTGCAACTTATCAGTAAGAAGAAAGGGCCCTGTAAAATCCAGCAGGTTCTGAATTCACAGCTTCAATAATTCAGTAAAGGATCATGTCTTTGTCACAGATTTGCTGTTAAGAATCAGAGACAATTCCTACTTCAAAGCCCTGGCAATTATTCCCTCAAAACTTCTCTGCTAATCTCCCTGCTTTGCTGTTTGTCTCATTTAGTATTTTTATGCTGTAACATCATCTCATCAGTTTTTGGAGCTCAGAGTGAGGTGAGCAGTTCCAGAATCTTGTTCCTTCACTGATGAGCCCTGAAGTGTCACTCACATCTGTCCAAAGCTCTTCTGCCACTCCTGGGACTCAGCTGAGCACCAGCACACACATTCCCCTGGAGGTCAAGGGAGCACCTTGACATTCTCAGCTGCAAAGCCAAGGATCTGCTCAGCCTCTGGGCCACGGGAGCCTTTGGCTCCCTCTCATCACCTCAGCTACACTTCATTTTAACTATTTTAATTATTTAACTTTAACCATTTAATTTTAATCATTTAATTTTAACCATTATTTTGGGAAGGTTTTATGTTTTCACAACAATTTCAGAGTAAAAAAATAATCTCTGTGGCACAACATCAACCAATGGGTAAAATATGCCCAGCAACGAAAAAGAATGAATATTCCCATTTGTACTGGAGACTCAGACATGGACATGTGCAGTGACGTTCACACTTCTTTCATGCCTGGAGTCTCTCTAACACTGTTCACCTGCAGTGAAATACTTGCTGAAAATCCAATTCTAACCTTTATTTATTTGCTTTTTGTATGCAATTCTCTCCATAGTTATGCCCAACCAGGCCAGTTCTACACTTTGGACGTTTTAAAGTAAAATAGCCCTCCAAAATAAAGGACTTAGGAGCACTTTGTGCTTTGCAGAGATACAAAACAATAAAAAATCAGCCCCTTCCTGACCTTCTCAGTGAATTTCAGCTCCAAAGAGCTCTAGAGGGACTCTCACACCACCTCTCTCACCTCAGGAACCGGTGAATTCAACACTGAGAAATTAAAACTGAGTGTGAGGAAACCCTGTGGATAAGAGAGGTCAGAAAGATGAATTTTATAATCCTCTGGGGGAAAAAGAGAGATCCTGCTTTGGGGGGATGCAGCCAGATGATGCCTCCACTGGGCACAGGCTGTTTTCTTCAGGTAAGAGTTGGTTTAGATAATTGCCGGCTTCAAATTCAGCCTGAACAAGATATTTCCTTCTGAGGAATGCTGTGGCACAGGAGATTTGAGAGCTGCTGGTTCCTGAGTGGGAGATAAAGGCTGGAGCCCCTGGCAGGGTTTTCTGCTCCCCCCTGGAGCAGGGGCAGAGCCCAGCTGGACAATACCACAGAACAAGAGGATCCCAGTGATCTCCACTCTCAGGGAAGTCTGTCAAATCACAGCACTGTAGTGCAAATGATCTGCAGGGTAAGTACACATTTCTCCAAGGAAATGGGGAAAAGGGGATTTTCATCCCCTCCAGCCAGTGAGGTTCCTGCTCTTTTCAGATAACCAACCACTGTTGGAACCCTGGGAACTGAGAATTTCAGACTTTCTGTGCTAAAAGACACTGACCCTCAAGAAGCAAGTACTACATTTGACCTGAGGCCGTGGAACAGGTTCCAAAATTGAGTGGCAGCACTGGGATTATGGGTGTGGGGTTTGAATAGAAGTGTGTGATCTCACAGGGTGGAAAAAACTTAGAATTGAAGGTTTTATTATATAGCAATATATATGGGGCAATATGGAGAATTTAGGGCATTGTCTAAGTCCTTCTTCACCTTCTTCTTCTTGGTTTTGGGTGTTTGGTCAATTATTGGGTTCAAAGTATAAATGATGGAGGTGTCATCTCGTTATTGGGTAATTAGCACTTAATAGACCTTGGAAAGTGTTAGAGCCATTTTCTACCCTGTTAGTTAGAGCTCACTACTGGTGAGACTGTGCTGTAGATAAGAATTAATAAACACTGAGTCCAAACACAAAACTGTGACTCCTGTGCATTAATCCCAGCTCTAACACAAAGAAAAGAAAATAAAATCCCACATTTTAATGGGGCCCCGAGTGAGGATCGAACTCATGACCTTCAGATTATGAGAGTCACCACCCCAGATGGAACACAGTTTCTCTGGGGACCCTCATACAAATAAAATTTCCAACTTCCCTTCCCTTGGCTTTGCAGGAATTCTACCAACCCCTCAACTCCTGATTTTCATCCCATAGGCAGAAGTGACCTGTAGTTCAGGGTTTGTTTTTTTTTTCTGCTGTGGGAATTAAAAGGGGGATCCGGATCCATTGGTTGTGAAACCAACGAGTTTTAAAACACAAATGCTCAGGAACCATTGGAAGGACAACATGATTTTTTCATGTGCACCCTTGGTAGGAGGACATCAGAGCCTGACTGAAGCCCAGACTGATTTCAAGTGAAAGGAAAACTTCAAATTTTATGAAAACTTCGCATTCTTCCAAATTAAACTCCTGCCAATCACCTGAATAATTCAAGACGTGCATCACTTCTCCTCTCCCTCCCTGACAGGCAGGACACTTCTGAAAATTCATCCTGACTTCCTTAAGGAGCTTCTCTGAGCCCACAGAGCCCCTGGCATCCCTCCAGTCCCTTCCTTGCCCTTATGGATTTTTCGAGACCCAGCTGAGAAATTCCCATTTCTCTTTTCCTCCTAGACTGGAAACTTGACAAAGGACAAATCCTCAAGTTTTAAAAGTCTTGTCCATGTGTGAAATCATCTCTTTATCTCCTGCTCCACAGTGGGAACAGGGGAGCTGACGCTGGGCTTGTACCTGGGAATGGACTGGGGATTCTGAGCTGGATAAAAATCAGAGGAGACATCAGAACACCTGTCTGTTACTCCTGAGGGGAAACACTGCCTGCTGATGGCACTGCCAGGACTTTCATCTTCTCAGAAAAGTCACTTGGGATACGAACTCTGGGACATCCAGGGAGGAGCTGGTTTTTATGTTTTTCAGTGATGATAAAAAACTAATTTCCTATTCAAAGACATGAAATGACTTTTTCAATTCATTTCCCACACTAAAGAATTATATCAGGCTTAAATCTGAAATTCACAAGACCCACGTGCAGTTCAGACTTTCCCACTGAAATACCTCTTGCTGTTATTTCCACTGCAATTTTCCCTTAGGGGAAAAATATGGAATAAAACAGAGCAAAAAATGTCAGGATCAGGATGCAAGGATCAGACCTTGGGGATTGCAGGAGAAAAAGCCCCAGGTTGATTTTATTTTTTCAAAGTGCTGGTTAGAATACAAAATTGTGCTTTGCACATCAGAGCTCCATTTATGCATTGCCCTGGCCAGCTCAGCCACGTTCTGCTCTTCACTGCTGTCCACACATCAGGACACATTCACATCTGTTTCCTAGCTGGGAAATTTGGGAAAGGTTTTGTGAAGGGAATTGTGGTGCCTGGATGGACTATAAGGTGTTTGGCTGCAGAATCCTGGAGCTTAGAGCAGAGTTTTACCAGCTGAGAGCTCTGGGCTCAAGGGGAAGGAAGGAAAATCTCATCAATCCAAACTCCTGCTTTTTGTAGTGGGTTACAAAACCTCAGGGAAAGCCTTCCTGCACTCCTTGAGGCACTGACAGTTTCTAGATGGGGATGCAACTGGAAGGAAATATAAATAAAACTGAATAAGAGAGGAAAGGAGTGGTGCCTTTGTACTAATTAGGGAAAAGGTTCATTACCAGCAGCGCTGAAGGCTGTAGGGGACTCACACCACTTTCAGCAGCAAAACATTTTGTCTTGCTAAGACATGGAAAGAAGGAGCATTTAGGAGAATTTCCTAAAACTGCCTCCTGAGCTAGCCAAGTAAAACTGTAATTTAGAATTTCAATAAATTCTGGGGATTTGGGTTGGTTTGTTTGGGGTTCTTTTGCTTTTGGACTGTGTTATTTCCTTTACAGAAAAATGAAATTTTAATTCTCTGTCTGGAGATCTTAATGGAGACACTATGGACAAGGACCAAACTGTCCTTGCAGGAATTTTAGGAAAATGAATTCAATAACCATGGATTCCAGAAGAGAAGAGTAGTGCTCCTACTGCTGCCCATGCCAGTAATGTGGTGAGGGGATTTAGTGCAAATCACATCCTTTGGCCATTGACTCAGGAGAGGTGAAAACCTCCTGAAGTCACTGGCAATTCCCTCCTTGGGAATATACAGATAAACCATGAAATGCTCCCCATTCCTTCTGGGTTGGGGGCTGCAAACTTCCCAAAAAATGGGGAAAAGTCGCAGTCAGAGCATAGACCAAACAGAGGGGATTTTTAATGACAATTTTTGGTAGCACTTTTTAAAAAGCAGCTTAAATAATGCCCACACATTCAGTTATACCCATCTGAAATCCTGTATTTCTACATGACATTTCTATCTCTGTGTGTATTGAGGGGCTGTGGAAGGCTCAGATTTGCCCAAAAAGTGATGAAAGCACCACATTTTGGAGCTGAGTTCCTCTGGAGCAGCTCCAACAAACATTACAGATCTCTGTCCTACAAAACCACGTGCTATCCATGGAAAAAGGGAAAGGGAAGTGGTTCCAAGTTTCACCCCAAGAGCAGAATCCCGGCGTGGGTGGTGTTACCTGTAGCAGTTGTTGTTGTAGTTGTTGTAACTCCCCAGGGCTGTCAGGCACCCCAAGCAGATGGCGTAGGAGAAGAAGATTTGTGTGCCAGCATCCACCCACACCTGGAGACAGAGAACAAACAGGGAGAGCCTCGGAAAACCAGCCAAGAGAAAAAAATAAAATAAATTTAAAAAACCCAAAAAACTCCAAAAAAGAAACAAACAAACAAACAGGAGAAAAGCACTCCCCTGCAAAATATTGGCTGCAAATCTCCACAGGTGGACCTGGCAGGTTAAGAGGGTCTGGCAAAGCTTTTACAAATCACAGCCTTAAAAAAAAAAATGTGCTGAGAGGGAAATTCCCCTCCCCATCCCAGCTGGCTCAGCCTAAAGTAGAGAGAGAGACAATTCCTACAGAAGAACCTCACCCATTAAATTCATTAATTGCTTCTGTATAGTTTTAGTAATTGCAGCCTAAATAGAATCACCTGCATTTATCTCGCTCCCGTCAGACAGTTATTTATTAAAATGTAAAAATTTAGAGTGAATAAATGCTCTAAAGACAAGATGTGCCATTCCTAGATAATGCAGAAATCAAGCTGGGGAAAGGATGTTTTTAGCAAAATTGAATGGATCCAACAGGCACAAAGTCTATTTCTGGTCACTGTACAATCAGCAAGTAAAAGTTCTGTAGAGCTTAAGGAGTCAGTAGCTTTGTAATGTCATTGTGGGAACGTTTATATCCTAAAGTGATGCAAACAATTTTAAATCAGAGAAAAGGAAAAGCGTGAGTTGACACAGTGAGATTCTTCTCCTCAGAGCAACCTCAGAACATTAAGGAGCAGGTTCATTTTCCTTTAAAAGTACTGCAACAAAGCAATTTATTTCACTTGAGTGGTGTGGGTGAGTTCCCATTGGAACTGAAGGTGCCCCTCGAAGTCCTGGCTTTAAACATGAGAATAATATGGAGAACCCAAACCCACACAGCTGCAGTCCAATAAAATCCTGTTCTTGTTTTCCTGGGATAAATGATCTCTTGAAGTCCTTTGTTAAAGCAGAGCAACCGAAACACCAAACCTGAGTGATAATCAGAGGCAGTGGCTGTGCAGCTGAAATTGGAGCCAGGGAGGAGGGAACACAGGGAACAATTTCAGGACTAATAACAGCCATCAAGTCCTCCTAAACACACAAAGGGGATGTGTTTGTTTTGCATCTGATCAAGTGAGACCTTGCTTTCTGGAGTTGTTGAGTGTTTCTGTTTAGAAATAACATTAAGATCACATTTGATTTACATCAGAGGCTTAAAGGGTTTCGTTGCTGTCACCCCGAATAAGACACAGCTGGTTACATCCCAGAGCTTCACCATCACTGAAGTAAAGCTGCACACAGAGAGGCTTTTGACAGACAGGCTCTTTAACAAGACTGGAAGCTCCCAAAAACTGTGAGGAGCCTGGGTCAGCTGAAAATGCACCGTCTGCTGGGGCCCGGACAAAAACTGGGAAACTGGATCAGCATAAGGATCTGATCCTTCCCTTTTCCCTTCCCTTCCTGTCCTCCCACAGCTGCAGGGCAGGGCAGAGCAGTCAGAACAGCTCCCACGGCTCTGATTATCCCTGGAATTCCAGTCCTGCTGGAAGTGGAGGCAAAGGAGAAGCGTGCTGGAAGGGAGCAGCTCCAGAGCTGCTGGAGCAGAGGAGCAGAGAGCAAATCCCTCTGGAACTCCCAGACAGAAAAGCAGATCAAACTCTGGCCACAAGTGATGCTCTTTTCCTTCAAAGGAAACAAAGACTGTGACATCCCACAGGGATTCAGCCTAATAAGTGGCAAACACTCCACGAGAAAGGAAACACTCTATTCTGCAAGGAAACATTCATATATTCTGTAAAACTGGGATCAGACTGAAGAGTGTTTTTTGTTGCTCTCTATGACATCAGTCTAGAAATGCCCCCAGAACTGAGGGCTGATAAATAGGAATGGAGAAGCAATTTTATTTGCTGAATGGAATAATACAATCTGCATAGCTTTTTTTGGGTTTTATACTCGGAAGACAAATGACATTTAACTTGTTCAGGTTTCTAAAATGGCAAAAAAGTGATCAGCAAAGTGGCAAACGGGAACATAAATTTAGAAACGAGAGGTAGATTTTCTGTAGCTGAAAAAACCACGAGAGCTGGGCTAACCCTGGTGTATATTGCCAGACATGCCAACCCTTTAAAACCCTGAAGGTGACATCTCAGATGAGTTCTCCATCTCCTTGCCCCACCAGCCAGGGACCAGCTGACATTCAGCCTCAGGCTGCAGCTGGAGAGTTTGGTGAGGTCTCAAATTGTTTATAAGTCTGTGCCACCCCAGCTTGGTCATTCACCAAGGGCACCTCAGGGGAAGTTGTTCTCATTCCAACTTGTAATGAGAACAGATGGGCTCTGGTAGACACCAATCCCAAGTCCAGGTGCCATCCAGGTGCCACCCACCTGACTCATGGCCACAAAACCATTATGGGATATTTCTGAGAGTGCTGAGTCTGCCCTAAACCAGAAGTTGTTCCCCTTTCTGTGCAGAGCAAAGACATTCTGAAGGCAGGGGCACAGACACAAACCTGGGGCAGCAGCTGGGACAAAAGAGGACATTTGTCTGAAACGTGACACAGCTCAATGCTTTCCTGCCATGAGTAAAGTCCAGAGGAAAGGACCTGCACCAGAGAATATCCTGTTGGTCCTTTATAAACTTTGGACCTTGAAAACCTTAGGTCAGTGGTAATTAATTCAATTTGGCACTCACAAACTTGGGATTGGAACTGTTTTATAGTTCAGTGATAATTAATTCAATTTGGCACTCACAAACTTGGGATTGGAACTGTTTTATAGATAAACAGATGGAAATCTATCAGCTCCTACCTTAAAAGATGGAACTAGACTTTTTAGCTTTTTTTCTCTCCTATAAAAATTTTCCATGCCAAAGCAAGATTAAAATTAAAGCACAAAACCCTTGATAAATAACCCTAATATTTGAAAAATTGCACTTTCAAAGGACAGGACCTTACAAAACAGGAGCATTTTTCTGCTAAAAAATGGAAAGTGCTGCTTTACAACATGCAGCTCTCCAGGCTGGCAATGCCCCCATTTTAAATCTGTCTGGGTAACCTCAGTTTGGCCTTCTTGTGACAGGTCTGGGACACAATCCCCATTCCCATGAGGGTTTTCTCTGCCCAGGGAGATGAATTGAGCTGGCTAAACACAGGATGCTGCTGTCTGGAGGATCCCTGGCCTCCTTTGTAGCTCGTGCAATGAAAGCAGGATAAGGAAGAAAGAAGGGGGATGTGTTGTAGTGCAGACAACAGAACCCCGCTCTGGAGAATTAGGTTCTTTTCATGTCCCTGCCATAAAGCTTCTATGGGATGTTATGTCCATAAATCACTTCAAGCAACGTTTTCTCACATGTTCCATGACTTGGCCACCCCTTAATGGGTGTCCAAAGCAAAGGAGAAACTTACTGAGCACTCACTGCTGCAGATAAAGTGAATTAAAAGTCACTTCTTGAACAACTAAAGAAACCCCACAGTTTAACAAACCTACTTCAAATGGAAAATCCCCAAAAGAATGACAGCCCCTTATTTTAGCCTCAATATAACTGTCTTTCTGTCAGTAAGATGGGGTTATACCATACACTGAAATAAAATATATAAAATAAAATAAATAAATAAAATAAATAAATAAAAATAAATGAGGTGTCTGAAGCATGTGGCCAGTGCAGAAATAAGGTTTCTTATAAGGCTGACCCATTTTTTTGTGATGATCAAAATGTGATCATCACAAAAAAATGATCAGTGAATTTAGAGGGCCAAGCAAAGAGTGNAAACAAAATATTGCATAACTGTCCTGAGATGAGCTCAGAGCCTAAACAAAGCAGAGACCTCAGGGACAACCCGGGATGTGTTGATGTTGATTATTCCCATCACGCATGGAATAAAAACAATGGTGCTTACCTGAAGGAATATCTCAGATTCCAGGGGTTTCTCTAACTTTGTACCTTCCCTTTACTTCCTGTGCTCTCTGGATATATTTGGAACAAGCTACAGTGTAGCTGTTATGAAATCTTTCTGTGGATGCAGGAAGACTTGAACTGGCACTTCCTCCATGACAAACAACTGAATAACTCTGAATAACTCTCACACTTTTTTTTTTTTTTTT
>VXBN01010263.1:945638-978598 GCA_013397395.1 Sinosuthora webbiana
ATAAAAATAAAATAATAAAAAAAAATTGTGTAAAATTTTTCCATGTCTGGGCAACATGGGAAAATCAGCCAGCTATTTTCAGTCTGATCCTCCCAAAAGATAGGCAGAGATTTTTTTGAAAAAAGAAAATATATTCTGTTGTCACCTGAGAAGGTTCATTTTAGGCCCAGGGGCTGATGTGCAGCTTCTCTCTGCTTTACCCACACGCCCCCCCTTCTCTTTTGGCAGCATTCTAAATTGCATTTCACAGGTTTCTCAGTGGCACCAGATCCTTGTGACACTGCTCAGGTGACACTCTGGCCTTCCAGGGTCATGGCTGAGCTGAAGGAGCTGCCCCATCCCAGGGTCTCCATATAAACAGGAACAGCAATGGAGCACCAGGAAGATTCTCCCAGTAAATTAATTAATATCTTGGTTTTCTGTCTGTCCCTGGCCTTTCTTACAGCTCACACAGTTCTGTTTGCTTCCTTGAGAGAATTCCTGTCAAAATCAAAGGCATTTATTTCACATTGAAGCCCAAGCACTGGCTAAAATCTGCATCCCAGGGCTGTAGCATCAGAAATATCCACTTTTTTTTTTCTCTCATTCTAAACAGTGAGGTTGAACACCAGAGCCCAAAGCATCTTTAATTCCAGAGTGTTAATGACAATCCCATCAAGAAGCACTGCCTGAGAATATGGGAGAGCTCACAGATCAGTTAAAACCTGTGCTTGCTCTTTAAAACACGGTGATCCAAATGTTGACAGGCATTTATTTCCCATTTTGTTATCAGAAAACGAGAAATCACTCCAGGTTTTCTTCTAATTTAAATTATTCATTACTTTTTGATGAATCTCAGCAGTGTCTGTATTTTAAAAAGCAGTTTGCCTTCGTTGGTTTCAAATGAGAATTTTAAAAATAAAGCCGTGGCTGTCAGGAGATAATAAATGAAATTTCAAGGTTAGGGCACAGAATAACTGCAGAATTTTATCACAAATGCCTGAATAAAACAACCTGTTGCCAGATAGGTTTAGGTATGACAGGACTGTAGGAAACCTTCAAAATGTGAGGTCTGGACCTTGAGGTAACCCCTGCACTTAAAGAGTGACCTCATCAGACATGGGGCAATTAGCAACAGGTTTAATTATGAGCACTAATAGAAGGTGCTGGAGAATCACAGCGTTTCAAAAGTACCTGCCAGACCTCTCCCTAACAAGGCTTCCTTCCTCTCCTCTGGGATGAGGTAGGAGAGGTTCAGGGAGGGCTGCCTTTGGCAGCTCCAAGCACTGCTGGAAGAGCTCAGAATAATTTCTGACATTAAATTATAGGAAACATCCAAAATAAATGCTAAAAAAAACCCCAACAAACAAACAAGCAAGCAAAAAAAAATCTGCTTTAATGGGCAATGAAAAGAATCACTCCCTAAATTGCATTTTTATTACACTCCTCTGCTGCAAGTCCTATCTTTATGTATATATATATATATTAATGTATTCCCAGGAATAATACTGCAATAGGCAGTAGCGGAGGACTTGAGCATTTTACCTCTATCTTATTCCAAGAAAGTGATTTTTTTTCTGAGGGTTTCATTATAAAGAACATTCAACCACATCACAGCCACCTCTGTTGGGCCTGGTGTGGCAGCAGGGAGGAGCGTGGGATGAGAAATGGGCTGCACAAACTGGGAGGGAGGCAACAGATCTATACCTGGCTGCTTTTTTTAACACTTCCCATGTTCCTCATGCTGAAAATTGTTATATATTCATATGACATCCCCCCCCAAAGGCAGGCAGAGATGCAATTTGGGTGTTTTCAGTGCAGAATGCCTGGTGAAATGGATGGAGAAGAGGCTGAGGCACCACATCTGCCCAGCCACCTTCAGGTTCTGCACAAAGTACAAGACAAAATTCACTACCATCGACCCAAATCCCTGTGCAAAGGCAGGAGAAATAAAAACAGCCAGTTTGCATTTGCTCTCTAGTCACTCTCTTGCAATCAAGTGAAGTTTTTTTTCTGAAATAGCAGTGAACACAGAAATCAGCTGAGTGTCTGGGCTGTGCAGCTGCCAAAATACAGAATTCAGAGGTCAAGGTTCTGTTCTATTTGCAAAACAACCCAAACACTTGGAGGATGCAGACGTTCAAAGGGAATAAATCCATTCCTTGGCTGCATCCTGCTGTTCCCTGACTAGCAGTGCACTGATTATTTCTCATTAATATCGATCCCACAGGCAAAATCAAACAGGGAAGAATAAACTTTATTATCTTCATTTTCCCACCTCGTCAAAACTGTTGTTGTACCTATATAGTTTTTCATATTTGACTGAAAAATGGTCAAACATGAAAATTTGACTATAAAATAGTCTTGGTATATGTTTTGGGTTTGATTTAAGAAAAAAAAAAAAACACTACAAATCTTCTGAACAGAGTTAATTTAAAAGATGTTTTGCATTTACAAATCAGACAAAAGCAGTTATTTCATAAAATTAAACTAGTTAATCCCCAGGGTCCCAATGCAAACCTTTTTGCTGGGTACAAAAATACAGTTTTCCACTTGGAACTAGAATATTGGAACACTCAGTGAGTAAAACAGATTGTTATAATACAATTTTAAAGCAGAATATTACTTCAGCTACAGACACAGGTTAAAGCTCTGAGAATTTTTAGGATGTTCTTCACAATAAATGACTCTGGATGTCGCTGCCTCAACAAACACAATCTCTGGTACAACTCACTTCTGATATATTTATTTTCCAATGAATATAGCCCTTTAAAAGTCAGCTTTCAATGTCTTTTATCCTCTCTGCATTTATTGAACCTCTGCTAGGAGTGTGAATGTAGAAAAATAAGGATATAAATCAGACTATCCACTGAAGATGTGCCTGGGGCTGCTTGAAGTGACAGCCATTGATGTAAAAGTGTTTGGTGTGATGCTGGCCAAGTGAAGCTCAGCTCCTCCAGGCTCCTCCAGATGGCAAGAATAGCACAAAAATATCCCTCCGTTATCTCCAAGCAGCCTCAGCTCCAAGGAGTTGTGGCTGAGGGCAAATCTGGGGTGCCTGGCTGAAGAAAATAAAAGGAGAAAAACCCATTGGATCCAAGCAGCCTGGCACCAAGCACGTTACCTAAAATAAATAAGCTCTTTAGCCCCTGCCCCTTGTCCTCAAATGCCTTCTTGGAAAAAAAAAAAAAAAATTATCTCTCCCAACTCAGTGGGAAATGCCATTAAATGAGGAACTAAACCCAAACAAAATATGAGCTGTGCATTGTGGGGATGCAGCCACTGAAATGGTGTTTTTTGGACGCAGGAGTGAGCTTGTGTCTGAAGTTTACTACCCAGAGGTTTCTAAACAACGCAGCTTCTGAAAGCAGAGCCTTCATTAGGGCAGGAAAACACCACTTAAACGGCCAGGCAGAAAATGGCTGAATTAAGCTCTTTTTCCCTCTCTTTAATGGCCGTGATTCTCAAAAGATCCAAAGTAGGTTAGGGAAGAATAAAACAGCTATGTTTCTAGTGTCTACCTGACAACAGCTTTTGTAGTCGTGAATAATTACATGAAAATCACTTCCTTTCCACCTCTCTTTGGGATTTCTGTAGAGTTGCTAGGCAGTCTCTCTGCTACCTTCTGTTAATGTCACTTCCAGAGGGCTGAATACAGTAAATTCATTGGGAGAATGGAAACTCGAGAGAAGAAGGACCTAAATACTCGGAGTTTTGTTTATTCATTGCTGCCTTTGGAGCCCGGCACTATAGCTGGGATCACTTTACAGCGATTGAAATGCTAATTTCCCCAGGGGTTGGTGTCGGCCAAGTACCACCCAGTTAAATTGGGACAGGACCTTCCTCCATACTGGAGCCGCACCAGTGGCATGTTCCTGTGGCAGCATCCAATGTGGAAAATCAAGTTTTCCTGGAGCAAAGCAGGCTGGGGATCCTTACAGGAACAATTCTTTTCCTCCCTCACGCTGCTTTTCATGAGTAGAATATTCCTACACGCCTTAATCCAAAATTCAGGGATATCTTGGTTGCCTTGGTGTGATTCCAAGAGGAGCAGCCACGAGGTGCATTTTGTGCTTCCCTGAGTGAATCATGAGGGTGTTCACAGAGAGGAGGGGGCAGAAAATCCTGGCACAGGGTGCCCAGAGAAGCTGTGGCTGCCCCTGGATCCCTGGAAGCGTCCAAGGCCAGGCTGGAAGGGGTTTTGGACCAACTTGGGACAGTGGAAGGTGTCCCTGCCATGCACTGGATGATCTGGAAGATCCTTTCCAACCCAAACCGCTCTATGACTGTGCATAGGTTAAAAAAATAAATAAACTTTATCCAAATATCTCTCTCCACTGCAGAGTGCTGGCTGAGGAAACTGGGGCTGGAATGCTCCCTCTGGAGAGCAGGGATGAGTGGCTGAAGGAAGGGCAGCAACCAAACCCAGGGCAGGGTTCTGAGAGGCCTAAAATTGTCTTTGATTTCCAGTTTCAGTCTCCTGAGCCTGTGATTCTCCTTTATTCTGCCCTTATCTGTTTTCATCCTCAAAGTTACCTCACTCAGGCAGAGCAGGGGACAAGGGAAATCCAGAGGCTTTGAATTCACTTCCCTGTCAGCATTTTCTGAGGGGAGGATTCAAACCCCTTGAAGTATTTCCATTAATTTAGTTCTGGAGCTTATGGAAGGAGATACCAGGCAGTATAAGGTACACAGAATATCCCAGAGATATCATTCATATAAAATCATTTATATCCTTATGATAACATGGTTTTAGGGGGCAAAAATGGTATCTGGAACAACAATTTTGTGTCTGAGTGATAGGAAACAAAAATTGTCTTCAGTGGTTTGGTAGCTTAACTTTGGAAAACTGGCAAGCTGGGAACATTTTTAGGAAGGTATTGATATTTAATCACAATATCTCCTTTTAAAAGGTATCGATAAGAGGCAAAATATCATTAGATCCAAATATCTTTTGGGAGCATCACCTTTTTCTTCACTTATTCATTTCTCTTAAGTGCAAAGGTTCAGGGCAGGAGGATGCTTTGCATTGTTCCTCTGGGATGTTCTTGGGTATGGAAAATGATCCCAGCCTCTGAGAAGGGAAAATCACTGACTGCTCAGCATCCCCATGGTCCACTTTGATGAAGAGGCCTCTTGCCTCAAAAAGTTCTTCTCCTACACTTTCACTACTTAAAACTTCAGACATTTGAAAATAAAAGAACTTTTATTTTTCATTCTGTGTATGGTATGGAAAAAGCTCAAAGAATAACCATTGCCTTTCTTTCTCTTTTCATATTTTATATATTTCCATGTACATTTCAGATATTTTCAGTGTCCCAGAGACACCAGAATTTACCAGGTCTTTTAGGCAGCCTGTAATGTCATTTCCTATAAATGATAAATAAAGATGCTCAAATTTTTTTTTTTTTCTTAATAAATGCAGGAAGTGCAGTGAACTAATTTTTAAAATGAGAGTGTTGATTAGAGTTCCACTTTACTGAGACACAACCAACAAGTGCTCTCAGGATGAGAGATCTGGCAGCTTCCACATCCACCAGAATGCACTCACAGGGGTTTCAAAATATTTATACAATTCAACTGAGGCACTGATGGGATATGTGACCCTGATTAATTTTTGTACTGCTCTGAATCCAAACCAAGATAGTTTTAAGGCCTTTTTTCTTCAAATATTCTGTTTGTTTTACATTTGCCAGAAAGCAGGGCTCTGGGCTGGGTTTGGCTTTTAGGTTTTCAGATTTAGGAAAGACAGTGGGGTTTCGTCTGCTCTCACCAAGGTGATCACTTCAAAATATCCAACTTTTATTACAGATCTGCTCAATTGTAATATCCCAATGACAACAACCCTTCTCCAGTGGCTTTTTTATTAACTCCTCTTACTCTCTTCAGTTTCTCCTTCACCATCCTTGAAGCCTAAGGATGATGCCAAACACAGCATCCAGCCCTGATTTTGAAGTATTTGCAACGGGAAAATGTTCTGGGTTTGATCATTATTCAAAGATTTCATTCAGAAGTGAAGAGGAAGATATACTTGGGTTATGCAACATGGGGTGAAATGTTATTTGATCTAATTTCTTTAAAAATAATTCTCAGGGATTCATTTAAAGCCACCTGAAGAAGACTTATCTATGAACTGCACTTCTAACAAAGGGCCTAAAAAGAACAGCTCAAAACAGAAGAAAACAGAGTTATAGAAGCTGCATGAGGATAATTTGATCTTAAACTCTTCTTTTTGTTGCAAACAGCCTAAACCTTGTGTAAATATCTGATACCAAAAGATCCTACCAGAGTGGGTTCAGTTTATGTTGGGAAAACAGAATTCTTGCCTGTAGAACAAACCCTTTGCACCACCAAAGGATGTCACAGATCAAAAGCATTGTTTTTTCCCCAAAACACTGACTTCCCTCCCTTCAGAGGAGCCTACTTGCTCTCTGTTTCTTATATTAGGAATGAAAACCACTCCACTGGGGCTTTTCCTGCACTTCAGGAATCCCCAGGGATTTTCCGTGAGCCCTGAGGATCCCAGACCACTTCAAGTCCTGGAGGTTCTTCTTGAGCTCCATATTCCACCTCAAACAGCTTTAATGTCTAATTTATCAAAATTCATCAAAATGTCTCTGTGTAAGGTAAACTTACATTTAGCACTGTGCAGCTTTAAAAAATAGAGAAAAGGATGGTCAGAAAAGAAAGAATCTGCTGAATGCTTAAAATTTTGAATTTCTCTCACTGCTGAATGCTTAAAAATTTTGCATTTTTGCATTTCAAATAGGTGAAGCTTCTGTCATATTAGGGCACGAAACCCAGGCAGTTTCCAGGAGCCTGGGTTTTACCTTCCTAGATTTTGCAGAATTGGAATTCAAGGAAACAAGAAATGCAAATCAAAGACTGCTTTATTGGCTTCTTTTGCTTTGCAGAAATATTTCTTAAGCTAAATTAAATATGTGAAGAGTTAATATATAAATATATTCTACTACTCTAATGTAGCATTTGGAAAATTATGGGCTTGAGGACACAACATGCAGAGTAAAAATTAAAAAAAAAAAAACTCATCCCCTACATTATAAAGACCTTAAAATTGAGCTGGATTGGAATAACCAAATGTATGCTAAAAATATTCACCTAAATAAAAAGCAGCCTGAAGGAATATTTTTAAATTTTCTAAGCAGTAAATCACAGTTTGTCTCACTAAAGCTTAACTGTACTCATTAGAGCTTTGCTCCCCTCAGAAATCTCTTAGAGGACAAAACAATTCCCTGACTGCCCAAGGAACCCTGAAGGTGGCAGTGGGGTATTAGGCCAGCTGGAGAAAATAGGGAAAAATAAACTTACACAGACAGAGACTCTCCCCTTGGATAAACTCTCCCAAAGATAGAGAAGTTCCCTGCTAAGATCCCTGCATGTCCTTAGGTCACCCAAGGTGTTAATTCTGACTTAATAAACACCTCATAACTCCTGATAAATGAACTTTCTTCAACTGGCCAGTTTTGTTAAGGGATATCTGAGAGTGCTTTGGTTTTGCATACCAATAATGGTTTTTTTTCCCCGGGTTGCATCCTGCAGTAAGCTCTAACAACTCCACTCAATTCCTTAGATGAGGATGTGACAGGTACTGGCAACCCAAGGTGAGACCAGCCCCGGTGGAAACAGCTCTCCTAAAATGTGCCCTTCATGGCTATACATTGTTTTTTCCTTGTTTGTTTGTTCTCACATTTTCTACAGCAGCAGCTCCAGCACTAAAGGCTGCTTGGGGCAGTAAAAATTTCATTTCCACTTTCTCAGATCAGATAGATTAGATCCCTCCCTCAGTTGTTCCTCACAGGGCTTGGGGGAGCTGGGGTTGTTTATCCTGGAGAAACGGAGACTCAGGGTGACCTCATCACTCTCCACAACTCCCTGAACTGTGATTTTAGTCCGGTGGGGGTTGGCCTCTTTCTCCAGCCAGAAACTGAGAGAGCAAGAGGACACAGTCTCAAGCTGCACCAAGGGAAATAGAGGTTGGATATTAGGAAAAGTTTTTTTACAGAAAGAGTGATAAAGTATTGGAATGGTCTACCTGGGGAGGTGGTGGATTCACCATCCCTGGATGTGTTTGAAAAAAGACTGGATGTGGCACTGGGTGCCATGGTTTAGTTGAGGTGTTGGGGCTGGGTTGGACTCTATGACCTTGAAGGTCTCTTCCAACCCAGTGATTCTGTAATTCTGTGCCTCCTCTGCGCTGGGGAAGATGTCACTGATGCTGAGTTATGTTTCTTGTGCCTGCAGTTCCTGCTCACACACCTCTGCTGTCAGAGCCTTCAGCCAGCAGGTGATGGTGAGGAAATCCCTGTGTCTCCTGCCTCCATGGGAAGCAGAGGAACTCTGCCCAGAGCACAGCTCCCAACCCCAGCTGCCACCAAAACCAACCCAAGCCTGAAGGCGAAAGGAGCTGGATTCAGCAGCGTGGCCTGCCCGGAGGACAAGAACAGATTTCCCCTTCTCAGCTACCCTGGCACAGTGCCCTGAGTGGGCACCTCCACGCTGGAGCCTGGCCCAGCTGCTGGAATGGTGCCACTGGCAGCTGCATTCCAAAAATTAAGAAACCAATGGAGTTTCTGTAGTGCTACCAGTGCAGAATTCACCTCGCTCTCCCTCCACAGCCTGTGCCTTCTGTGCCTTCTATACTTGGAATTGGAACCAGGACAGAAGTTGCTGGTAAAGCTTAGAAACTGCAAACAAAAAAGATAAACTCCCCCCAAGAGAGGTTATTGTTCCTAAGGGTTTTTTTGAGCAGTCAGCACCCACGTGGTTGAAGGTGAAGGAAGCCTGGTTTTATATTCAAAAATACTTTGGAAAAAATCTGTCACTAAAAGCTCTTTAGAAATATGAGCAATTGTGGTTTAAGAAAGTCACTGCTGGAAAAATCTCTAGGGAACAACCTCCTGGAAGGTCCTGGGGAACTGGCTGGCCATGAGCCAAGAGTATGCCCTGGAGCAAAGACCAGCAGCTCTCCTGGGCCGAGGATGAAGAAGAGTGAGCAGCACCCTGAGGGAGGTGGGTGATCCCTTTCCTCTGCCAAACACCACAAACTCAGTGCTGGGATCCCACTTCATGAGGAACAGGGACTTACTGGAGCCCAGTGAAGGGCTACAGGTGTGATTGAGGGACTGCTGCACCTTGAAAAACATGAAAGGTTAGAGGGGTTGAGAGAGCTGAGACTGCACAGGTTAAAGGAGAGAAGACTCAGGATTCTTGAGCATAAATAAATTTGTAGAAATAAATACCTGGTGGGACAGGGACTCAGGATTCTTGAGCATAAATAAATGTGTATAAATAAACAAATACCTGATGGGAGGGAGTAAAGGACAGGGAATCAGTGTCTTCTCAGAGGTGCAGATAGAAGGACAAGAGGCACAAACTGAAACACAGCTAATCCCATTTAAACTGAAGAAAAACTTCTGGAGAAAGCAGTAAAACCCTGGAACAGGGTGCCCAGAGAGAGCTTGTGGAGTCACCATCCTTGGAGAGCTCAGAACCTCACTGGACACGATCTTTGGTGGGGTTTGCAGGGCTGGCTTTATGGCTGGACTCAATGATTTTAAAGTCCCTTTCCAACCCTAGTGATCCTGGGGTGGCTCTGGCTGAACCTGCTTTGGGGGGTTCTATTCAAATGGGAATTTTCTGGCCTGTTGCCATTTGCTTCACTTTAATTTACATTTTATTTTACAGCAGGGACACAGAGACTGCCCCAGCAGGGTGGACACCCCAGGACAGGGAACCTCCCAGTGAAAGCTGGACAGAAACCAGCCAGAATCCCAAGCTAAATCTGGACTCTTGTGTTTAACAGTTCACAATTGGCCCATCCGTAATTAATTGAATTAATTGATACTTTCAGCCTCCCACATCCTCCAGCAGCGAGTTCCACCATTTAGTCATTCATTGTGTGAAAAAGCACAATCTTTTGTATTTCTCTAAACCCACTACATCTCCATTTTTATAGGCTATTGCCAAAGCCAAGGCAGGGTTCCAGGAGGACCTCCTGAGTTCCTGGCCAAGGGCCACCCAAACAGGGAATGGTGCCTTGGCTGTGGAATCAGGAGGGCTGAGCTCCGTTTCCAGGTTTGACAGTGTGTAAAAGCTTTTTTTTCTTTCTTTTTTTTTTTGCCTTTTCACATAAAAAAACCCAGTGACTGTTGGTTGTATAGTGCCCTACACTGCTATTTAATGAGCATCACAAATAGATACAGATCTTTGAACAGCCACTCCAAATACTCAATTTTTCTACAAAACCACGGCCCAGCTTCAAGTTATTATCCAGTAAGTAACTCTATTATATTTGATTTATTAAAAAAAAAAACAAACAATTTATTGCCTCAAGACCAAAAAGAAAAAGGGGAAAATGTTTTTAATTTGACAGAAATGTCTCTAGAAAATCCCTTTAGCTAAACCCAGTGTTTAAAAAACCCATTAAAATGGCCAAGTGACAACTTCTGACCCACCACTGTGCCACACAAAGAAAATCTTAATTGAAGGCAGCATTGATTTCATGCTGCCCACAGAACAGTCTAAATATTGCCCTTCACAAGCAGAATAAAAACTGAGTGCTTAGGTAGAACAAATACTAAAGACACAATTAAAAGTTAATTATCTTTTCTAAAGTAACCTCAAAACAGAGAAATGAAATCTGGGGCAACACATTGCTTCAAATATTGGTAGTGACAATATGGGTCAGCAATCCAAAAGGACAGACAAGGGAGTATTTCATTTTATTCTAATTTAATCCCATTTCTGTCACTCAGCCTTTCTGAAAGCTACCAATGTGGATAATCCCACACTAACTCAGCAAAAATTGGCCCAGAAAACAACGAAAATCCATGAAGTTAACCTAGAGCATTAACCACTTTATTAAAATATAATTTTTCATTTGAGAACCATCATTTTCTGTTTAATAAGATTTAATGGAATGGAAAGGATTGAAATTACTGTCAAGACATGGAAATAAAACTTTTTTCACTTTAGCTACAAGGGATACTTATTTAGCCATAAACACAAAACAAAAACGTGTTCAGCCAGTGCAGAGGTCACGCGCTGCCCTTTTTTTATTGTTGTCAAAACCAGATGTGTGGGGAAAGATTACAGCAACAAATCCCAATTTTAATGTAGGCAGTTAAAATGCATCCCACTTCAAGTGGCTGGAGCACAGTGCCATGGGAATGCTCCCCAAAGGTGACTTGTTTCTCCCATTGTCCCCACAGGGAGTCCCAGCACTTCTCCCACCCTGCCACACAACCTGCCTGGGGGTCACAACGGGTCAAGGACACCTCGAGGGGCAGCCAGAGATGGAAAACCAATAAATGTCTGCAAACACTGCGTCAGGGTGGATGGATGTGTCCCCTGAGTTCCACCATCACTCATCTCCCTCAGCCAGAACAATTCCAGGGAGCAGAAGTAGGAATCCACCGAGGCCACCTCACCACTAAACCCTCAGCAGATCAATTCTGTGGCAGCACAAGCAGTGAATTGTTTCAGAATCCATTGTGGTGACCTCCTCTGAAGTGCAGGTTACAAAACCTTATAAATTTATTTACTACAGCCTCAAAGACTCCAAAACCACAAAGACGAAGTCTGCTTCTTTTTTTTTCTGTAGCCTCATCCTTGAATTCCACCAGTGATAAAGTACTGAACAAGCGAAGTCATTAACTTTGGCATTGCATAGAATTGTAGAATAATTAAATTAACTTTAATTTCATCTCTCCTCATCCTCCCAGCTCTTATGGTGGGAATTCCACAAGCACAGCTACCGAGGGTGTGAGACCACTGCCCCCAGGAAGGAATTTGGGGTGGCACCTGAGGGAAAACAGGGATTTTGTGGCTGAATGAGCACAGCCAGGGCAGAGATGATAACTCAGGCTGGCCCAGCTGCATCTGCCTCAGAGTTAATTGCTGGTGAATGGTGGCTGGAATTTGCTTGGAACCAAACCAAGAGCTTGGCACCTGCCCAGGATTCTGTGCCAAGAATCCCCGAGATTACTCCAGCAAGCTCAGAGCCACAATTTGTCCCATCAATCTCTGATTTTAAGAATTAATTTTTTTCTTTAAAAGGGCGTTTGGGATTTGTGGTTTTTCTCAGGCATAATTCCCTGAGAAAATTCCCTAACCTGATTACGGAATTTCACATTCCTGGGTAAGGAGCTACTGACAGCACCCAGGCAGAAAAATCAGAATGAGCTCCTGAGATATTTTTTTATAAATAAATACAAGGGATTAAAAGAGACAAAGCAATAAAGCAAATTTGGTTTAGATCTTCAGGTACAGGCTTGTGTTCTCTTCCCTGTGACACATTTGTCTGGGCAAAGTTAATTAAGAAAACAAACAAAGCACTGCTGATGTCCTGGGCTTGTTTTAAAGGCTTAAGTGTTCAAAGAGCTGGTTTTGGGGTGGTTCCAACCCCAAACCTTCCTTGTTGTGGTGTCTGTCCCTCGGAATCACTCCTTGGATGTTCCCCCTTCATGGGAAGGACCTTTGTCTCCTGTCTGATGCCTCAAACCTACAGCACTCCCTACACAGAATGGAAAAAGACAAAGAAGGCTCGTGGTTTGGTTTCTTTCTTTCTCTTTCTCACTTGCTGCCAGCTCACTTAGTGTTGCCTTCTTCAGCTCTATATTTTGGAAATATGCACTCATCTCTTACTTGCATATGTATGACCGTGGAACTCATGTAAAAAATAAGCCATAGTATAAAATAAAATAAAAAACCCCCAAACAAACAAACAAACAAAAAAACAACACCCACACCAAAAAAAACCAACCCAACAAAAATACCCCACAAAAACCAACCAACCAAACCAACAAAAAAAGTCACCTAAACTACTTAAAAACTAAACAACTTGAAAACCTGCAGGGAAGTGGAGTTCTAGAAATACAAAAATACATTTACCAGCAATAAACCTGTACTGAAAATCACTGTCTGCTCAGTGTCAAAACGCACAGGAAAGTCAACCAAGCCCTGTGTTATTTAATTTCTGCCTGATTCACTCAACCTGAGGAGTCTCTGCTCTGGTCTTGGGCATTCCAGGTGCTCCACAGGATCAGGGCAAAGAGGAATTTCTAGAAGTGATGGTTTATAGGAACCAAAGCACATTTCCAAGACATGTTTCCACAGCAAGCCCTGTTCAATACCATGACCCTGGACCACCTCACCTACTTTGTTGTGAAAATCAAATTACCAAACAGGTGATTTAAATTTGTAATCCCTCCTCTGCCTCATTTTCTGCCTTCATCACCAGTAAATCACTGAGGGCTGCTCCTCCCCAGCATATTTTTCGGTGCTGCCATCATTTCCCACCTCTGTTGTGCTCCCCTTTATGGCTGGATAAACAAATCCCCTGAGCCCCCCAGGCTGGGAAAGTACCAGGAGCTTTTTGTGAGCATCCCCCAGAGTGCCCATGTTGTTTTATTATTTTACACAGAGGGATTTAGAGCCTTTTAAAAGCCTGAGTTGTTTTTAGAGTGGCAGGAGCTGTGTACCAACTGGTGAATTTTAGTAAACAAGCCACTCAACATTCACTGGAATTCTGCTGTGAGCCTGAGCCTTTTTCAAGAGAGCTGGGCAGTGGAAAACCTTGCATTTATGCCACAGAGCTGGCAGAAACATAAAGTAAAACTGAGATCGAGACAAAAAAAGGCCTAGGATTAAAAAAAAAAATGCCATTTAGAAACTATTCAGGACCTTACTTCTTGTTTGGGCCCACTGAAAGTACTGACATTGATCAAATATTTAATTTTGCAGAAGAATGAAGCTCCAATTTAATTTTAGTTGCAAATTTGTGTGAAACCTAAAAGCATTTGGCCAAAAACTGGAAGGGTATTTTGACAAGCCAAATGCTGTTGCAAAAGCATTTGCTTTTTAATTCCTAAACAAGATTTTGTTTCAAAATGTAATGATAAGTAAAAATTAAGAATTCAATGTTTAAAATAAAAATACTTTTTAAAGCTCTGGTCTGTGTGAAATGTTTTCTGTTTGTTCTGCTAAAATATCAGTGTGCAAACTGAGAACATGAGTGCAGAATCACCAAGAACCAGATCCCATTTCTCATTTTTTCTGGGTTCAGCTGCACTTTCTGATTCAATTATTCTCTGGAACTGACCACAAACAAGTGAAAAATCAGTGACCACTTACCCCAAACTGCACCAATATCTGCAGATTTCCTGCCAAATTTGTAAAATATTTTCTCAATGTTTCATTCCCTCTCTGGTTGTGACACCCCAAAATTTTCTTCTCTTTTCCTTCTTTACAAAAACAAGCTGCATCAGCACTGTGGAGCTGGCCCTGGTGGGACAAAGCCCATTTTATTATTTGTGTTCCCCAGGGGTATCAAAAGGGAAAAATTCTGGGAAAAGCTCCATTTATTGAGCCTCAGTTTTTAAAGCAGCTGCCTATAAAAATCCATATGGGAAAATCCATTTGCATGTGGAAACTGAGACTGTGCACACAGCTAAGGAAGGTTTTCCTTAAAATATTCATGATCTTTATAGGAACTCCTGTATGACAAAGTTTTCTGGGGTTTAATGTTAACACATAAAAATGTATCTCTTTAAAGACTCGTTTATCTCTTTAAAGACTTGTTTCAGAGGAAAGAATGTGAAGTCACACAATGCACCACAGCCAAATGTGAAATTAAGAAAACGCTGATTTCCCCTCCTGTCACTAATCCTCGCGGGTAGTTTTGGTGATATAACACCAGTGTGAATATGTGGGGGTGTGTTTAATCAAGAAGGGAGAAACAACTGAGCAATGGGAGGTAAAGAACTAAAATTGGGACAATAATCCAACAAATAATTCAACAGCCTAAGCCAACCCTACACTGACACAGTGGAGTCACTTTATCCATGAGGAAGGAAGAGGCAGCAATGCAATAAATCCCATATTTAAGCAGAAATGTCACAGAAATTTTAGTGGGTACCAAAATCATGGCAGTAAACCCTGAGGGAAGCACCTTTCCAGCCTCACACCTCTCCCAGGGCAGGTTTTGGGATGTGCACACTCTACTTTTCTGCAGATTTTTGCCCAGCCTTCTTTTTGTTGGGTTTTTTTGAGAGTTCAACTGTTACTCCAGTCCCAGGGTGGAAATAAAGAGTTTCAGAAATGTCAGGGGGATTAGAAAGCATTTCTTTTTACAGGTCTTGAAAGAATAATCTTTAGAAGCACTCAATTTTTTAAAAGAGCAGATTCCAGATTTTCTGTGCAAGCAGCACGTCATTCCACCAGTGTAGTAATCTTATCTTCTCCTTTTTTCTCTCATTCCTCTGGAATAATGGGATTAAGAAGAATCCTACTAGCAAATCTTAAAATAGCTCTATATTTCCAGTGCCTCTATTTATATAAACCCACTTGTGTCACAGAAATAACACGGAATATTTGTTTGCTTCACTTACTGACTCTCCCCACTGTGTGCAAGCCCCTTATTATTATTTCCTCATTAATATCCATTTGTCACTTTGCTTTTTATTTTACCAATTCTGAATTTCATCTGAAATATGTACTTTTAACAGCAGCTTTTCTCTGCTAGAAGACTGGACTTCTAAAGTAGCTGACAGAGCAAAGTCATTGAAATTATTTGTAATCCTTTAAATGTTCCAATTTTGGCAAAAAAAATGCTCTTTAAGTTTCTCTTGTATTTCTTTTCAGGTTACACCATGAAAGCAAAGGGAAATCTCTGGCTGTCATGCCCATACTCCCAATTAATGTGTGGATCCTGTCTCCCTCCAGTGGCAACTGCACCAGCAATAAAATCTGATATTAAAGTGCAATTAAAGCCTCTCTGAAACTCAGATGCTGCCTCTCCATTGCCAAGGTTGCTAAGGGGTTTTAGGGACAGCTGGAGGGGATTCCCTGTGGCCCAGAAATCCCAGAGAAATTCCAAAATGAACCCATTCTTTTAACAAGTCTCTTCTCACTGCCCAAACGTGCTCAGCTTGCTGCTGCTTGTGCAGCAAGAGCAAGAAACACAAGGAGAAACCATGGGGACAAGGAGGCAAATTATTTGTTCAGGGCTTGAAATAACACCCCAGAGCCATAACTGGAGTTCAGAAAGCACCTAAAATTAACTGTCACAACATTAGTAAATAATAAATAAATCAAAGTTGCCTGGTGAGCCATGAAAAGGTGAACTACGTGCACTGACACACCCCAAAAGTTTGTGTATGGAATTTAGATTTAGCCTTTCCCACAGAATACTTGAATTTATCCAAAACTTTTCCAATTAAATGTACACAAAACCTTTCCACTTAAATGTACACAAAGCTTTTCCACTTAAATGTACACAAAACTTTTGCACTCAAATATTCCCAAAACTTTTGCACAATATAAAAACTGACGTGGTGAGCAAATACTGAGCTGCTCCAGGCACCGCAGGGAGTTTACTTTTTGCCCCAGGAGAAGCCCCTGGATGTCTCCATCCCATCCTTTTGGAATGTGTGTTCCCAACCAGATTCCTGCCCTTTCATTTGGTTTGGTATTTGTTGCTCTCCCTACTCTTTAAAGCCACATAATCTGTAGTGCAAAATCTGCAGCACGTATTCAATGAAATAGTTCCTCCTTGGGAAGGTTATAAACTGCATTGTATGAAAAATATCTCTAAGCATCACACTGGGCTGTACCCTTGAATTTATTCCCTTACAGTTTCAAAGCTCAGTGATTTGTAATGATGGCCTGCAAACAGCAGACTTGGAGAAGAATCCATTCTTGAAAATTTAAAATTAAAGTTTAAATTTGGGTAGGGGATTTCTATCCAACAGCAACACAAGAACCTCACCTCCACCAGCAAGGCTTTTTTCTTTCACTGAGAGAACAGTTTGAAATTTAGATTCTTGCTTTTTCAAAGGTCCAGGTAAAAGGGGAGTTGTAGTTATACAGATAATAAATTCGGCTGAAGATTTTAATCCTTTTTAAGGATTTCTGACTTTCACTCTTGTTTTAATTTACTGCAACTCATGCCTGGTTCAGACTGTGAATACCTGCTGAGGGAAACAATCCAGAGAATGGGAAGGAAGTGGGAGGGAAAGAGTAAATTCCATACCCTTGGCAGAACTGCACAAGTGGGGCAGGAGCCGGACATTTTCCTCCTTTCATCGCTACTATTTTTCTCATTTATTTTTTTTTTTAAATTGCTTTCCAAACTCTTATAAAAATCAAAAATGCAGTAAATCACCGAAGCGTTTGCTGACTTATTGGTGCCAAAATTCTGGTAAGACTCAGGATGTTTCACCTGTCTCTGAAGCATTTTTCCAAGTACTGTCCTTAAAAACTCACCATCCAGTATTGAAGATACCCTATGGAGCAGTTTCTCATTCCACTGCAAGTTTTTCACTTAGGGCATCATGGAACCATTAAGGTTGAAAAATATCTCTAAGGTCATTACCGGTCACATTAAAAAAAAAAAATAAAAATAAAAGCATCCAAAAATTCTCCAGCAACCAGAGATAATTTCATTGCCAACATCTGAAAATCCCAAGGCTTCTATTGTAAGGATCAGCAGGTTTAAATGCAGGACAGGTCTGAAATCCACTGCTCAGCAACCTGAATTTTCTGAGCATGAAAGCACCCAAAAATGAAATCCCAATTTCTTTCACAACCTTTTTTTTTTTCTTTTTTTTTTTCTTTTTTTTTTTAGAGAAAGCAGAGCCCTAACATTTTTGTTTGAATGCAGCAGTTTGCTTCACTCTCAGAGGGAGAAAAGAGGATTTTCCTTTGCCTTGGAAAAAGGCTTCACTGGCCTCGAGGTGGCGACAGGATTGTGGATTGCAGGACTGCAAATCCTAAAATTGGATCAATCTGCATTATTTCATATTCCTAGAGCAACTCAGCTTCTCAAAATTTTGGAAATAAAAAGTTAAAGGAAGAAACACTCTTGAATGCTTCTGCAGCAGGGTTTTCAGGTCAGGATTTAAGGAAATATCACCTCCACACTGATCCAGTATTCCCAAATTTCTCTCCCCCATATGTATATTGTAATTAGACTAATTGGAAAGCAATTGTTTGCCGTTTTGGTGAGCAACATCTTTTTAAAAGAATATTGTTATTTATGTGTTGAAATAGATTAATATCATGTCAAGGACGGAAAAACCACCACAGTAAGCTAATCCAAAAATTAAGGAAATGTAATGAAAAATTACAATTTCCAGGGTGGGGGGGAAATCTATGTGCATTTATTTTTGAGTGACTTTCTACCAGAAATAAAGTGTCTTCTCTGAAAGAGATGTACTAAAATTCTCTTTTTGTCTGCAACCACAGATGAAAAGAACCTAAATGCCACACAGGAAAAAGCATTTTTTGATCCAGAGGGCAATGTAAGGACGAGAGGGATCTTAGCAGTAAAAAATCTATTCAGAGTAAATGGGTTTTCAGGTTAAGCTGATGCTCATTGCTGTGCACTCATGTTTTTGCACTCATTTTCAAGAAGGAAAATCCAGTGGGCTTCAAGCCAGTCAGGCAAATCTCAATGCCAAGGAAATTTATTGGAAAAGTCCTTCTGGAAGCCATTTCCCAGTTGTCAGCTGCACATCCCAGCTGCCTAAAAGTGAATTCTCCTGGCTGAGCTACCAAAGAATTGCAGAAATGTTTCTGCCACCACAAATCTTATTGGAATTTTAAAGTTTTCCCATTGCAAATAAAAGAGCTAAATTCAGTTTACCTGTCATGGCTCTGATTTTTCTGTACCTGATTAATTTGGCTTCGTTCCTCAAGCTCACCACTCACGTGAGAGTTTATCAGAGATGAGGTACAACCTGTGATCTTTCCACAGAGAGATGGAAATTTGTGCAAGATTTTGGAAGTCAGCTGTTCAGAGGAGTGTGCAGTTCTCTCTGTGTTGATAGATGCTCTCATGAATATGTTCATTAAAACAATTCACAATTTTAAAAAAGAAAAAAACAGGAGCTTGGCCAATTTTCAGCATATAAACACACAATAAACAAGAAAGCTTTATTCTGATTTTCCTCCCCTTTTTAACAGCCTGCTGTTACAGCAGGGGTTAAATTGATGTGATTTTCCATACCATTATCCATACTGTTATTTCCTGATCCATCCAACTGCTACATCTGCCACTCCCTAAACTCCTTCCAGGCACAAATATTTGTAAAATCCTCTTACAAAGAACCAAATGTTTTGCCCAGAAAGGCTCAGTGAGCGCCACACACAAGTACAATCACATTGAGTGCCTTAAATCTGTCCAGGGACAAGCAGAACCATCTTCTGAGTCAGGCTTGCACACAAACCCCATAACAATCCCATTAACTCACTGAAGCATTGCTTTTGTGGGAGTTATAACTCAGCAAAGATCCTTTATTTAAACTATAAACAGCACCTGTATCTCCCAGATTAGGGCAGAGGGATGTATTTCAAGCCCATTTGAGCATGAAGATTATTGAGACCTTTTTGTTGATGAAGGAAAACACTTCTGAGGCTTAAACAGAGCTCCGCTTTATTTCCATTTCCACTGATGCAACACACAGGGATTGGTGTGAGCTTTACACACGCTCAGGACAAAAATGGCATTTTCAGAGCGAGAGGATTGGGTCTGCTGGAGAGATAGAATATAAAAATGAAATGGAGACCACAGCCCTTGGAAGCTGAGGGGAGCTGCAAAGATGAATAGCTGCTCACAAAGCTTTAACCCACCATGGAATGCAAACTGCACAAAGACAAAAGAGTCGAGAACTTCAAACTGAAGTGAGCCTGGAAGAGAAACTTGATTTCTTTAATCCCCAGTAAACATAGTTGGCTGTGGGGCTCAAATACCTTCTGCTAATGCAGACCCAGCACCCTCCCTGAAATATTATTGAAACAGGCCTGCAACTGAAGAGGAGAACAAATTCTGCTCTTAGACATGATCTATGCTATGGAATCAGGGAGTAAATCCACTGGAATGAGTAAACATGGAAGCTAGAAGCACGAATCTCCAGGTAGTTTCAGTTGTGCTCCTTGGCAAAAAAGTTCTAGAACTAATTGACAAGAGGTTTATGGAGTGGGGGAGGCTATCCTAATATTTGTGGGTTTGAACATTAAATTCTACATTTCCATGAAATGGACAATGCCTATATATCCATTTTATATCCATTAAAAGTTGCACTAAAGCTGAACCAAAGGCTATTTTTTAAATAGAACTAGTTGCGCCAAATTCTAGTTTTTAAGTCTGAAGGACTTAAAGTGACAAGTGACAAGAGATTGCACCCATTAGTCTGAAAGCTTTCTTCAAGTATTAAGTTAATTATTCTCAACAACATATTTCAGTTTTGGTGGAATGACAGTTTTTTTCAACACAAAAACAATCCTCTAACACCAATGAATACTACAATTGAATCACCTACATTGGTGTTCACCATCTCCGTTACGGCACATTTTACTTCAGCTTCTTTCTACTAAAAGCTGTTTAAAACACAACCGAAGGACAAAACCTCATCAGTGAAAGTCTGCCTGAAGCTGGAAGGAGGAATTGGCTCCTTACAGCATTCCCAAAAGGAATTCCAGCCCCACACTTGTGGGACAAACAGACACACCCCACGTGTCTCCAGCACTTTGTGCTCTGACCAATGCCATGGGCTTTGCAAATTGTCATGGCAACCACATATTTCTTTACAAGAGGTACCAGGATAGTAAATAGGCATATAAACCCTCCTTGGAGCTGGCAATTATGTCCCTTAAGCTGGCAATAATGTCCCTTAAGCTGGCATGCCCTCCCTCAAAGACAAACACGAGCAGGGGTGTCAGTGGCACGTGGGAAATCAACAGGCAGGGCAAAATCCTGTTAAGAGCCTCTAGAAAAGCACTGGGCAAGGGAAGGAAGCAGCTCTTAAACAGCAGGGCTGACCCCTGTTCATAGGAGGAGCTCAGCTCTGCTGGGAGGAAGGGCTGGGAGAGCTGGGGTTGTTCAGCCTGGACAGGAGAAGCTTTGGGGTGACCTCAGTGTGGCCTTGCAGGGCCTAAAGGGGCTGCATGAAAGATGGAGAGAGGCTTTTAGAAGGGATGGAGTGACAGGAAAAGAGGAAATGGTTTCACACTGACAGAGGGCAGGGTTGGATGGGGTATTGGGAAGAATTTCCCCCCTGTGACGGAGGTGAGGCCCTGGCACAGGGTGCCCAGAGAAGCTGTGGCTCCCCCTGGATCCCTGGCAGTGTCCCAGGCCAGGTTGGACACTGGGGCTTGGAGCAGCCTGGGACAGTGGGAGGTGTCCCTGCCCATGACGGGGGTGGCACTGGATGATCTGTAGGGTCTCTCCCAACCCCAACCATTCCATGGCTCCACACAGACATTTCAAGGGGAGCAAAGCCCAGGGTGACCAAGATCAGGGCACCCAGAGCTGCTGGGGAGGGCCGGGGGCACCTGCAGCCCCAGCCCCACACCCAGGGGTGAAAGACCAGCTCAAACTGGGCAGGACAAAGCCCTGTCACCCCTGACAAACACATGGCAGGCAATTCCTTGTCCTGGCTAAAAAGGAGTTTGGGCACTTGTGGCTCAGCTGGAACCAGGCTGGATTGCTGGATTCGCCGCAGACTCAGCCTATTGGGAGCTGCAACCAAACATCTGGGAGTGTGCAGGGAATCCTGGTTTTCCCTGTATTCCAGGGCTCATTTCTCAGGTGACATGAGGCCACCTCTGCTGGAGTGTGGAGTCCCTTCATCCACTTGGTGTAATACCCAGGGTCTGGCCTTGGCAAGACAGACCCCAGCTACCCCTCCTCCCTGAGGGGATTCTTCCAATGTGCTCTGTACACAGTGGTTTGGTCGGTTCTGCTCTCCCCCTCAATGACCTTGGCCTTGTGGTTCCTGCCCCCTTGGTGTGTCCCCATTGGCCTCAGGTCAATGCCCTCCCCTGCCCTTTGCCCCGCACACTGACCCTCTACTTAATGGGGTGACTCTCTCTTGGCCTTGGCTCTTTGCCTTCCTCTCCCTCCCCGGCTCGGGGGGGAGGAAATAAAATGGATTCTCGCACTTAACAAAAGAGACTTGTCTGGTCTGTTTCCCTGCCGGCGGCTGTAACCTCCCGGGACACGATGATCGCTGTAGCCACGCGATGCTGCTCTGGAGGTGCAGCTGGAATTCCACAGGCAGCACTGACACCCCTCGCACAGCCCTGTCACTTCCCATCCGTGCTGGCACACAACACAAACACTGCCAAGTCCAAAAGTCACAACGTGATCAAATTTTTATCTAAATTTTTTAATCCTTTTAAAGAATCTTTTTCTTTCTGTTTTTGTTTGGTTTTGGTTTTTTGTGGTTTTTTTTTTCATACATTTTTTGGATTTTGGTTTTTGTTGATTTGTGGTTTTTTTGTTTGTTTGTTTGGTTGGTTGGTTTTTGCTGAGGAAATATTACTTGTTTAAAGCGAACATTACAGGTATTTCAGATGCCCCAAGGAAATCACCTGAAGGAGCCCCTCTATTGTCTTTTGCAACAAAATACATGTTCAAAGTAAGCAGAGATTTTTAAAAGTTATGCTGACACATCTTCAGTAAGCAGATTAAAAAAATTCATTTTGACAAATATTCCAAAATTCCTTTCTGTCTGTTTCTCAGGATCCATTTAATAATGTAATAGCCTCAGGAGAAACACTGTGTAATGTCTTTTACAGTGCCAAAGCAGATCAGTAAAAAGCTGTCTGCAACCTGTCAGGTTCTATAGAGATTGTGTCATCTCCCCCTGCCTTTAATATGACACAAATGATGGACAATAACTGTTTTATTGTAATCCTCTGTCACTGGAAATAAGAAAACCCCAAACCAGCTTAATCCATAATTTCCATGTTCCACTCTACATTGGAAATAACAAAACAGGCAGATTTCCTGCTTTGAGCGCTTCATTCTCCTCAGCTGCATATTCTGCAGCAGTCATCTGAATGAATAATTTCTCTGTTAATTCTGCCTGAGATTTAGATTTGGAAAAATCAAAGAACCAAAAAATGGCTAAATCCCAGTTAAATTTGTTCCCATTGAACTGGTGGCAATGCTCTCGTCCCTCAGTGGCACCAAATGCAAATGGCTCTGAAAATCCTCATTTATCAACCAAGGTTTTTTCCAATTTAAAAAATTATCTGTTCCAACACACAACAGGGCTTTACAGCCCTACCCCCAATTCCGCAGCTTCAATTCACACATTCACAGAATCACAGAACCACAAGGTTGGAAGAGACCTTCAAGATCATCAAGTCCAACCCAGCCCCAACACCTCAACTAAACCATGGCACCAAGTGCCACATCCAGTCTTTTTTCAAACGCATCCAGGGATGGAGACTCCACCACCTCCCCAGGTAGACCATTCCAATACTTTATCACTCTTTCTGTAAAAAACTTCTTCCTAATATCCAACCTCTATTTCCCTTGGTGCAGCTTGAGACTGTGTCCTCTCATTCTGTCACTTGCAGTCTGGAGAAAGAGACCAACCCCTACCTGACTAAAATCACATTTCAGGCAGTTGTGGAGAGTGATGAGGTCACCTCTGAGTCTCCTTTTCTCCAGGATAAACAACCCCAGCTCCCTCAGCCGTTCCTCACAGGGTTTGTGTTCCCAGCCCCTCACCAGCCTCGTTGCTGCCTCTGGACACGCTCAAATGTCTCAATGTCAATGAGGAACAGCTCCCCAGCAGTCATCTGTGTTCAGACTTCAAAACCAAGAGACTCCTGCAGTTTTTCCTAGTCAGAAAGGCCAATAAATATGCAGCCCCTGGTCCTACCTGTGGGTCAGAGAGGCGGGAGATGTCGGGGTAAAGGTAGAATTTGATCCCCTCGGAAGCGCCGGGTAACGTCACCCCCCGAATCAGGAGGATCATCAGCATGATGTAAGGGAACGTGGCTGTCACATACACAACCTGTGGGAGGAAATAAATATCAGAAAAGGAATTTTTTTTCCCAGCTGCAGCAAAACCACGTTATTTTCACATCTTTGTGAAGTGCTTTGCCTGCCTTTGTGCAGGTGATTTTTGAACTCCAAACCTATTCCCTCCTAAACTCTCAAGGTTTTGTGGGAGAGGTCAGCACTTTTTTTATAGAGATTGAGAAGTTCTTTGTAAGTGTATTATTTCCAAACACAGGTACTCATGATAACAAATAATTCATTATATATGTTATAACAACAAAAGCAATGGATTCTCAGTCACCCCATAATTACTAAACTGATTTCTCTTCAGTTTGCTCTGCTTGGATGTCTGGGTTTCAGGGATAAGCATTTCATCAAGCCCAAAGGTTAAATTCTACCCACATCTCCTTGGGATTTGATAGAGAACTCTTATCTTACAAAGACCCTTCAGGCAAAATTTCTGAGATGCTGAACCCCAGCAAATCCTGTTTTCACATACATGGCCACTTTTTTTTTTTTCAGAAATCAGTTTGTTCTCTGCATGGGGAGCAACAGGAAACCTGCAAGAAGTCACATTTTCCAAAGGAAAAATGGAGCAGAATTGCTTCTGTTTCACAATCCCAAACCTGAGACCAGGACATGGCTACTCAAACTCAGAGAAGGATTAAATGATAAATTCCATGGCACTATCAATATTTTCTTTATGTGACAACCACCTGAAATGTAACTCTCTGTAACTGCCTGTGGCCATTTCCACCTGTGAGATGTTACTCTTACACTTGCCTTGCACCAGTCAAAATTAGTTAAGCTGCAAGAATGCAAAAAATCATTTGGTGAAAAATACAACCTCAAAAATATGCATTTTAAACTCAGGAGTCCAATATCTGTCTCCTATGTCATTGAAAGGGATACATCAAAGAATGTAGGACCTGTGAAAGGATTCTCAGACATATTCTTGTAATTAATGAAACAAAACTGGATTTTCAGACTATTTAACCCCAAGCATTAAATGACCTCATATGCCTCATCAGACCTCACCCTCAGAAATGGAGGAATTTGAATTTCCCAGGAAATGAAGAGCACCATTCTATTCCTTTAGGTCCCAATAGCCTGAATTGATGAATTCCCAGGTCAATACAAGGTAAAATGGGAAGTTTTATCCCTGTGCTTATATTTGTTGACTCTTAGTGGGAATGCAAACTGCTATGACTGGCTGAGTTCAAATAGCCTTTGTCTCTCCACATTTGGGTTTCAAATAAAAAAAAAGATCAGCAGCTAATGAGAATTAAAAAACAAACACATGGGATGGACACGGTCCTGCTCTGAGCCTTAAATTAGGTGGAAAGGAAAAGCCAGCTAATGCTTTTCATTTGTTTAGTTCTTGCCAGCTCTTTTTTTCCTCCTTGTTTTAAACCAAAAGTTGCATTTAACAGAGGGCAGTCAGCAGACACATCCATTTGATGGCACTGAAGGCCTTGCACATTAATATCTGTAATATTTCCTTGCATTTCTATCTTTCTCTGCACTGCTGTGCAGCACATCCACTGCTTCCTGCACATCCCACCACTGCTTGGAATGTTCTACCTGAGCAAACATTGATCTGGCAGAAGCAGATTCCTTCCCAGGTGGTGTAGGGAAGATTTCCTCTCTCATCTCCTGTCAGATTGTACCCTTTTTTGACTCAAAGATAAGGCAACTGAAAGGCATTTTAAAACCTTTTATTCCATTTTCAGTCTCATGTAAAAGGTGAGGCAATACAGATGTTACAGTTCACGCCATCACAATCAAAAGCCAACTATTTCCTAATTACAATCCATTATAAGCATTTCTTGACCTATCAGCTTTTGCCACAAGATGCTGTTAATGCCTTAAAGCCAATCATCTAAAATCACCCCTCATAGGTCCTAATACAATGCACCTTTCATAGTTCTGTTTCTCTAAAGTATCTAGTCTTATTTGCAAGGCCATCCTCTGAAACTTGTTTCTAGTTCCATTTCTCTCTCAACAACATCCATCCTATTCTATAGCATTTCTAACTCAGCATTTCTTATCTTAAAGTCTGCACACAAATGCACATTACGTGAGCCTTCTGTCAAGCTTTGAAAATTCTCAACAAATCCATTTCCCACAATCTCGATCAAGGAAAAGCCAACACCACTCATCTCTGCGGGCAGGTAAAGGGATCTGTGCAATTCCACAGCAGCAAGGGCTGCAACCACGATCTCTAATACACTTCTTGGCCCTCAGGGCAGTTGTGCCTCAGCTTTAGAGGAACGAGGGCTCTCCCTGCTTGCCATGCAGAAAGGGGATAAAAATAAAGCACCAGTAATATTATAAAGGCTCAGTATTTCTGGCAATAAATACCAATCCAGACATGCAGAACCACAGTGAAAGGCAGCAGGAGTGGGAAAGGTGGGAAGATCCCTTCTTCCCAAGCCCACAGACACTGCTGATAATTGATCACACAACTCCTGAGGCTGAAAAGCTCCAGCTGCTCTTTTACTTCAACAGGTGAGAGCACTGTGCTGGGAGAGAGACATTAATTCTCATTTTCCCCCCTTCCCCAAGAGCTCCTGAGGTGAGGAAGGATGGGGAAATTTAGGAATTGGTGCCATTATTAGCATCATCATCACATCTGTTGGGCATTAAAAGTTTCCTGAATTGTTTTCTTTTCTTTCAACACATCGAACCTCTCTGAATATCAATGTGAACACAACTGTTTCTAATTACACCGCATCCTGTTTTAATTGACTTTAATTGCTTGGTATGTTAATTTGCATCCCAATGCTCAAAATGCTTTTTTTAAACCCTTGTCAGAGCCATGCCAATGTTTAAGCAGTTGGAAACAAAATAAAAAAAAATCTGGCAGACGAGTTTTTGCACTGAGTTCTCCTCTTACAATGTGGTTGAAAGAAAAATTTACAATGATATTTAGACATACAAGTAGGTGGAAATGCACCCAACAACTCTAAGCAACTAACTTGGGTGCTTAACTGAAAGTACACTGGAACCAAAGATCCTGAGAAGGGATATTTTACTGACTGTCACGAGCTTAAATATCAAAGAATAGGAAATAAATTGAGGGCCACCAAGTACTGGACATTTAAATACCAAAACCTTAAAGAGGCTTAGATGTCACTCAAGGTTAATATTTAGATATTGAGGTACCTATGAAATGATTTCATGAGTGAGGCATCGTAAAGATTTTGAGAACTGAGCTAGATTTCAGCTTCATCTTTTCATGCCTAAATATCTTAACAGCACCAATATGTGCCTGTGTTCCAGTTTGTCCCCGGGGGCTGCTGGACTTCTTGTCCTTAGTGAAAAGGTGTTTTTCTGAAAACTCCAGGAACCTCATGCTGCAGGGTGAGGGGGATCTGGCTGATGAGAATAAGAAATTCAGGATAACCCTGTTGAGAATAAGAAGGAAGATTTCCATGCAATAAGCCCCAACCCATGGAAGTCTTAAAGCCCCAAATCAAATTTCTTTGGCCAAAGCTCCTAAAGAGCACACAAGCCTGAACTTCATACACTTCCTCACAGCAGCACAAAGAGGTGAACATCCCTCCTTTTCTTGGCTCTTGCTGACAACACACAACCAGAATTCCTGAATAAAACAAAACAAAACAGGACTTGGAAGTTGATGGAATTCTCCCCTGCAAGCTGCCATGTTTGAGCTTGTTTGTACTATAATGAACCAACTGCATTTTATGAATGGGATAAAATCCATCTTCATGCTTCAGGAAATTACTGCCTTGTTGATCCCTGTCCCCTAAAATCCTCTATGGCTCCACTGGGCTGTAAACATGAGGAATATCAATGCAAGAATTGCCAGAAATTTGCCAGAACTCACTATTAAAATGTTTATGGAACATCAGACCTGGCCTTATGCACTGCTCATCCTTATTTTTCACGGAGTGCTTTCATCCTGGTGTCATTTCACCTATTTTTTAAATTTATTTATTGATTTGAAACCATGAGCATGGAGAAGCAGAGTGAAACCCCCAGCTGTGCCCACCCTGCACTACACTCCTGTGTGGAGAAACTGCTCAGGAACCAAAATTACACCAAGTGATGTGAGAGGGAAAAGAGTAATTTTTATCCAGGAGAACATATTGGCACAAATACAGGAATATAATTATCATACCCCTGCCTGGCAGCTCTGCTGACTGAGTAGACACACCCAGGAACCACCAATTTGGGCAGAATTTCCATCAAAATGTTTTAAATTGTCTCACAAGGCACAGTCAAACCAGATTTGGCCTCACTGATATTTGCACTTTTACAGATTCTGACTTCCTAGATGATACCAGCAGGTGATAAACACGATAAAAGATTTTCTTTTTTAACGGCCATGGGACAGTGTAAAATATCCCACGCAGCATTGTTTGGAAAAAAGGCTTTTGTTCATCTGACTCCACACCATCTATGGAGCTACAAGTGACAACTGAAAAGGGAGATTTTCCACATTATCGGATTTACAAGAAAAATGGTATAAAACGGTAAAAAGGAATGACAGCTGATTCACCAGGTTTTTAAAAGCGTATCAACAGGGGGAAAACATTTGAGGTCCACCTACATTTTAAAGCTAAAATTTCATGTGCAGAGAAAGAAACAAAAGCAGAAACTCAACAGAACAGCAGGGAAGTGGATTTGTATAACTGGAATGAGGGGACAGGGTTAGAATCAGCAAAATGGCTGATTTTTCTGTTTTCTCTGTGTGTTTTATAGATTTATTCAGCATCATCTTCTGTTTGTCATCTTTTTTTTGTCCACAGATAAACAGAAGAATTCTGGTAAACCCTCCTTAACCAGATTGCCTATGAACTGCAGAATTCCTTCTCAATTACCACTGAATCATGAGTAAGTGCAGACAGCCTCACTCCAAGCAGGAATAAATTCAAAACCCAACAGCTAAGAAAATTTAAAGAGATTTGAGGACTGAGAAATAAGCAGCAAAGAGGGAAAATTCCTTGGGAATGAAAATTCAATGAGATGAGCCAGAAAAGAGGGGCCAGGAGAGGACACTCGGTGAAGAGATGTGAGAACCTGAGTGATCACAGGAAGCCAAAGATTCCACATGAAATAATAACTGCAGAAGGGAATAATTCCAGTACCACATCACTCTGAGGTCATTGCCTGGGACACAGAAAAATCCCTACCTGCCAGAGCTGTGCAAGTCCCAGTTTTTTTCCATGTGGTGATGAAGGCAATAAATAAATCAATGAAAGTCTGAGCCCTGCTGGAATGGTTTCCTTCACAATGAAATAAAAACTTCACTCCAAAATTCATTGAGTCAATTAAAAGAAAAAAAAAAAAAAAAAACCCCCCCCCCCCAAAAAAAAAAAAAAAAAAAAAAAAAAAAAAAAAAAAAAAAAAAAAAAAAAAAAAAAAAAAAAAAAAAAACAACAAAAAACAACAAAAAACAACCCAAAATATTCTGTTTAATTTTGGTTTGGCATTCTTTTAAGTGAATGGGTGGGAGATCTCTCTCGAATGAAAAATGCTCTAACAAGCCAAATTTGTTGTTTAGAAGTTTTAATCCCACATTAAAAATGGGTGAAAAAACCTGTTTTCCATATATTTTGCAGCACAAATTATTCTTTACCTTGGGTCTGACTTTAGACACTTTTCAGCACTTCCCAAATTCCATTCCAAATATTCTGTGTACAGAAATAATTGCCTACCTGTAGTCAAAAGTTCCAAAAGAAAGAGAAGCTATGGTGGAAGGCTGAATCAAAAGTGCTCTATTAGAAACCCAGGGATGCAGCTAAAACTGGAAAACAATGAGAAAGCACCAAGGGCAGACAATATCCATGCACAGCAGCAGCTCATTTTCCCAGCTGAATTGAGTGAATAATTCACTTCCATGATGAGCTACTGCTCCCCATAAATATTCCTTAAGCAGCAGCAAGTTTTCTAAACATGTGTTATTTCCCAGCTAATTCCAACAGCTGGGTTTGTTTCCAGCTCGCCCAGGAGCATTAAAATCAAGATCTGTCTTGTTTCTGCTAAAATTGCTCTTCAGGCTTGGTGGTTCTTTTCATGAGGTCTGCAGATCTCCTACTTCATTAAAAAAAAAAACAACAAAAAAACCCAAAAAATCAGTGTACAGTCTAGGGCTAATGTAAAGATAGATTTCCTTATATTTGAGTAAAATAGTTCTCTAATTAACAGATCCTGCCCCAAAACATTTATCTGTAAGACTAGCAACAACAGAATATGCAGACATATCCAAAAATCCCAGTCATGGAGACCAGAACACACAGAAGTGCCCATATTAAATACAGAAACCAAATTTTATCCCATTATTGCAATCATTTATGTGAGCACCTGCATTTGAGCAGTATAATAAAGATATTAAAAAGAAATAAATAATAATGGCAAATAAATTTATCATTAATAAATTATTAAAATTAAATAAATAAAGGCAAATGCAGATAACCAGATTAATTCTTGATACACACGCAGCTTAATAATCACCTAATCAGGGACAAATAATGTGCCAACAGCTTCTAAAAAAGGGGGAGTGATCATACATAATGGGCTGGATCCTGAAAAAATGACTTTAAGCCACAGTTCCTTTTGTTTCAAGGATTCATTCTACCCTGAATAGGCCTTGGCCAAGTTCACAGTACCAAATTCACGGCAAAATTTACACAAATTTACAAATCAGCTCAGATTTTGCTGACTGCTCTGAAGTGTTTCTAAATGTTCACAAGTGAATCCACACGAAACAAGGATCAACCTGAACTAAAAGTTGGGCAACTGTTGGAAATGTTTCATTAATGTTATTAATAGAAACGTTGGAAACATTTCATTAATGTTATTACATTTTTTGCTGCCATTAAATACCAAAATAAAAAGCATTTATCTGTTTCATAGATCAATATCCAGAGTAAATACAACTCAGGAGCTCAGTGCCTCCTCCCAGAGCTTTCTCAGCCTCCAAAATTATCTTTTCCACTCTGAGCATTAATCCTCCACTCGCCAACTGTTCTTAGAGGAGTTATGTCGATGAAAAAAGCAAATGCTGCAACAACCCCCAACACCAACACGCCCAGACATGTGCTCTCCATTTGTTGGAAATGTGTTCCTCACGTTGTTAGTGTGCTGTTACCGCACTGCTCTTACAAAAATCCCAACAGTTGTAAACACAGCATGCCCAAAAGAACCCTGGGAAGCAGGGGAAGGTCTGTGGTGGAGTTTCTCAAAGGCAGAAAGTTGCAGAAAACCTTGAGCAAAACGAGCACTACAATTTGGCAAGCAGACAAATTTACCCCTGTATTTCTCCCAGGGGAAATACAAAATACAAAAGCAGAATCCTGATGTTAAAATCATGGTGTTATTGGTCCTGGTGCCTAGAATGTGTTTGCTGGAGGCTATGTCTTTAAAGGTTTTGGGGTTGGAGGGGTATTTACAGAAAAAAATCTGGATTGAAGTTTATTATTTTATCTCCATCATTAATGGTAGGGATAAACCAGTGAAATAACAGCATCCTGTAACTATAACGTGATTTTGTTTGTTTAACATTCAAGGGCACAGAGAGGAAGAGCTGCCCTCTGGTTGTGGGCAGGGAAAGGAAGACTGATGGGCAGGAAGCAAATTTCAGCACCTTGGCTGAGCTCATCACTGCAAGCAAAGTGTTTATGTAGAGCTCCCATCAAGGAGGGAATCTGCAGAGCCACAAATATCTCAGAATTACAGACTGCTATTTAATCAAGTAAAAATCAACTTTAAAAACCAATCAGGAAGAATTTTAAATAGAAATTAGGACTAATTAATCAACTGAGGATTTGGGTTTTTTTTTTTTTTTTTTTTCCATTCTGTAAATGTCTTTAAAATGTAGAAGCTTTTGTAAAACAAAGCTGTTCCTTTCCAGAACCTTCTAGGATTTTCAGACCTCTCAGTGCCATCTAGTTTGCCTTCAAGACAAACCAGATACTGTGAGTTACAAATATACCCAGAAATTTGCATTTTGCTTAGAAAAATGTGTAATATGGGATGACTATTACTCATACCAACCCCATTTCTGTGAAAATAATTCCGAATTATCCCACAGTAGCACCTGAATTTCTAGTTGTGGAAATGGATTTTACACAGGCAGAAATAGGGGTTCAATAAGGCACTACATGAATTGGAATTTTTACTTATTCCAGAAAGAGCTTCCAGTTCTCACTCCTTAGGTCCTAAGCCATCCTAAGAATGTTCAACCTTCAAGCAGATAGAGAGGCAAAAGTCAGAGCAGGGCAGGAGGTGATTTTTCCTGTCACTCCAAAATGTGTCAGATCTTCAATGTGCATTGGAATGAAAATTTTTGGCCAACTCCTTCTCCTGATTCAGGGTTTGTTTGCCCTCTGAATCTTCCTGGAGAACATAAAACACTCCTGGAGGAGCATTATCCTCACGGAACTATTAGATTCCCTTAAATGATTGGTTTCAATGAATCAACATTTGCCAGTAAAAATTGGGATTTACCAGAGCATTCCTTACATTCCTGCTCGATTTTCCTCACTTGCCTTGAAAAAAAACCCTCAAACAAACAAAAACAATGACACAAAAACACACTCCCAAATGAACATCAGCACTGAAGTTAAAAAATAAAACCTGGATGAAGTGTGGAAGTGGAAAAAAGGATTCTAGGGGAGGTTTTCCAGCCAGAACTCTATTCAGGAGGTCCCAAAAGGTTAAAGGTGCCAGTTGGTAAAGGTCAAAGTGTCAGCCAGACTCTGCTGTCACCTTGCAGGCCTTGCCTGACAAAGAGGTAAGGACAGATCTCAAATGATGTAGCCATCATTTGAGAAGCCACCCAATAAATGCATAACATTTCAAATAATTGCAGATATTAAAAACACAAAACATTAATTCAGTGGTAATAAGAATTTTCCTTAGAATTTTGCACCGAAACTAATCATATGTGAGGCTTTTTTTTGAAGATTATTCTACCAACCCTCCAAGCACTGCAGCAGGTTTGTTAGTGGCCATCTCTAAATCTGTCAGTCACTTCTGCAGTTTTCTGGCCACCACAGCACTATTTAATCTTGTGCAATAAATGCTGGAAAAAAACCAAACCAAACCAAAAAAACCAAAACCCAACAGATTTGTAAAGTGGCAGGCAAAGATATCCTATAGCACACCCACACCTTTTTTTCTTTTCTTT
>VXBN01010263.1:985074-1014270 GCA_013397395.1 Sinosuthora webbiana
AAAAAAAAAAGTTCTCTGCTTTGCTCTGCTGTTTGTAACTTCTCCAGTGGGGCTGTGGTAGAAAGTGAACCACTTTAATGAATAATGAAGGTGACAAGGACAATATCAGAGCCCCTCATCCTTTTATGTTTATATTCAACAATTATACCACCAAGAAATCTTGCCAGGTCATTTCAAAGGGTTTACAATGATGAGCTGCAAACTGAACAGTGTCTTTTTTAGAGATGCAGTGGATATCCAGGGATAAATCAGGTGAAAAGTCATGAAGGAGATCCCCTGCAATCACGAATCTGATATTTTTTGACTCACATGACTATTTTATCAAACATTTTAGCTCAGGTTTATGTGGAGAAAGGAGCCACATCAGAGCTTTTTTCTCACAGCAAAACCTCCCAGCTCTGTGGTTAACAGAGCATTCACGGAGTGGAAAGGGGTAAAAAGGCACAGACAGAGCTACAATATTATCAAAAGCTTGATGAGACCGTGCAAGACCTTTGCAAATTTGATTATGACCTGAAAAAGCAGGCAGATTTAAAAATTTTTAAAGGCAGCTTTTAGGTGTAACATCCCAGCCTCTTGGCTCTGGGTCTCCAACATCCCTGCTCCCACCTCCCACCATCACCGGATGTGTTTCTGAGCCTCTGCTCCCGGGGCAGCTCTAAAATACACCAAATTGAGAGGCAGCTTAAAGTCAACACCTTCAGCACGAAGTGGAAATTCAGGGAACTGAGCACAAAGGGGAGGAAAGTATCAAAATATGCAGAAGTCAGAATCAAATAGAATAATTTTCAGTGATTATAGTATGGAGAGTAGTTGCAGAAAATGTTGAAGAATGGATTCCTGGGAGACTTTTCTCTCTTGCAGCTGGTTCTGCACAATGAGAAGGATTTCTCATCACTTATTAACCAGGAACTAGGGGAGAAGTAAAAATCACTGGGCAAGAACTGTTTGAGTGTAGCTCTGGCAAAAGAATATTTTCTTTTCATGCTGCTAACATTTTCATGATGCTAACAGGAACCAGTTCAAAAAGACCCCATATATATGAGAATTGATCTCAGTGTTCATACAATCAGTGTGATATTCTAATACTCAATAAAATCCTGGAGGAAGAATATTCTTTTAACAGTTCAGAAAATGCTTGGTATTGAGTCATAACATGACAGAACCTCATCTACAGTTTAATTAATGTGCTGTGGGTGGGGTAAAATGTTCTAATATCAATAAATTAAAAATTATAGCAAGATTGTGGGGGTTCTGAAGCACATCAATGCTGATTAGCTCTCATTCCCACTCAAGATGTCCAGGCAGGAAAGCTGGATTAGTTTTTAACTTGAGTCTATTAATTTAGATTATTTATACAGAAGTCTTTTCAAATCAATAATTAGAGGCACTCAAACCCATGCTCTGTAGTGACACAGGTGATACAAAAATGGGCTTTGATCTGGGCTGGATAACAGAAATGTAACAAGGTAATAAAAAAGGAATCATTTATTAACAATCAATTATTAACAAGTTAAATATCATAATGAACCAACACGTGGGAATTAATTGATTAATGACTCATATCACGAGGGAAGTTAAGCACTGAAAGAGGTTTTCCCAAGACATGAGCAATCCCTGTCCTTGGAGGTTTTTAAGATGCAGCCAAACACCAAGACAACAGTTCCAAACTCAGTGCTGAACATTCTTTAACCAGGAAGTTTCACCAGAGACATTCCAAGGTCCCTCCCAACCTTTAGAGTTTAATAAATCCAAGTCCCTGCCAGGGTTTCAGACTAGGGATATCAGCACAAGACAGGGATGTATTGATGCACCCAAAAATTAAGGAAGAGCAGGAAAGAAGACTTAAAATGCTTTTCTAGAACTTTGAGTCCAGCAGGCTCCTCCCTTCAAAAGGAATTGGGCAGAAGTTGCAGCAAGACACGACTGAGCTCAGTTTTTGCTTTGCTTGCAAAAACTCTCATGAAAATAAAAAATAAAAAGGAAAATATTTGGGTTCCTGCCTTCAGCAAGTAATTTAGGAAAAATGCATTGGCAACTACTGGTGTTGCTCTCTCGAAGTTTAAAGCACAAGGACATTTAGTTAAATTAATAAATGGATTATCAAGATCCCTGAAAGAACAGGCTCCCTTCTACCTGAAGATTTCATTAATGAAATAGGAAGACCAAAAAACTAGGAAGACTCAGCAGCTTTATGTACATTATAGAAAAACTCATAACTGACATACCCAGAAATCAAAAGTATTTTCGAAAAATCAGATGCTGAACCGAACCTAATGGTCAGAGACTGGAATGATAATTTAAATGTTAAAAAAATGAACTTTCTTCAGTATTTTAAACAGTTCTTACCTCGTCTTTGGAAGCATTTGATCTCAGCTACTGAGACCTCTTCTCCATGAGATGGAGATCACGTATTATCAAGCAAGTTTCAAAATACACATCAAATTACGGTGACACTGCACTTTCATTTTTTTCTGCTTCTGATTTTGACTTTCTCATTGAAAGATCCTGCATTTTGCATATTTGCAACATTTAAAATGTGAAAGCTGGCACACAAATATCTTGGGATCTAAGACTGGATAATTCAGAGCAAGAAAAGCTTGAATAATTAAGGACAAGAACCTCTGAAAGGGCACAAATCGATTTCACCTGAAAGCTGCCAGAATCACCTGGATTTATTCTGCTGTTTCACATCTACTGGAATGGGAAATGGAAATGCTTTGTGAGAAAGTGATGAATTTCAAGAACAGTAATGGAAAAGTTTGGAACATCCTGTTAACAGTGTAATAAGCACTTCCTCTGGAGTTAAGCTTTATGTTAGTCTTAATATATTTAATATCCTGAAATATTAAATATTCATGATCTGTGGTAGTGCTGCTTGGAGAAGGATGGGGTTATTTTGTAACAGCTTTTAAGGCTTGGATTCTTTTTTTCACCATGCGTTAGAATGCAGAGTAAAAAAAAGAGCAAAAGGGTGAACCAACCACCTGAATATTTCACAAAGCACAAGGATGTGGAGAGGAATTGTCTCTTCACCTTCTCCATCTCACCTCTGTTTCCCCTGTCCTCTTTCTCTCCTCTATCCTGTCCCACAGACACCTCCCTATGAAAAAGTTTCGAAGGTGATAAAACTTCAAGAAGTTTTTTGCTTGAATAAATGTATTTTTTCATTGAAACGATTCAGTCCAATTAAGGTATATCATAAATTTAACAGACTGTTATATTATTATAATAAAAAGCCTAGAAGTCAATTTTAAACGTTTCCTGGAAATGAGCATATAATAAATTCAATTTAGTGGGAAGGCTTATGGATGAGCTTGAATATGAATTTTAGAAGTTGGCATTAGATTTGAAATGGAAACTTCAGCCAGGAAATCTGCTACATCATTTATATTTCAGAAGATTTAATCCCTTTGTAGCAAACCCAACACCTGAGTGCTGCCTTTGTTTTTGCTGCCCTGGGAAGGCAGTGCCATGGCCCAGATTTCCAGAGACTGGGCTGGAAAAAGTGGCAAGTGGAAGAATATTAAATGAACAGCAAATTAATAAATGAATAAACATCAGTAAATGTAAGCCCAAGGAAAGAAAAAAAAAAACCTATGCTGCAGAGACAGAGCTGGAAAAATAAATAATCAATATTTGCCAGGACAGACGGTCATGGACCCTCTGTGGAAAGGAAGATTCCTGGATACCACAGGGTCCCCTGAAAAATGTGGGCATTTACCAGTCCTGAGGGATTCCTCAGGATTCTGGAAACGGAATGGCAGCTCATGGCAAACTGATTTAAATGATGCAAATGTATCATGAGTCTGCCTCTTACAGAACCCTGATCTCAATGTTTCAAACTTGAGACCTATAAAGCCAAATATTGGGTATTAATTCCCTTTTCTTTGCACTTCTATTGCAGGACTAAAAGTTATTTCTGCTTTTTGAGAAGTTTATTATCCCATTTCATGTGCCCAAGACAAGCTGTTCTTTCCCAGGCTGACCTCATCAGAGAGGTGATTATCAAAATCACACTGAAATAAAATCAATTTATTCCACCTACCTAAAGCTGAGGGTTTAGCTAAGCTATCAGAAAAGCAAAACCAAAAGGTCAGGCAGGTTATCCACCTTCAAAGCACACGATCTAGTTCTGGGGAAATGCTATAAACTGAAAGAATGGAAGAACAATAAAATGCTGGATGTAAACTCCAGAAATGTAAAATAAATCCTTTTTAAAGTCACATCAGCCCCTTGTGAGCCCAGGATTGCTCCTATTACTCTTTCTGTGAGTGCATTTGGCCCAGCCTGGCATGCGTGCACACACACAGAGCAGCCACTGAGCCTCCCCTTGCACCCCTGGGGCAGATTAACCCATGCTAGAATACATTTCCATCCTCACATATTCTTTCTGATGGAGAAAAAAATCACTTTTGCTTAGTTTCATTTCTTCCCTGCCAGCTGCAGCCCCTCAGACAAGTCCAAAGTGCTCGTGCGCTCCCCAGAGCGCCCACGTCATGGATGTGAAGACATTTATATTGTCATTCCCTTAGATCACTTTGGCTTCTCCATATTCTTCTCTTTAGGACTTTTCCCCCTCCTCTAAACTATTCATTCTCATCCCTATTCCTGGGCAGCATTTCTCAGCATTTTCCCTGCAGTGACTGGGTGAAAGTGGGGCTGTAGAAATCTCTGTTGGATTGGAAATGCGGCCCCAGACCCAGTGGCACAGTTGGCAAACACACCCAGTACCAGCAATCAGGAACAGCCAAAATGTTGAGAGCATGAAAGAAAATTCATGGAAAATTCATGAACAGCTGGAAAATTTCACTCTGGCATTTTCTAAATTTCAAAAATCCATTACATTTCAAATATTTCATTTATAAATGGAGGTCACTAAAACAGAAACAACAAAAAAACCCCAACCACAACCCAGACTAGGTAAGAAACAATTGAAAATTAAATATTTCAATGCACCAATTTTGTTCCTGGTCTCCTTTAGTTCCAATGTGAGAAACCAGTGCTTTTTTTAGATCCTCCCTGTGGATCTGTGGCTCTTTTCCTCTCTCAGTGTAGTTGATTATTCATAGATTCTGCTCAGAGCTGTGTCTGATACCACTCCAGGGGCAGCTTCTCCCTCGTCCCTGGGCTCCCTCTCCCTGCTGCCAGGACTGAGTGGCACTTTTCACTCAAAAAGTCCTAAATAATTTTCTTTTTCCCCATAATATGCCCATCTTGGTCCCTCTCTGAGTGCTTTCATTATTTCTGCTCTTGGTGTTCAACCTGTATTTCTAAATTCTCTTTTTGTGTGCATCAAAGCCCTCAGTGACTCTTTTGTGGGATTGAGAGTTTTGACTCCTGACAGTTTGAGGCAAAATGCAAATTTTGCAAAATTTGTGCACAGAAATCGACACAACCTGACTTTCACAGTTCAAGTGAACCAGTAAATGGTTCACTTGAATGAAATGACTTTCACAGTTCAATGGCCAGTAAAACTCTTTGCTAAATTAACAAAAATAAAACCACCCTGCCTCACCTAACCGAATTGTGTGTTAACAGAATGCAGCCTCACCTAACAGAATTTCCCTAATTTAACAGAATAAGGGAAAAAGAAAATCATGAAACCAAAAGGAAAAAAAAAAAAAAAAGGCAAACAACTCTTAATTACAATTAATTTTGCTATTTATACACCCCCCCTCCCCAAGTGTAGTTCCTCATGCATGTGAAATTCTCCTGTGCTGATGGAAATAAATATTAACCAGCACAGGTTTGGAGCTGCCGCATGGGATTCCAACCTCACCTTTCCAGTGGATTTGGTCCCTTTCCAGATGCAGAAATAACAAATAGTCCAAGCAGCCAGGAGGCACAGGGCGAGCTCCCAGCGCAGGTTCCCAATGTGCTCAATCCCATCCGAAATCGCCAGCACCCTTCGTCTTCAATGGGGAAAAAAAGGGGGGAAAAAATTAAAATATTGAGCTAAAACAGCGCTGCATGTGAAATACTGGGATAATTACAACAAAAAAAGATGACAATGTTGAAGAAAACAGCATTACATGTGAAAAAACAGGATAAAATTGAATTGATTAAAAGTTAAGTTATAATATTGAGCTAAAACAGCACTACATGTGAAATACTGGGATAAAACTGAATTAATTACAAAAAAATATGATAATATTGAAGAAAAACAGCATTACGTGTGAAAAAATAGGATAAAATGGAATTAATTACCAAAAAAATATAATATTGAGTTAAAACAGCACTGCATGTGAAATACTGGGATAATTACAACAAAAAAGATGATTAATACTGAAGAAAATAGCATTACATGTGAAAAAAACAGGATAAAGTTGAATTAATTACAAAAAAAAGATGATATTGAAGATGATAATATTAAAAACATCAGCATTATATATGAAACACTGGAATAAAATTAATTACAAAAAAGGTAGTGATATTGAAAAAAAACCCTGCATTGCATATGAAAAACCAGGATATAACTGAATTAATTACAAAAAAGTTGTAATATTGAAAAAAACCAACATTACATAAGAAATACTGGGATAAAACCGAGTTAATTACTAAAAAAGATGATAATATTGAAGAAAATCAGAATTTCTTGTGAAACAATGGGTTAAAACCAAATTAATTTGATTCAAGGACTCTTTGTTACTCACTACAGAAAAAACTCCGTGCTAAGGTAGAAAGGGAGACAAAAGAAAAAACCAGAATAATCCCAGTATTTTGTACCTGGCTATAAATGAACAAATGTTTCACTTTTTCAAGTCAGTGACAAAATTTTAATTTTAGAACAACTTTTCCTTAAAGTCAAAGGAAAAGAAATTGTTTGAATCAGTTACCAGCACATACGAGCCAAAAATAAAACACATCCTAAATAAATGTTTTTTTTTTTCAATTTGATTGGTTTTCCCCCAAAAAATTCTAACCTTTATTTTTACCTGTTAATTATAATTTTCCTGGATTTCCTTTTATAATTGAAACTATAATATTAAAAGATTTCTTTTCAAAACCTCAACATTTTGAAGCAACTTAAAGCAACAGATGCACACGTAAAGACAACCACATCAAAGTTTTTTACCACTCCACCTGAAATAAACCATCCTGAGCAGAGATTACTTTGAAATCTGTATTTCAAGTTAATATAAATATAAACATAAATATAAATAATTATAACCCCGGGCTTGTACTCCTCTCCCTCCACGTTGTGAGTGACAACGAATTCATTGATTTTTACTGGTTTCAATTGATCCTATAATTAATGTCTACATAGGTATACACATAATTTAATTACAATTTAGTAGAAAGGTTAAGTATTAAATTTGAACCAAACAAACTACAGTTAAATGTATAAAATAATTCTTCCTTTTGTATTTGGTTCAGTTATTGTCCGAGGCAGTAAATTCAGGGATATAAAGTCTGAGCCTGTAATTCCAGCCAATAAAATGTAATAGTTAAAAAGTACAGAATATTTGTATGAAAAAACATAATACTTATATGAAATATAAATATTTAAATGAAAAAAAATGAAATTAAAGAATGAATAAAAGGAGGAATCTGCTCTGTCTCTGATGTCACCCACAGCAGGTGACGATAAAGGGAAATTCCTGTAGTGATGGAGAGGGAGGCTGGGGATGCCAACAGCTGGAGCCACGGAGGGAAAATGGAAATACTGAAGAATTTATGGAATAAAATTAAATTAATTACAAAAGAAAAATGATGATATTTTTGTGCTGCAGAAGGTGCTGCAGCACCTGGGCAGGTTTCACACCTCCAGAGTTGCAGCTGCTGCTCCTGAGGGATGCAGCCACCCATAAAATGTGCGTTTAAAACTTCCTCTCTAGCAGGGGAATGACAGAATCAACAGGGGAAAGAAAAAACTCAGTTAAAACCCCAAACCCCAGAATTTATCTCCATATTTCCCAATTAGTAAAGAAAAATCTTCCCAGTCAAAAAAAAAACAAAACAAAAAAAAACAAAAAAAACACAAAAAAAACCAAAAAAACAAAAAAAAAACACCAAAAAACAAAAGGGGGGGGTGGGCAGGAAGTCAACACAAACTTTTTGAGTATTTTCTGCTTAAATGTAATATTGCTGCCACCTCATCCATGTTTCCTCCCCATCCAGGAATTGCTTTTAATCTTCAAATCTTTATTTTTCAAATCTTTATTCTTCAAATCTACCACCCGCTGATTTGGGAGAGAAGTGATCCAGCATGGAGCACCCTCAGTTAGCCAAGACCTGCAAAGTGCCTGAAGTTCTGTCATCAAAATGCATTCAAATGAAGAGAGGTGGCTTTTAATGAAGGGTTATTTTAATCAAGAAGAGGAAGGACATAACTGATACCTGCAAACAACATCACTGAGACATAATTACACAGAGAGGTGGTGAAATACATCATTAAAATTTAAGTCATTCCAAGATGTTTGACAGATGAACGTGGAATTTTACCTAGGATAAAGTCCACCCTCCTTACAAATTCTCATTCAAAACCCAAATGAAATCCTTGAATTCTTAGAAGAGGAATTAATTACAAGAGAACCAGGACAAAAATTGGCATAATATGATAAAAAAGGAATAAATAATATATATTAATAATATATAAATTAGGGCATATATAAATATATTTTTAGATATATAAAAAAGGGCAATAAATAATAAAAGGCCTTATAAAATACATTTTTAAGATGAAAATGGAGTTATTTATCTTAAAAACATAAATAAACTGATTTATTTATGTTTGGGCCACAATAGTAGTGAAATGGAAACCTTTTTTATTTAGCTATCCTTTCACAATAAAATAATAATGAAAACCTTTCTTATGTTTTAATCAAACCGGGTTTTTTGTGGCTATTTGGATTTATTTATGTACATGTGAACCTAAACATGAGCAAGGTTCCTTTTCCAAAATGGGTGTGCAAGTCACTTCAGTTCCTGCACTGTTCCACCCTACCCACAAAACAGCTTCACAAATAAATATTCTCTCTCTCTCCCTCATGACACACACCAAAAGCTGCCTTTGCCTTAAGAAGATAATTTTTAATGAAGGCTTGAGAGGAAGATTTTGAAAAGCAACCAGTTCCTGGGAGCATAAAGTCAGAGCTCAGAGCTTTCTGGGTGCTCTGGGAAGTCCCAAAGAGCAGAGACACCTCCTTTATCCACCCAAGACTCTGATACTTTTGTAAAGTGTCATACAGAACAAATGGCAAATTAATGGGCTCACCACAATTAATTATCTCTGCGGGTCCTATTTAGAACAGACACGTGGTGCCAATCAATGGGAACTGTCAGCACCAGAATGAGAATTTAATTACCCTCAAGTGCTCTAAATCGGTTTGGATCGCCTTTGTTCCAGCAGAACAAAGGGTTGGTGGTTCCCTCAGAAGTGATAATTAAACTATAACATAAAATGTACTCAAAGAATGGAGCCAAGGAGGGGAAAGTCCTGCCCAGAGGCCAGCAGGGAAATCCCTCACAGCTCTCCCTAAAGCCAGACCCAAATTCTGCTGCTGGAACCATCTGAAACAGCAGCAGTGGATTAGGTTTGATAGGAGGGACCAACCAGATTATGAAATTCTTCTCACAAAGCCTCAGTTCAGTCATATCTACCCCTATTCTTTTATTATTCAACTGAAATAATAGGAAAAGGGGAACCATTTTGAAAATATATGATTTATTCCCCTGTGCCTGAGAAGTGAGGTTGGGGTATTCAGGGGTCAGCTCTTTGCTCCTCAGCAGTGCAGCCTCTACTTAAAAGCTGCCATAAATGATTGAAAAAAACAACAACAACAACAGGTTGTGTAGCTTCCTCTAGACCTTCCTCCTCTTCTCTTACCAGCAGGAGCCCTGCACTGCCTTGTTCTTCTCAACTCTTCATGTACAGAATACAGGAACAAGCAGAGAAATCAGCACTGAGTGTGCTCCTCTCTGATTTCAAGGAGCAAACATTTGAAGAAAAGTTCTGGAATGAATCTATAGCTCAGCTGCTTTGTATCACACTTGGGTGAAAAAAAAGAAATAATTTTATCCTGTATATCAAGCCTTGTTAAAGCTGAGCATCTTTAAAACCCCCTTAAATCAAGAGAGAAATAACAGACATTTTATTGAAATGTCTTGACTCTTCCTCACTGGAATTCACTGCTGCCACTTCTTTTTTTTTTTTAAGAAATGATTACCAACAACATTCCTCGATGGATAAAACCCCAAGAAGCTGGGAGACCACTGTAGCTGGCAGTACAACTGCAGGTAATCATTTGAATTACTCCAGAACATCAACTCCCTGCTTGGTACAATCCACTTTAAGCAGAATTTGCTGGCAACAGCTTCAGGCTGTGTGAAACCTCGCTGTGAGAAAGATTTGTCCTGTACTGAAGACGCAAATCATTAATTACTGTTGGATCGCATTGCAAACAGAAATTGATGAGAGTTTGAATGTATTTATTGAAGGTACTGAGCTTGTTTTGCTGTTGTAGCTGTTTGAGGGGGGAGTTGTTTTTTTGTGTAAAAATACTCAGCACTTCAGCCCCTCAAATCCACCCAAAGCCTGGGAGAGAAGCCAAGAGATTGGGGGCATTTGAGCTTCTTGAGCAGAGTATTGAGGGAAACAAACTCCACTGCCATGGAAGGGGGAGTTTGGAATCAAAGGTTAATTCAAACCTGGGCAAGGTTTGAATTCAGTAGTAGCAAAGTACTAATTCTCCACAGCATAACTTGCTTGTAAGTAGAGTATTAGACCCCAGCCAGAGTGGATTTGTGGTGTCTCACGCTGTGCCTGGAGATTCCATCACCTCTGATCACACACAGTTAAATTGGCTGAATGCTAGTGAAGATTCTTACATTTCTTCCTGTAAATAACACAGAATATAAGTGGCCAAAGTTCCAGGAATGTAAGGAATAAAAGATAAATTTGGGTGGAATAATAGGGCACATCTCCAAAGGATGGCTGTCAGAAATGCTGAGGTTTGGTCACAAGGGTTTGTGCTGAACAAAATCATGACAAAATTACTACAGAGTAGGTTACTTCTACTTAGAGTAACACATTTTGTAAGCCTGGCCTAAATCTTGCTTGAATCCAAATATAAATGTGGATTAAAAAGAAAAAAAAACGGAAAGTCAAGAACATATAAAGAAAAATTTCGGCATATTTTCAGTACACGTAAAACAATAAACCCAGGAAGAAATTAGAGCTCATACAAGGATCTTGTGCTCCCCACATACCAGGGACACCCCGTTGCCAAGGGTTACTCTGCTCTCTTAATTCACATCCCTGCACATGCAAAATTTTCACACATAAAATCCCACTGGGAGATGATTTCCACAAGTATTAGACACCTACTGAAAATGGGACTAGTTTGTTTGAGAAAGTACGAAAACACATTTCATTTTGTGAAATCTGTTGCACAAATTTGGTGCCTCAGTGCATCTGAGAGGAAGAAGAGCCCCTCTGTTGTTGGAATTGCCAGAGAAGGGAATGTTAGGGGGAAACTTTCAGCAGCTTTGCCACCCAAATTTGAAAACAAACATTCTGGAAGCTTACACATTATTTACTGGCTATGGGAACACTGGATTTTCCTGGGAAAGAGCATCTTTAATAAAATGTGAGGAGCTCGCCAGGCTCTTGAATAGAAAGAGGATTAACAGCTGCCAACACATTGTTGAAAGGAAAATCCTGGGGTACTTCTTGGGTTATTTCATCATTTGGGAAGCTGAAGAATAGCTCCAATCTATTTGAGGAAGGTCCCTTCATGTTCCCACTTGGATTTGGAGCAGTTTCCAAAGCACTTGGCTTTAAAAAACCCAACAACAAACAGCACCCAAACAGAGGAACCTCTTGAAGGTGCCTTGTCCTTGGGGATGTGTCCAGCCAAGAACTCAGGGGGTAAAGCTTCCCTTTCCCCTGGGCCAGACTCTGCCCTCAGAGTGTTCTGAGGGGCTGAAAGGAAAACAAAATCATGCCTCTGAGCAGAACCCATACAGAACCCTTTCTTTTTTTATATTTTGGTGCACTTTTATCCCTGCAGTTGTCAAACCCAGCCCATATTTAGCTTGTGAACCTCGTCACTGAGCTCCTCTTTAAAAACACAACACACCTGAGGGCCAGTGCTGCACAGAATCCCCATCAGTTAAGGAGAAAAGAATTGAGATCTTTTAGACATCCTCCATTTCTGTGTGAAAGTGAGTTTAGGTTTCTATCTAAAGATGTGTTTTCTAAACTAAAAATCTTTCTTTCATTGCACTCTATGCAATTAATATTCTTTCATTTATTGAAAATAAATGTATTTCCTATCCAAGTGTTGTTCAAATATTCTGTTCAAATACCCGGTTTCTGGCTCAGCAACTTGAGCAGATATTACTGAAATCTGAAAATTCAATATTCCAATTCCAGAATCCTCGGTGGATGCTTGAAGTACCAGGAGCTTTCCCATGCCAAAACACCTGTCAGGAAGGTGAAACATTTCCCTGTGGCTGTCTAATCTGAGCTAATTGCTGTCTAATTTGGGAGAGGCAGGTCCATGCATCTAGACTGCATAACTCCAAGGTGGAAAAGAAAGAGCTGAGAAGGAACAAGTTGTTTTGAAAGAACCAGAGCACACAAGATATTAAAGATTTGAGATATTCTCCACTCTCTTTTCTACTTATATGATAACTTTGGAAAATGATACTGATAAACTTAAAGAAAATCTTTGCTGAATGCTAAACATAAAACTGTGAAACCAAAGGGCTGGCAGCTTACTTGGTGAAATTCTCAGATTTTTTTACTACGATAAACATATTTTATATAGATCAAGATAAAAAGAAAAACTATCCTTCAATGAAATGAACCTAAAAAAGACAGTTGTTAATTCTTCAGTCCATTCATTGCTGCATTTCTTGTAGTGGTTTGGAAGATTTCTCCTGTGTGGTTCATTATCTTTTGACACTGAAAATGTAAAGAATGGTGCAATACTGTCTTAGAGAATATTCTATGTCCTGGAAATATCAAAGCTGGGCAACATTTTTCAGCTTTACCACTTAAATATCCTCTTCTATACATTACAAGACTGTAAAAGATAACTGTCAAATTAAAGGCTTTTTGAGTTTCATTGCATAAACAAAAAGTAATAGTTAAAAGATCCCATACCTCTGATGAAGGACTTGAGCAAAAAATGTGTGGGAGACCTCTCACTTTTCCAGGAAGAGAGCACATATTTGAGCAGTGATTTATGAGTTTCAGCCCCAGAGTAGCACAGAACCATAGAATGGTTTGGGTTGGAAAGGACCTTAAAAATCACCAAGTTCAACCCCCTGCCATGGGCAGGGATGTTTTCCACTGTTCCAGGTGGCTCCAAGCCCCAGTGTCCAACCTGGCCTTGGACACTGCCAGGGATCCAGGGGCAGCCACAGCTTCTCTGGGCACCCTACGCCAGGGCCTACCCAACCTGGCAACCCTGATCCCGTCCAACCCTGATCGCTTTCAGTCTGAAGCTATTCCCACTTTTCCTGGCACTCCATGCTCTTGTCCAAAGCCCCTCTCCATCTTTCCTGCAGCTCCTTCAGGCCATGCAAGGCCACCTTGAGGTCACCCCAAAGCTTCTCTAACAATCCCAGCTCTCCCAGCCTTTCCTCCCAGCAGAGCTGCTCCATCCCTGGGATCATCCTGGAGCCTCCTCTGGGCTCTCTCCAGCAGCTCCACGTCCTCCCTGTCCAGGCCCAGAGCTGGGCATTCTCCTGCACTGCACAGAGCACACACTGAATCAATGCCAGAATTCAGCAGGACCTGACTCAAGCTGCATTAAATTGGTTCTGACCTTACTCCCATCCAAATTCTACAATCTGGATCAGCGGGAGAGGACGAGAGGAGCAGAGACACTCTGGGTGCTGCTTGGCCCTGCTTTGTCCTGCTGCCCTGAGGAGCTCGGTGATGTGATGGTGACACAGGCAGGAGTGGCACGGTGACAGCATGAACAGTCTACAGAGAGGAAATATCTGACAGAGATAATGCCTGGAAAAGCAATTATTCCTTCCAGACTTTCCTACCCCCCGTCTAGAGTCTGATATTTGGGAAACTAAACACGGGCGGGTTGTGCCAGGTGTTTTCCCAGGGCAGTGATGTGGTAATCACTGAAACACCTCCAGAACAAGCACAGCTACAACTGCAAAGTTAAACAAATCCCAGTGGATTTTTTGCAGATTTAGTCACTAGAAGTGTTTAAAATCAAGAGAGAGAGGGTCTGGATGCCAAACTCTCCCTGTTAGTCAACATGAGCTGACACTTCGGCTTTTCTGGAATATCCGGAACAAGAGCTACAGGCTTTGTGTAGTGTCCAAACCTCTCTTTTGGAGGTTTCATGGAAACTCTAGAGTAGGAAATATACCCACAGGTTTCTGAAAGAGCCAAAAATGCTCCCTGAAAGATATTGCTGGATACCCATGTGTACTCCTCAACCATCAGTGCTCAAGGATTAGAAAGAAGTAGTTCAGCTTTCAGAAGATAATCCATGGGTTACAAATTGAGAGAAATTTATTGGAAATTCTTTAAAGTGTAAGACTTCATTTCTGAAAACCACTTAATTCCATACTTGGCTTGTTTCTCAAAACAGCAGACAGACAATTCCCAGTGGTCACATTAGCAAGAATCCCTCAGCTACGGCATTATTCTGAAATATTTACTCCTTCCAGGAGATCCAGTGTGAATTACACATGACAGAATGAATCATTCCTGGCTGAGCCACATTTGCTGCCATCCAGCAATCCTTAAATTCCCTTCTCCTTAAATTCCTGCTAGGTTTGAATGTTCATTACTCATTTCTACACACAGCCAATTAAAAAGTGAAATTACGCTTTCCTCTGCAGATTTTTCTCTGAAATTTCTAGTACAGCTTGCAAAAAATGAAAAGAATGACACATTTCTTGTGTCTCATTAAGGTCACTACAGGTTATTTGACTGTTAGTGTGTATATATATATATTTTTTTTTTTTTCATTTTTACATGTTGTGTCTGTGTATCTCTCACACTGAGACAATGAGGGATAAACACAGAACATCCCATTCCTGACCTATTTTCCTTACCCTTCTTTCACTGAAGTCATGGCAACTTCTCCTTAACCAACCCCAAGGGTTTAATCCTGTTAAATCACTTTTTCTGCTGTTCCACTCACCTCTTCTCTACAGTCTCTTTTCTCAACATATCCAATGACTCCTTCAGGCTTTTTATTTTTCCCCCTCTTCTCCTCTCTGAAGAAGTCATCCAGTGACAAAAATCTCCCTTTTTATTCACCTTGAGTGGTATAAATTAGCTCAGCACACAGCACCAGCTGAGAGCACCCAGAAGAAATCAAGTCAAGCTGATGCCTCTCAGAATTTGTGTGGAGCCTTTTAGAAAACCTGTTATACTCAGCTTTTCACTATTAATTAAATGTTGATCAAATGAGAACTACTGAGCAGAAAACATTGAAGACTACTGCATGATCTTGTAAAACAGACCTTCACAGTGAGTTTTTGGCTACAAATTCATGTAACAAATGAAAGGTGATAAGCTCTTATCTCTTCCTCACAGAACAGGCCAAAAGAAAACCATTACCTGTCTGGCAAAAAAAAAAAAAAATTAAAAATTGAAAAACTACCTCTGTCAACATATTTCTTATCTCATTGGCCCTGGACTAAACTCTAGTCACCAAAAAACTCCTAAGACATGGAAAGGAGCAGGGGCATAAGGAGTAAAGGATAACTTACAGCCCAAAAGGGAAAAAAGAAAGCTGCAAATGGACAGGAGTTATTTTGGGAGGTCTCAATGGTTTGTCCACATTTGCAGCACCTGGGTCTTCATAAAATACCACACTGCTGTAACACTTGGATATTAAAGAATTATTAATTAAATCCAGATGAATTCTACTAGATCAATTTTTCATTTATGAACTAAAACCTATGGACATCAGATATGAAATATTTAAAGAAGAGCTGTTGAAAGGATTTGGGGGAGATTCCAGTTCTTTCCTTTGCATCCAGAGGACAGCAGTGCCCACATTGCTGTTTCAAGGCCTGCACTGAGTGATGCTCTGGACCCTTCCCAAGAATTCCAATATTTCATGAGTTTCCTCAGGAAGTCCTCCTGACACAGCAAAACAATTTTGCTGCCATTTAAGAATATAGTGCAAAACAGTGACTTTTTTTTTTTTTTAAGCATAGTTGTTTTGTTTTTCCAGCTTTTGCTCACTATAATTTTGCAGGGTGAAAACACCTCTCCTTTGATCACTTAATTTGATTTAAAATCCCAAGCAGCCACCCTTTATGTTAACACCCTGAATCTACAAAGCCATATTTGGAAAATACTCTTTCAAAGGGTCTAAACATTAGGTTTTTCTTATGATGGTATTTTTTCAAGAGCCAAAACTAGATAGAGGCTCGATAATAGCATGGAAATCTGTCCTTTACACAGTATCCATGCTGAGATACCCAAAACCCAGAGGAATGTGATTCCTGTTAAATGTTTTCTTGTGTACTTGTGCATCTCTAAAATCCCTCTCAAAGCCCTTCACATTCTCAGTTCCAAGACAGGAAATAAATGCAATGGGCACATTCCTGGACAGTTGGGGGAAAAAGTCTCTTATTTACTTGGATATTTAAAAGATTAAAGAGGTATGAAAAAATATGCCTTGGAAGAGCTCCATGTGATTTGTTGGCACATCCAGTCTTGCACATCTCTTTCCTGTGGTCAACCAGTAAAAAAAATAATTCCTAGAGTGGGCAACTTTGTCAAACACAGATGGGACTTTTCAGCTTGTCCCATGGGGAGCTACTGGAGAGGACTAATTGGTTTCAGGCAGCAAATGGCACCAGAAGTATCCTACTTTCAGTTTTCCAGATTTAAAAGTTTGTGTGGACATTTCCTACTTTTTAAAAGTTTGTGTGGAAATCTGTAGGAGGCTGCACATAATAACTCAGAGAAAAGGAGATGATCTGGTTTTATAATTGCACAAAAAACAGATATAGCTGAAGGGAGGCCTTTCAATGGAGGGTTTTTTACATGAATAAAAAGAAAAGTTAAAAAACCCCACACAACAAACCCAGCAAACTAACAAATTAAAAGAAACCAATGAAGGCCTGGCAAAGGCAGAAGAAACACTCCTGGTTATTTTGGCTCATGCTGCTCCTGGCTGATTTGGCCAAGCCCATCATGGCCCCACTGAGGTTTTGCTATTTTAGACCTTTCACTTTATATTAATTTCACCCCCTCAAGCAAAATGTGCTTCTCTCATGTAATTCTTTCCCTACAGCAGAAAAAAGTGCACATATAGATGTACAAGTCTGTAAACACACATTCCTACATTAACCAAAATCATGAAAATGCCCTTATTGTTAAAAATAAAAAAGATTTACCATTTTTCAGCAAAATTGGATATCTAAGGCAGCAGCTTCTAAAGATCATAGTTTTTTAGCACCTCACTCAGTTTCTGTGCATGCTTACCTACCATTAGTAGCAATAATAGCATTTCTAGAACTTTAACAATTGTGCAACGAAGGGATATTTTAAGTAGCTCACGTATGACCTTTGCTACAAAAAATTAATTTCTGGTTGTGAAACCACTGCAAGCCAAAACTTGACTGTATTTTAATGCAGGAACCAACCAATTGCTACAAATTCCAAAGCAGTAGAAAGTGAGGAGAATTTGCAAACTTGAAGGTCATTTTTTCATCATCCATAGCAAAAGTGTGATGTACGATAGGAAATGTAAAAATCAAAAAACCATGGGAGTTCATCTACCTGACGTGGGGTCCAGCCCTCAATACAGGAGAAACTGGCAGCATTTTGACCACCCATCCCATTTGCTTTTTTCAGCTGAAGTCAGGCAAAGTCAATGATCTTGAGGCAAATCCAGATGGAGAGCTTGAGAGGCTCCAAATAAAAAAAAAAACAAAACCAACCTATTTTCACACAGCCCCTCAGGAGCTGGGCAGCAAGAGGAGGATCTGGCAGGGTTGAATGTCCTACAGGACTGTTGGAACCCTGGGCACTGAGAATTCCAGACTTTCTGTGCTGACAGGCACTGACCCCCAAGCAAACACTGCATTTGACCTGAGGCTGTGGAAAAGGCTCCCAAAATTGAGTGACAGCACTGGGATTGTGGGTGTGGGGTTTGGATACAAGTGTGTGATAGCACAGGGTGCAAAACTTGGAGTTTAAGGGTTTAGAATACAGTAATATATATACATAAGGCAAGATGGAGGATTTAAGGCAGAGGCCAGTCCTTCTTTTTCACCTTCTTCTCCATGGCTCTGGGTGGGATTTTGTAATTGGGTAGAAAAATCTGCATTTTGGGCCCCGGGTGGTTGGTTATTGAGTTAAAAGTAAAAATAATTTAGGTGTCATTTCTTAATTGGACAGTTTATCCTTGAAAGGCCTTGTAGAGAGAGAGAGATGGGGCTCCATTTTTAGTTTGTTAGGTAGAAGTGCTGTAGAACTCACGGTTTTGAGACTGAAATATAGAGAAGAAGTAATAAACATCTGAGTCTGAATACGAAATACGGCCTGGTACATTTAATCCCCACCCTGGCAAAAGAAGATAAAATGTGACACAAGACACCCACAAAGGGTCTGGGTGGGGGTGGTGCTGGATCCCCTGGGCACTGAGCACTGCAGGAGCAGGCTCAGCTCACCCCTGACTTTTCAGCGTGCTGGGGATTAACCACAATGTGACTCCTGCACTCGTTTGTAGCCTGAATGAAACAGGAAAAAAACCTCTCTTTTGACTTTGCAAGGAAAGGGTTTGTGCCTTTTCCTTTTTGCTGAGAACAGCCCCTTTTCTTTTTGCCCAGACAAAACCAATGTTTCTTCTCACCAGGCTTCACTTGGAAACGCTGGGGATGTGTCACCCCCTCCAGAGAGTGACAGGCCAACAACCAGACCTCCTTTAACAGAGCACCAAGTTGTTGCTACACAGCCAATAAAAAAAACTATTGAGGTGGAATCAGCCACAAAACCGTGGCTCTTCTTTCTATCCAGCTCCCTTCCCAGGCACTGGAAACCTCCAATTCCTGCCCGTGGTGACAGACTGCAGCAGCAGCCAAAAGAGCACATTAGCATGGCTACAGCCACCACATCTGACAGGCATTTTCCTCTCCTAGGAAAGCAGAAAAATGGTGGAGGAGAGCATCTCCCCTCTGTTCCCCAGACTGCAAATACACCCTCACCTTCAGCCACAGTTCTTTTCCGTATCCTGCTTTAATTTATCAGTAATCAGCAGCTACCACTATTAATTATTTAAAGTTTGGATGCTGAACATTCTATGTGCCGCACCTTGAAACTGTGATTATGACTTTTGCTTAGAAAATCCTTAAACTATACAATTAGGATGAGGGAAAGGCCATAAACAGGAGAAAACAGGTCAAGGCTCTGAATGCTGGCACTAGTATGAAGGGAAAAGTGGAAATTCAAGCTCTTGTCTGTCCTTTGGAACACAGCAGCAGAGAGTTTGAAGAATAAAAAGGGAATTTTTATCAATTTAGCTGCTTCCCTCAGAAACTGTACAGACAGAATGCAGAACCTCTCAAGGCCATGGCTTGCAAGGCCTTTTTGAGTAAGAAATCCTTTAGTCCCCTAATTTTGATCAGTTGTCAGTGGTGTCTGCTCACTCAAATGAAGCCTTAGAACACTAACAGAGATAGATATTTCTAAGCAGGAAAAGAAGAAAAGAGTGTCCAAACTGCCAGATCTTGCTGCACCTCCAGCAGGATCAGCCCATTTTCACTGTGTAGCTATGGGGAAGTGGTTATCAATTCCAGTCTGACAAAAATATTTAAAGTTTTGAAGTAATGAGGTTCTTTGAAGTGTACCAGGAAGAAAACAGCACCTAGGACCTGCTGCAGGATTTCTCTGAATCCACTTTTTTTTCTTTTTTTTTTTTTTTTTTTTTTGGTTTTGGTTGGTTTTTTTGNGGCCTGCTGCAGGGTTTTTTTTAATCCCCTTTTTTTTTTTTTTTTTTTTTTTTTTTTTTTTGGTTTTGGTTGGTTTGTTTGAACAAAGAAACAATCCATGGAAGACAAAAAATAGAACTTTCACCCTCTGTGTGAGGCAGTTATGGAAACAGAGAGAGAAGGATGAATTATCAGAAGTTGGACTATTATTCCTGCTCAGGGACCAAGGGAAGAGCATCCTCTGGGCACACCTGAGGAAGGGGAACTGCAAAAGCTCCATGACACTGCCATGTGTTCTCTGCCACCTCTGCTCATGGCTGAGTCCCTGCCTGACTGGAGCCACAGCTCTGGGAGGTGCCAAGGCTGCAGAAGCAGCAAAAGCTACAAAGATTTCAACAGAAAGGCTGGAGTTGTGGTTTGCAATCCTCAAGCCAGCTGAGGATTTGGATTTACTTCCAGGCATGAGTAAATAAGGGCTGAGCCTGACAGTCTAGCTGGTGGAAAAGACTTAGCAATGCCAAGTAGAAGAGGAAAGAACTCTTTTCCAAAGCCAGAAATAAAGATGTTTTGGGCCTGGTGGACACTTAAACCCAAATCAAACTTGTTCTCCTGCTCCCAGCCTCTGCTGGCACTTACAGGATGTAAATCCTGTGTGAAACTCAGCAACCTGAACCTCCCCAGCAAGAGGAACCCTCAGACTGGGAGCACTGGGCTTGAGAGCAACACAGAGCACTGCAAAGACACTGGGGAATCACTGAGCCTCTTCTTGTTAGGCTGGGTTTAGTTAAAACCATCTGAAGATGATGTGATTACTTTAAAAGGCTGTGGCAATGGGATGTGGTGGTGAAAGGGAAGCTGCAGCATCAGCCTGACACTTCACAACTGCAGGACTGAGTTTCACATGTAAACAAGCTCACTCACAAAACGCAAACAGGATCACTGTGCACAATAATTACCACTCTAATCCACAGATGAACTCAACAGACAAAAAAAAAAATAAAAAAAAAAAATAAAAACACCAAAAAAAATATTCCCACAAAACCCCAATTTTTTTCCCCACAGCCAACCCTTCACACAATAAATTGGCTTTATGTGGCCACAACTCAGAGGAATTTCAATGGCAGCCCTGGCATTGGAGGGAGCGAAGTGTGAAGGTTCTGAATGGTTGTTCTGAAGAAACCTGGAGCCTCCCCCTTCCCTACTCCAGCAACTCACCTTTTTACTATTTGTCTCAACAAGTTTACAACGAGTTTATGGCTCCTGGCAGCAGAATTTACAAAATAATAAAGCAGCATCATGAGAACACCACTTCTGGCTGAGGGAAATAATGTTGCTGGTAACACTTATCTCCAGACAAATTAACTCCTCTAGGAATATTTACTTTGTATTAACTGATCTGCTCTTTGTACAGAAAGACCTCGCTGTGCTTTTATGCCTGATATTTAAGACATATAATTTAATTATAATCTTAATTCCGATTAGTTATTTCAAGGGAAAATCAACCATGAGTTTTAATAAAGCTCATTCTTCCACTTTCAAACTAGTTTTTCTTTTTTTGTTTTTTAATTTTGAAGCCATGCAATGTCATAACTACTTAAATTTCAAACAAAGCAAACACCTTCCTTAGCAGGAAGAGTGTACATTTATTTTCTGAGTGCAAAACTATGCAACTCCAGTTTTGCTTGGACAGAGGAAGTGGATAAGTTTGATATCTTAAGTTATCTTGGCCAGCAAATTGTTAGTGTTACAAAAAGTTTGCCTGTGACACAATAAAGAAGGATGTTTCAAATAAATAACAGATTATTTAATTTACCTCTCTTTTTGGTGGTTGGGATTTTAAAAGGTTTAGAACGTGTATTTTCAACTTTTTAAAGGCAAGACTGTAAAACCAGATAGAGAAAAGGCTGAATCTGAGTATCCCTTCTAGTTTCATAATTTATTCCTGATTTAGCCAAAATCAGGTAGGGAAATATGCCCCAAAATTGAAGGGTTTGAAACCCACTGCAACCTGATTTCAATTTGAGCTACAGGATCTTGCTTAGCTTCATTTTCAGAGATCTGTGAGAAGGAATGTCCTCAAAATGGATTTGTATGTGCTTCAAAATAACACTGACACAGGAATTCAGGCAATCCAGAAATGAGCACTCACAAAAACCCCTCAAAACCCACATAGAAATATGGGAGTATAAAACTTTGTGCCCTCCAGAGAATTGAGCTAAATGTTTCCTACTTCTCTGGATAACTGGAGTTACCATCAGTGGCTAAGTTGGGAAAGTGTTGAAAAATCATATAAATGCAGGTGTTAAATTGGTTAATACTTGAGAAAATATACTGTTCATTTATTCCACTAAGGCTTAATTCTTGTTATCCCAAAGCACCAGAAGAGATCTTTCCTAAAATAATATGAAGCTGTAGCATTAAGGGATGCCACCTGAGAAACTCCTGTTCATTCTGGAATATTATCTGTGTGTAGATGTATTTTGATTTCAGCTGTTAGATGTTCAGATTCTTCAAAAAATTAACATAAAATAAAAGTTCAGTTTTACCCAGAGAGTGCTTATGTCTTTCATATTGCTCAGGTTTAATTTAATTGGGGGGGATTTTATTTTTAAATAAAACATTATTTGCATGAATTTGAACTCACAAAGCCTAAGTTTACTGATGTAGCAAGAAAAAGAGACTCAGGCAGACAACAGCATGTCCTAAGATTCAAGGAAATTATGTCAGTGTAGACTTCTCCCTTCGAGAAGCTTTAATTCCTGGTTCTTTAAAGTGTAGCTGTTGCTGTCCTGAACACAAAGCAGCCTCAGAATAAGGCTCTGTCTTAAAAACAAAATTAATGGGGCCTCAAGAAATTGTAGTGACCCAAAATTGTGTAACAGGCTTGGAATTGTGAAATCTCAGAATTCAAAGTAACATTCCGTTTCTCTGATTGGCTTAACACACTACACCCTGCAAGGAACAAATGGGAGGCTACACTGCACTGATTAAATATTTATAGTCAGAAAAAAATATGTCACCACAAAAGCAGATCATCTTTTGCAGACATGTGATTTTCTTCCCTTAGTCTAACTAGAAATCAGAGTCAGGGGGACAGGAGAGAGTTAAAATCTCCTATTATTCTAGCTGAATAACTAACACACAAGTCCTTTAAAAAAATCATGAGAGCCAGAAGCCAGAGTATTACTTAGCTGAAACAAGGATGAGGATGCAGGTCTCAAACTCCTAAGTGAAGAAACATTTGAGGGGAAAAAAAAAGGAAAAAAGGAATATTGTAAATCATTTTCTTTCTTTCACCTTTTCCTCCTCATTAGTATGGGTTGGAGGCTCTTTCCTCCAGCAGCAGGAGCCAAGCTCCCGAGCAAGTGGCACACTTTGTTCCATGTCCTTTCAGGATATGGAATTCCTTTCCTTGTATCCTCTAAAAAAAAAAAAGAGTTAAAAACTCTCATTCTGACTGTGGCTGGATAAGAAAATTTCCAGCTGAACTCACACCCCTAAGCACTACAGGGTTACGAGGTGTAAATGGTCAAATCAGTGCAAGGCAATGAATGGTCTGATCAAATATAAAGTTTTTGTGCACTTACTCCCAGAATTCCATCACTGGAGAAGTGGCATTTTGTAAAGAGACTTGACTGCAGTTGCTCATGTTAAGTTTTTGAAATTCCACACAGTTTTCTAGAAGAGAACAAAAAAACAACAACAAAAAACAACAGAGTTTGTTGTGTTGACATGCAAGTACAGTTCTTGTTCCTGTCCCAGTTTGTGCACCTTGGAAAGCCCCTGCTCCACACCACATTTTCTGGGTGCACTAAATGCCACAGCTGCTACTTCTGCAACCCCACGTTATGATAACCCAGAAAAACATCCATGAGGACTCTCCTACAGCACTTCCCAAACCACAGGGCCAAAAAATCATCTCAGGCAGAAGAAACTGAGGCAACGGATTGGGAATGACAATGTGCTCCTACTCCAGCTGCTGGTCCAATGGTTTATGGCTACAAATGCCTTATGAAACATGGCCAGCCATAAACTCACACTTCTTCCTGGTAAGGCAAGTGGATATTTCCTTTGGCTTATTATTATTATTTCTAACACAAAGGCCAAAGCAGCTCAGCATTGTGGAGCATTTGAGCAGTGGTAACGCTGGCCAAGCTCCTTTGCAGGGCTGCCAAAATTGATACCAAAGCCTTCCCATCCCATCCCATCCACTGGGCCCAAAATTACCTCCCTGACAGAAACTAAAATTTCAGGCAGCTTTAGGTGTGCTCAAAGAACACACTAAATGGCCGATAAGTGAAAATTATGAAAGGCAACGTCATGGGTACTTGATTTGAAATTGGACTGTATATATGGGATAAAAGCTAAAACTTCAGGGGTGTGGGAACAAAGGCACTGGAATGAGATCCTCCCCATGGATGTTTGGGATCCACAGACTGAAAAAGCAGAGAATTGCAGATATAGACATCAATGAGAAGAGAGATGCAGAGCCCTGCCCTGCAAACCCTTCTGCATGCACACCTCATCCTTCATGCAGGAGGCTACTTTACATGCAGCAAGGATTATTTATGAGTCTAAATTTCCAGAAGTAGCTTGATGAACATTATCCCTCAACATCTGGCATTTAAAAGAGCAAATTCAAAGACCCACATTTAATATTTTTTCCCCTCTCCATTCAAACTCCTTCTGATTTCATTAGAGAGAAAGAGCAAGATTGCAACCTGTCATCAGGTTGTTCTCTGCTGCAGAATTCACTCACTGTGTTCAGGGAGAATAGATATGATTGCAAATGAGAGGCTTGGGATTTAGCCAGAACATCTTCCAGAATTAACAAATCCATTGCCTTTTTGTGCTGACATTATATTCTAGGGGAGTAAATGCTTTACAGTGACCTAACCCAGAAAGGTCCAAGGCAGTTTTTGCTCCAGGTTTCCCTTCTCTTGCTGCAGTGGGATGAGATTGGCCTATTTCCACAGACTTTGCTACACCAGGACATTTCAATATGTTAATCAATCGCTTGGTTCAGGACATTTCAATATGTTAATCAATCACTTGGGAGAGTTTTTACAGCGCCAATCTCTGCTGAGGTCATACCTGTATTCCATTCGTGGCCACAGGAAGCCCAGGGCAGATCTGTAGTAAAGCAGTTGAACAAATAGAAGATAGCCCATGCTAAAATGATGATGTAATATACATTTAGGTGTGCCTCTATCACTTGGGTAGCATAGCCAATGCCTGGAGGAGCAAAATAAAAAGTGAGATACAACAGAAAACTTCTGCTTTTCAGGCTGTGTTTAATTTAAAAACAAATGCTTACTCTTAAGTATATCTTAACTTCAATTTTGATACCCTTTATTTCATTTTATTTCAAATTGAATGCTTTCTTTTGCAGTAGAACACAGAATTGTTACCTTCAAAGAGAGGGCAAACTTTCCTCCAGCATGTGATGCCTCCTTCACTTGTAAACTGCCCCAAGGCCGTCTCCAAGAAAAATACTGGTATTCCACAGCAAATAAAAAAGACCACGTAGGGGATGAGGAAAGCACCTGCAGGTGAATATTGAGGGAGCGGTGGTTAGAATGAACAGGGAGGATTTTTCCATGAAAGGAAAGAGCAGCTGTGAGCCATTAGTGCAGTGCAGGAAGGGTTTACTCCTGCCTCAAATATCCAAACTTAACCTGTAAGCCAGGGCCGTGGACTGAACAGACCAGAATGAAGTTCCTCAGCAAAAAGTCAGCTCAGCAGTCTCTCGAACACAGAAAAGAGCCCAGCCATGCTCAGCTCAAAGTTCTGCTCAGCACCACGTCAGTCTGCACCACCCTCCTTGCCTTTTCCAGGGGTGAGGAAGCATTACAGCTATTAAATCTGAGAGGTTACAGATATTAAATCTGAGAAATCCTTTTCATGCTATCTATAGGAGGCTGATGATAAGGATTGTGAAAAGGGAATGAGGAAACAAACTTCAGGACTACTTACAAGGACAGGAAAGCAGGATCTGGCCTTATCAGCCAAAAATATTGGTAGGAAATTCTAGGAAAATAACAAAGCATCAACATTTTTGTTGGATGCTGACAGTGAACTCCAGCATAGGTAGTGGAGCACAGCAAAACCTCAAACACAGCCCCTGTAACAGCTGTTGGGCTTCAGTCACCTGGATTAGGAAGCTGAGACAACCATATCCACCTGCTCTGACTGGCAGATTCTTTCATCTCATCACCAGGAATTTCTTCCCTCCGCCAGGAAAATTCCCTAGATGTGAATCCCAGGTGCCTCTCAAGCAATCCACAGAGATTCCACAAAGGATGGAACACTTGCATGGCTTCTCTGGATAATTTACTGGCCACTATCAAATCCAGCTTGGCCCTCTCATACACACAATCTCAGTGAGTTTAACCTGGCAACTTGTGGAAATCCAAAGTATCACCTTGGACTGTTTTTCCAACACTCTTCCAATAGGCATACATCAGGAACATTAGAAAACATCAGGATTCCCAGCTTGCAAAAAGATCATATTCCAAGAAATAGCTAGTTCTAAACACACAAAGAAATTAATTTTCCTCAAAACCTGAACATCCACAACCTAAATTACGGATCATTATTCCTACACACCCTGTTATGACTTGGAGTAAGTGCCAGAGAGGTCATACCTCACAAGTTCCAAACTACAGCTTCTACTTTTGTTCTGTAAAAAGCAATTTATTTCACAACTAGCTCAGATATTTACCCCTGTCTTCCCCTAGCACACACCAAGGAATTGGATGCATCAGGTTTAAGCACTAAAAACAAACCCTGGTCTAATTCCAGAAGGGGGTTACAAAGCCACAGGTCATAGACTGAGCCTTCATTGACTAAAACTGGTCAATGGCAAATGTCCCATGGTGCCAGGACATGACCAATTAAATCACACCCACTTATTCTACTCTTAAAGAATACGGTGGTGATTAAATATTACATTTAAAGTAATTACTTTTTCATCAAATCACCCAAAACAATGATTACAATTCTTTCACCTCATGTTACAGCTTTAAAAATGATAGCATCACCTTTTGACAAGCTGGCACACACCTACAAATGGGCACCTAAAGGTGGCTGTAGGAACCAAAATATTACACACCAAAAATATATTCCTGACATTTCCTCTGCCAAAAGTTCTCTGGGAACACTTTGACCATATCATTTGTGTCTATGATATGCAGCATGTGAATATTCAGGATTTGGTAGCAGCCTTCTCTAAAGAGCTGAACTCTTGTTACCCAAGATTGGCCAAAATACAGAGGCGTAAAGAAAGGAACTTCCAACGACAAACACAACTTGCACAGCAGGATTTTTGTTGTAGAAACAGCACACAAAATGGGCTAAAAACCACCCTGAGCTCAGATAAGGAGGGACAAGGAATAGAAATTTGGCACAGCAAACAAACCCATCCAAGAGCAAATCAGTGCTTATCAGCCCTGAACATCCTATTTTTCTTACAGCCCCTGTGTTTACACTGCCACTGACTCAGGCCTTAAGTGAGGAGAATGTTGAACCCAGTCCACAGAATTCTAAACTGAGTTTGTATTTTACTTTTCTTTCCTCATCGCTGCCCAAGTCTCAGCTGATGTGCTTATTCTCAACTGTCATTTATCTTATACAGTTTATAGTTGACTATAACCAATACATGCCACATGTTATACTCCTGTAGAAGTTGAGCCTGCTCTTTTCTGTCTCAAATAACATTCATATTTATATTTATTAGGGCTTGCTCTCTTCTTTGAGTAACCTGCAGTTTTGCATCTTCCCCTGACTTGCTGTAGGAATTGGGAAAGTTCTGAGGGAAAAAAAAATGAACACTGAGGAATATAAAAATTTCCATGTGACAAAGAAAATAAATTTAGTCTTTGTGGCATTATTGGGAAAAAAAAAAACAAAAACAAAAAAACCCATCCTCCCCAAAGTACACAGTTGTGACAAATAACGTGCTGCCTTCTTTTCTGTGCCATACAAACTTAGTTAAGTACGCCTGAGTGTGTATTCACTTGCAGAAGACAGCGTGTACTATACTACAACAGAATGCTGGCTTCTGCATGAAAAATGCTACTAAAAAAAAAAATATGTCAATTTACTAACGCAACAGAAACTTGTAAAAATAAACCACGCAGTGTTTGGAGAGAAGGAAAGAGAAACACAGCGATTTTTCTTAGTTGTCAGATGTTTAAATGCTTCCCTGTCTGCACATGCACTGAAATCCTGAACACGTATCTCTTACTAGTGCAATAAATCGCTGCAATGCATCCTTAACTGTTTAATTCCCAAATTTAATTCCCATGTAAATCCACACGTGATGCCATCTTACCTCCTCCATTCTTGTAGCAAAGATATGGGAATCTCCAGACGTTGCCCAACCCAATAATCTCCCCTGCCACAGAAAGCACAAATTCAACCTTATTGTTCCAGTGACCTCTTTCATGAACTTTCTTATCGTTGCTGTGGACGAGGTTGGTACTTGAGGCTTCTGGGTCCAAAGCATCTTCTGGCTTGCCATTAATTATAGGAATAGTCTTTTCAGCTGTCATGACTTTTCAGCCTAGTGGAGAACAAAAGGAAAACACACAGGTGTGTTAAGACACTTGCTGGTGCTGATCTTCAACCACTGAGATCTCCCAGGGTGGCATTGGCTTCTTGTTGCCTATGGAAATCTGGGGGTGAAAATGAGGGAGGCAACTGCACAAGGCTGGAAAAGTTGTAAAGCAAGGGAAAAGGAAAAGAAAGGGGTGGAGGGCAGAGAGAAGGTTCTGTGCGAGGGAAGGAGTAATTCCAAGTGGAGACAGGTAACTTCCTAGCAGAGAGGGAAGCCCTTCAAAAATCCCTCCCCGGGCAAGGATCCCAGCCTGACTGACCTACCAGAAGACAGGGATCTGCCGCACCTTGCAGGCGCACACCTGAGCCCGGGAGCGCTCAGGGATGTGCAGCAGGGCTGGGATGGTTGTGGCCTGCCTGGAGGAGCGGGGGAGCTCCGGGATTACTCACCCAGGGCTCTGCCCGTGCCTTCTCGCCGGGGACAGGGGCCGGGCTGTGCTGAGGGCTGCCTGCGGGCGGATGCTGCGGCTCCGGCAGCGCGGGCAGGGCACGGCGGGCCGGGGAGGAGGCGTTCGGGATCCCCGGGAGCCGGGAAGCCTCGTCCTGCCCTGCCGCTGCTGGCGGCCCGGCGTGGCTCGTAGGATGCTCCCCGCGCTCTGGAGCCGGAATTTGCAAGTGCTCAGCCCTCCCCAGAGCGATGGTTTAACCCCCGCCTCCCCCCTCCGCCCACCTCAGGCTGTCCCGCCAGCT
>VXBN01010263.1:1014433-1044239 GCA_013397395.1 Sinosuthora webbiana
CCCGGCATCACCACCGAGCATCACCACTGAGCATCCCCAGGCTGCGCTCCCCCACCCCGCGGGCAGGGCCGAGCCCGGCAGGTTGGCAGCCGTGTTCCGCATCACCGGAGGATCCCGGCCCTGCTCCGCATCTCTCGGGCAGGGATGGGGACGCGCATGAGGCAGAGACAGCCCCGCATCCCTCGGGAAAAGATGGGGGACCCGCATGAGGCAGAGACAGCCCCGCATCCCCCGGGCCGGCCTGGGGACCCGCATGAGGCGGGGACAGCCCCGCACCTGCCGCTCTCGGGGGGATGGCTCAGGCCCCGCAAGTTAAAAAAGGAACCCGCCGGGAACAGATGACACAAACTTCAGCTGGAAAGGGCGGCGGGGGGAGCCGGGGGACAGACGGGATGAAAAAAATAAGCGGAGGGGGAGCATTTGGGAAGTGTGGATGCAATGTGGGCGCTTTCGAGTTCCACCAGGGAAATGCAGAAGCAGCCCGTGTGGGCATTGCTAGCTGGGGCCTGGCTGAAAATTCAAGCTGTAAAAGAGGTGAGAATAGGGGAAAAAAAAATATTACAAATGGTTTTGTTTCAGGTTGAATCAAGTATTTCAAATAGAGATTTTTTTTTCTGTCTAACCCTCTCCTTTTTGGAATTTTTTGTAGGTCAGTCATTTTCACCCTAAGTTTCCAAACCCAAATGAAAAATACCTCTTCTTTCTTCAACTCTGCAGCTTCTCCTTGGCAAATGGCAGCACCCAAACCAGGTTCAAATCTTCCATCAGCTCCACACTGTGCTGCAGCTATGATCAGCAAGGCTTTGCTCTGCAGCTCCAGGGGATGTATTTTGTAACTCACAGGCTCCTAAATCCAGGATTCTCTGCTGGAAATGTCCCAGAGACAGTCAGATCTTCTTCCATGACAATCCTGTCCCTCTCACCTCCAGGTCCAAGGACTTTTCCCCCTGCCTGGCCACCTGTTAGCAGTGCTCAGGGAAGACAATGGAAAGATGCCCATGGATAGATTTCAAATTAACTGGAGCTGACTTTGTACCCTGCTTGCACATTACATATTGGAGCTTGTGCTGTGGTTAAAGTTTTCAGGATTTTACATTTCAGTGATGCCTGTCACCAGAGTGGGTGATGGTGCCTCACCCTGTCAACTCTCTGTCACATAAGGTGCAGGGTGAGCCTCTCTCTTTTCTCCTTGATGCCAGCATTTACAGTTCTAGTCAAACCTATCTTGGGAAAAGAAATCTGCCAGTGGTAAANATATATATATATATATATATGTATGTATGTATAATTTTTTTTTAAAGCATCCTCACCACAGGTATTACCAGAGCTAGGTTGGATTTTGGGTACTCCATTTGTGGTTTTTGTTTTTAATGCAGGTATTCATTAACTGAGGATGGAATAGATCCATTTTTCCCAAGCTGCCTTTGCACAAACTAGATTCCACTCGGAGGGGTTTTTTGTTGATTTATTTTTACCTCCTTCTTCATCTTCTTTTCAGCAGGGATCAAAACAGACCCTGTTTCTCTGTCTCCCAGCCAGGCCTAGCAGGCTCAACAGGATACACTTAAACATCAAAGCTGAATTCTCATTTTATTCCTGAGAGTAACTCTAAAAACAGAGGGAAGCTGAGGGACAGTAAACATTTGATGATTCAATACAGAGGAGAGACCAACCTTCATCAAACAGATTGATGATTCTAAATTGAAGGGCCTGCTCAAGGGACAGTCTGCAGGCAGATGCTGAAGGTGTTTATTTGCTGATTTGTTCAGTATTTGAAATGATTAATTCCTGGTGTCAAGTGCTTTACTCACTGCTGCATTCCTGCACCAATTCCCATTCAGTCTCCTACCAACTGAGGTGTTTATGGAAGTAATTGCTGGCTGCTAATCCTTGGGAACACTTCACAGTGTCTGAAACAAAAAATGACAAATTTTAGAGCAGGTTGAGAACATTTTTTTTTACTTCTGATGAAGCCTTTGCTGTTGCAATGAAGGAAATTCCCTGGATTACAGGCCAGATTCATGCTCTCACTGTGTCTCTCGTGCTCCTCATCAGGAATTCCTGCCTGTTCCTCTCAGCCTGTTGGAAGACCCTGCACAAATTTCCTGGCCATGCCTTTCAGGCCCCACAGTAAAATGATGTCCTCTAAAAAGCAATTCAGGTTCTGCTTTATTCAGGTTTATCTCCACACTCCCAAGAAATCCTTTACAACTCTGTGCAGACAGCACAGGGCTGGGGGTGGAAATCAGATGTTTCTGCTCACCAGAGAATGGTGCTGTGAAGTACCAAATGTTCCAAGGCTACATTTATTTAGATTTATAAACTAAAATTAATCAAGAGAAGTCATTCATACCTAGAGTAACTTGAGAAAACAACCTCCAAGAAAAATCCACACGTCCACAGGATTCTGCCAGGCTGCCAAAAATTAATGTCAGCTAAAGTCCTGTGATACAACTTTGGAAATTAAAAACTGGGGCTTGGCTTATTTCTTCCCCTTGTGGTAACTCTGAATTTCTGTGTTGTTTCTGCAATACAAGATCCTGTGACAATATAATTGGTTGGGGAGCGGGGGGAAGAGGGAACAATAATCTTCTCCAGACTTAAAACCTTCAATTTAGATTTCCTATAAGGAAAATCTGCACAAGCCTTCTATAAAGATTTCATAAAGTTGGATTCTTTGTGGGTAAATAGCTACACAAAAGCAAAGAAATACAATCAGACCAAAAGCAGTGATAACAATCTGACAATATTTTGGATCAAAAGCCTAAAATCACAAAGCCATTTGTGAACAAAACCAACACATTTAGCTGTTCTATTAGAGGCTGACTTCAATCAAAAATAGGCTGATTTGTGCCTAATCAGTTTTCTGTAATGGGAAAAAAATATTTCTTTGTTGCTCTTGATTGGCTCTTCCTATTAAGGAAGGATTAACCCCTATCATTGTAGATCTCTCTCCATCCAACTTATTGCCTCACAATGGGTGAGGTGCTGAGTTTTGGGTTGAGGAGAGCTGCAAAAAACACTTTTCCATCTATTGATGTTGCCCTTCCCTTATCCCCTGCTGGCAGTCTGAGACCTGTATTTTGTTACCTGCTTTTTATCTTCCACTCCCTCTTCTAGACAGGAGTGGATGATACTATTCCACAGTAGGGGATTTCTGCTGCAGACTTGTGCTGATCTTTCAAAAAAGGTGACACAAATTGGGGTTTCCTTGAGGTAATTCATCCATTCCCACTGTGCTTTAGGGACACACCCTTCTGCTAATGGATAATGGTATCTTAAGTTTCTTAAACATGAGTTTTACACACAGACAACACCTGGAGAGAACCTCCAATCCTGGGTTATCCACAAATTCCAAGAGCTGATCACCCATCCTAGTGAACTGAAATCTAAAAAATAGCAAATAAATGCAAAATAAAAAACACTAAATGAGAAGACACTTTTGAAAGGTTTTAATGGGACTTAGAAGTGAGACCAAATAAAATCAATAGCAAAGAGACCTGAGGAAAATTCGATGTATAACACCAAAATTGTCTATAGTCCATCATTTTTCAGGATCAGAACGTGAATTTGCAGTCTTCATGCAAAGATAAAGATGGTACCAGCATGCCTCACTCAGAGTTACTGGGAGCTGCTCCAGCCTGGAAAAGAAATGAACTCTGAGGAAAGTTTGTGCTCAGCTCCTTTGGATATATTTTCAACTATTTTAAAATATTTTGTATTATTAAAGTTACTCAGTGAACAATATCAGAATTTAATTCAGATTACAGAAGCTCTCTGCAGGCACGTAAAAAATCTTTTATCTTATCCCAGCCACTCCTTCTTCCCTGTTGTACAGTTCATGGCTGCTTTGTGCTCTGGATACTCCAGGTCAGTATGGGGAGATTAAGAATTACACAGGGAATTAAATTTCAAGGAATTGAAGAACTCTCACACCTCTGATAGGAAGAAGCATCTCCCCCAACCCGTAGGTAGTGATCCAGTGCCCTTCATTTCTACAAGCAGCCCACTGAGCCAGGCTTTGGGTAAACCCCAGAATTTCACAAAACCAAGTAGCCTTTAGGTTAAGTCTATAGCATAGTAATCCAACAAGTGAAATTCCAGTTTATAGATGAAGATGGTCATTCCATGCTCTGAGGTGTCGTGCTCAGCAGTAAAAAATGGGGCCAAGAGGGAGGGAGGATAATGATTTGAGTGATGGCATTTGTCTTCCCAAATATCCCATGGGATGAGGTCCTACCCTCCTGGAAATGGCTGAACATCCACCTGCTGATGGGGAACAGGGAATTCATTCTTAGTTTGGCTTTGCTTGCACATGCAGCTTTGTTAAACTGGCCCCATCTCAGCCCCTGGACTTTCTCATCCCATGAGTTTCCCCACTTTTCCCTTTCTGGCTCTCTACCCTCCCATTAGGGGAACCTGTGCAATATTCAGGTTCAGTGAGGGGTGGCAGCAACACTGCACACTCTGCCAAGGGTTGCTTTAAAATACATTAAAATCAAAAGCAAGTTCCCATCAGAAGCACAATGATGGGTGTGAATGAGGGAGTGATTTGGCTCTGTGTCAGACCTGAAATAGGAAAAAAGCTCCAAAAGACAAGTCAACCCAGAATGAAGATAATTTATTTTTCTCCCCAATGCAAAGTAATAAGAAATAGATATAACTGCCCTAAAATTTTGACTCAGTCGCGTTTCATTTTTGAACTAGAGTGCAACAGCAATATATTGCTTCAAAATTTAAAACGAGGTCCCATATTTTCAGAACATTTCCTTTATTGAAGTCTTTTTGGCTGAAGCTGCATGTCAGTAAAGCAAAGTAATTGCCTGGAAAATATTGATTAGCTCTTGTCAAACACCCCTTTGCTATTCAGTATTTCCATTTTAGCACTGTCAGCATTCCAGCACTGGCACAGGAGTTGAACTGGTTTCTGTTCAGTTCCCTAAAGCAGCCCCAGCGCAGTCCCACAGACTCTGAGCCACTGCAACTGCTCTGCCACATAAATTACATGTGACGACTTGGACTAACTCAGCAAACAATCCTTCCCTGAGCTGTCTGCTGGCACATTGCTAATTAACAATTAATTGCCTTCAACAAGACTCCTGCAGAGCAGATGATGTGATACTGCAGATGTTTCAGCCAAGTTGTGTTCCTCTGCAGTGTTGCAAAGAGCCCAAAGATTTCTTTCACTGTTTTGCTTTTTGTAATGGCATTTTTAATCAGATATATATTCCTTCTGTTATTTTTTAAAAATATGTTGCAGTACTTTGATACTGAAACTCTTCTTACTAAAATATTTTCTTTACAGCTGTGAATCATCAATTGTTGGTTGACACCTGTAGGTTTATAACCAGAAAATTGGGTCAAAATAGAATTTAGCTGGCAGACCAGAAAAATAAATTCTTATGAAACCACAACCAATTATGTCCAGCAAAAACAACACCTCCGCTTCAAGAGCCAAAAGAGAAAATACTCTCAAATTTTATTACATCCACTTACTAAAAATGCATGGACTTGTTTGTCTTTCCCAGCTAAAGGAGAGAATATTTTATTACAGATTCTAATCCACCAGAAAGGCAAAGGGGAAGACACAAAGGCACCAGATTATCCAGAATTTCATCTCTGCTAGACAATTATTTTTCCCAATGACTCGTTAAAGGTGAACAAAGGAACTCAATGAGAGAAGAAGCCTCCAGCAACAAGACAAACATCACATCTAACAGAAAAGAAGATAAGAAAACCCACAGGTGCACAAAGACAGGCCTGAGGAAAAAAGATCAGCAAGGAGATCCTGACTTTGCTGGTACAGATTCCAGGAGCCTGAAAATGGGTGTGGTGGGAGGGCAGGAGGAGATGTGGGAATTGCTGCTACATTTTTTTGGAACTGGATGAACAATTCAGGCACACAGACAAAATAGACAGAATCCTAGAAGTGAGAAAAGCCTTCCTGGAATTTTTCAGAAAGCCCTGAGTTGATTTTAGGTTCTTCCCCCAGAGAGTGCTTGGCATTGCCCAGGCTCCCCAGGGAATGGTGACATTCCCAAGACTGCCAGAGCTCCAGGAGGGTTTGGACAACACTCCCAGAGATGCCCAGGGTGGGATTGTTGGGGGGTCTGTGCAGGGACAGGAGTTGGACTGGATGATCCTTGTGGGTCCTTTCCAGCTTGGGATATTCTATGATTATTTTTATGTTTCAGGATATTTCTGACCATTCCTACTCCCTCTCATCTCAGCTCCTTTCCTATCCACAGGACAACTGCAAATGATCCTACAGCATTTGTGTTGTAAAGAAAAGCTTAAATATACTTGTCTCAAATTCTTTTCCAAATGTCTGGCACTGAGGAGGATCATCCAACTCCCAGAAACACAGAGCCTAATTCATGGAAAACCAAATTCAGGAGAGGAGAAGGCATTTTGCTGGAGGTCACTTTATGCATTACTTCTGTCAAAGGTCTATGTTTGACTCCCCCCACACTCTGATGTTTGTAGGGTGAATTATAGGTAACAAATCAGGCAGAGAAGAGACATCCCATATTACCTGAGACATGGAGGTCTGGTTTCACAACAACAGCAGGAAAAAGAAGCTGTGCTCGTTTCTTCTTGCAGTCTGCAGTAAGGAAGGCAGTGATAGAAATAATCAGTTGAGATGCTCCCACCATGTTTTAATTTAAGCACAATATCTGGTGAATGGAATTCCCAAAGCAGCACCTATTTCTTAAACTCTTTCTCTAAGATTTACTTGCAGTTTTTTTTCTTAATAGGAAAAAATTCCCTATGCAGAGGAAGGCTATGCATCAATTAAAACAAACAAACAAACAAACTTTTTTTTTTGTAAGAGTAACTTTCTCTGAACATTGTTCTAGCCATCATTTCCTCATGACTAGATGTGTAGTTAATTAAAGCACGAAGAACACATAAAGATCTCATTTTCAATGTCACTTTTACTTGTCCCACTGGGAAAGTAAGACTTTGCTGATGGAGTCAAGGCAAACAGGGCTCCCCTAAAATGTCAGAGCACAAGTGACAGTGACACATTCACAAACATGACATCTTTATGAGCCCTGGTATCATGACCCTACAATTTTTTGGGAGCATCATTCTGTGTTTTGCAGTCAACTTCTCCACCTGGAACTGAGATTAAATGTCATTTAAGAGTAGAAAAATTGTACACAGATGAGGAAAATTTCCTCTGCAGAGGTCTCCACAATCACAACCTTTTAACTTCTTACAGGCTACAGAATATGCTGCAAATAAACGCAATAAATTTTTCCACCAGTGCATCATTGACAAAATTTTCAGCGTATTCAGCCTGAAATTAATTTCTAAAGATACTTTGCAGATTTGACGCCTAAAGGTTCCAGAGTTTCCAGGGGCTAAATTACTGAGGTGGCCTTTTCTGCTGAAGAGGGACAGAATATGGCACTTGATTCATTGTTTGCAGTTCAAAAGGGGTTTGTGCATCTTAGACAGTGATTGTTTTGATGATTAAAGTAGTTGAGACTAAAAGAGATATGGCTTTATATCTGTAAGTGCTTTTATGTTTCCAGAAAGTGTGAGTTTCCTCCGTTCATTAGTAACTTTACACGCAGAATAGAAAGCTGTAACTCACACAGTAGTAGAAGTAAAGGTTTTAAATCAGGCAAGGTTTTCTTCTGAGGTTTGTTTTTAAACAAAGCAGGGAGGGTGTGGAGCAGCCAGCTCTTAGTGCAATACATTTCAGGTCCTTATTAGTAATGATAAGAAAGCATTGAATTTCACATGATAAGAAAGCATTACATTGCAGCTGCTTGTGTTACATGGATTTTTGATCCCAACTTGATTCCTATTTTAAGTCCTTTAAGCTAATTAAGGGCTCCCCACTTCAACCTTGGGTTTTACAAGAGCCTTGAGCAAGGAGCAGAGCAAAGTGCCCCTCTCCTCCAGCCCTTGGACATACAGGGATGGTTCAGCTGCTTCCAACGAAGGCAGAACTTACAGGTGAAAGACCTGAGTTTATACAGAGAGAGCAGCTGCTCTGAAAACTTTATCCTGTGCTGCTGTACACTCAAAGAAATAACAATTCGTGTTCATTTGCTTAATGGACAATAAATCTGCACCAGGCCACACTTGTTAAATATGGATTTTGTGAATTGTAACACGAATCATTACCTACCAAATATTTCTATGCTCTGAAATGTTTCTGCACCCTGAAATGCACTCTGGGGTTTGTGCACTGACCTTTTTGCAGGGCTGTGACTGTGCCACAGCACAATGACCCATGGAAGGCAGTGCCATCCCTCAGCAGAACACAAGCTGAATTTTGTGTTGATTCGTGAGGAGGAATCATGGAACTGTCGAATATCCTGAGCTGGAAGGGACCCACAGGGATCATTGGGACCCACAGGAATCACTGGGTCCAACGCCTGCCCTGACCCCCCAACAATCCCATCCTGTGCATCTCTGGGAGTGTTGTCCAAACACTTCTGGAGCTCTGGCAGCCTTGGGAGTGTCACCATTCCCTGGGGAGCCTGGGCAGTGCCCAGCACCCTCTGGGGGAAGAACCTTTCCTTGATCTCCACCCTAAATCTACCCTGGCCCAGCTCCAACCCCTAAAACTCTCTGTTCACACTTCATACTCTCATGCATGCAGAATTTTTTTAAGCATATGAGCCCTTGGTGATTTCTTGAATTGTTTCAGTGCCCCTTTGCTGACAGCATCCTGAAGTCCTGAGTCCCCTTTTCTAATTGCAAATCAGAATCCTGGCCAGACACAGAAAACAACCCATCTATGAGTCCATTTGATTAAAACAAAATTTGGCTGCTGCCTAATGGCTTGCTCAGGAAGTGTTTGGGTTGCATTAAAATGAAGAGGCCAAAGCAAGCTCCTGAGCTGCATTCAAAATCCAGTGTTAAAGGTCAAAATACCAGAGTGAATGGCACCTAATCTGTGGAACAGCTTTCAGGAACTCTTTTTGCCACCTTCAACATTTACCACTCTATTCTTAGCTGAAGCAGATGCAAATTACAGTTTCCTATTAAAACAAATGAGATATTCAAGAAAACTTCTTTGAGGAAATTGGAATAGTTAAATGCAGTAAACTTATAACACACTTGAGTTCTGTAATTAATCTTATTTTCCCATAAGTAGTTTAATCTTCATGAAGATTGTTGTTTTACAAGGTATTATTCTAACAGAGATGTTGTTATTAGCCTTTGTTAGGTGCACTAAAATATCTGAAAATCTGCCCAAATTACCATTTCAGCTCTACAAACATCATCCTATTCCAATTCTAGGCTGAAAATAAATTCTCAGTCTGCATCTACAACTATGAAGAATCTAAAATAATTCATAGTGCTAAACATATATTCTCAAATTTGAAAAAAAATGTATTTAAGCTTTTTTATGTTACAACTCCTAATTCAGATTTTTTAGAAGTAAATGCATATTTCACCTATGTTTAGTTGAAGAAGGGTTGCATTATAGTGTATTATAACCAGCTTACAGTTGGTTTCTTCACATCTTCCTCTTATGTTTGAAGGCTTTAAGATTATCTTAAAATGGCTTTCCCAAATGATTCCTCATCAGTTGTTCCTGACGCTGTGATAGCACCCCTGCGAAGTCTTTACAGTAGGGCCTTCCTCAAATGGAAGGATTTCCACACAATTATAAAAATTAGTGTTCTTGTTTTCTTGAAGGACTTGGGGGCTGGAGTGTCTAAAAAGCAGCTCCTGGTAAAAATTCGCTTTCAATAAAAATAATGGGCTTTCCTTTCTCCTTGGTGCATCCCTAAGGTATGGAAAACTCAGTCCCTGCACACTCCAGCCCAGTCCTGAATACGACACTGAAAACTAAATAGCAATAGTAGGACATTTTAAAACACTCCGAAAACTTTGTAGAGTCCTTCAATCCCTATTATAGAAGTCAAGCCTTATTTTCCTGGGATTTTCTACAGCAAGACATCAAAAATCCTTCCTCCCCTAAAACTCCCCTGACAAATTAAGCCTCGTTTTTCTTCTGCTTTGAATTAGTTTTTTTCAAAGCTTTTGGGTTTTTTTTCAAAGTAATAACTTCCAAGATTTTTCAGTTCACTGTTTTGAACTAAATGGTTTGAATGGAATAGTCCAGCTGGATTGCCCTGTCAGCATTTTATCCTTATTTCTGTTAATGCTTGATAATGCTTCCCTAAACCAATTTTTATTATTGGCTTGCAAGGCAGAATTATCTGAATGTAATCAGATACAGCTCTTACATTAACTGAAATATGTCTCAGGGCCATAAAGAACTCTCTGTGGTTTTACAACATTATTTTAATTTATTATTGAATATATTTAATGTTATTTAATATATTATTTACTGCATTATTTAATATTTTGATATATTAATTATTATTATTTAACATATTACTTAACATGAGAATAACTTTGCTTATGAATAAGGATTTTATAGGCCATTTTAACTCTAGCATTATAATTTTGACATTATTGTTCAAGTTGCATCTTGCAATTACTTCCTTCACTCTAGGTTACCTTAAAATATATTCACAAATACAAAAAATCCAAAAATCCAATAAAACAAAAAAACAAAAACAAACAAAACAAAATAAACCAAAAAAACCCAAAAAATACCCCCAAACAAACAACCCCCCCCACAAAAACCAACCAACCAACCAACCAAAAAAAAAACAAAACAAAACAAAAAAAAACAAAAAAAAAAAAAAAAAAAAAAAAAAAAAAAAAAAAAAAAAAAAAAAAAAAAAAAAAAAAAAAAAAAAAAACCAACCAAACAAAAAAAATTAAAGAATCCCTACATTGAGACATGATAATGACTTAAAATTTCCTGCCCATTGCAGTGGGTAAGAATAAGGTCCTTTCCAACCCAAACCATTCTGCAATTCTCTGAAAATGGGCCTCCCATTCCTACTGTCGTTTTTATTAGTACTGACTGATTTTCTAAATCATGTTCCAAATCAGGCTGGGTTTACTCCGCTTCTGGATGAAATAGGTAACTATTCATGTAGAGTATTGCTAATTTTCTATATTGTCTCATGCTGTTTCTACAGGTGCTTTCTAAAGATTGTAAAAATGCCATAAACAGCCAAAATTTCTTGCTAAGGAATGGACTTCATTTATTTGTGTCATTAACTTGGGAGCACCGTGCCTAATTGCTGCAAGGAGGGATGCACGGAGCTGAACAAAATCTTGGCACTTCAAAAAAAGAAACTGAGCCAGCCTTGCCTGTTTTCCTGAGCAGCTCTGAACTCTGCCCAGATGTGCTGTGATCCAATAAACTCCTGAGGCAATCACTGCAAACAGAACATTCCGGGTCACCAGCGGGCTCACCGTGACAGCTGGGGTGGGTTTCACATCACTGTTTGGATTTTAGCAGATAAACTGATTTAAAAACCTCACCTAGATAGAAATAAATGTAGATACAGAAATCTTAATTCATCAGGGAAGATTTGTAGCAGTAGATCTGTGAGAGAGGCAGCAGCAAGAAGGAGAGAGAAATCCTACAGGAATTTTTTTTTTTATCTGGATGAACCATGAGTGCCCCAACGTTTCATCAAGGAGGAGAGAGAAATCCCACAGGAAGTTTTTATCTGGGTGGATCATGAGCACCCCAACATTTCATCAATGAGGAGAGAGAAATCCCAGAGGATTTTTTTTATCTGGGTGCCCCAATGTTACATCCCGGGTTTTTTAAGCTTGGTTCAATCTCCCACTGACTCTAGCAACAGCTTAGAAAATTTTTGTTATGACTACTCCCCCAAAGGGCTGATGTCTATGATTTATAGCTGAATCTTCATGGCATGGCTTATTTTTAAAAGAAAAGCCTGCTGTTATCACCTTGCCCTGTGTTGGCACAGCAGAAAGGTAGTGGGTTTTTTAAAGTGTGTGATCTGCAGCAGTGAATTCGAGCTCACAGCTATAAAACCTGCTTCTGTCTCCCTGAAACCTGCTTGCTGCAGCTCTGACAGGTATCCCAGACTGCCGGAAATGCACAAATCCCCCTGAAGTTGCAGCTGTTCAAGGAGAGACCTTTGCAAGGAGCAGCTTTCCTCCACCGTCTCCCACCCTCGAGTGGGCTCTCTATTATGTCCAAAATGGGTTTCTCAGCGGGAGCTGCTTGACAACAAAATGGGCCCTTGGCTCAGCCACCCGATGTTGTCAGAGCTGAGTATCTGCCTGGAACAAGACTTGATATTCCTTAAAATGAGTTCATTAGCTCTTTGACCTTTTCTACTTCCTAAGAAGATAAAAGTATCAATGCAAAGCCAGAACGCAGCCCTGGACCACCTAGGATGCTGTGACATGGTTTAGAAGCAAGGACGTGGGTAAGGGCAGAGCCCAGAGAGCTCAGGGCTCCAGTGAAACAGCTAAAAGTCATTAACATTCTCCAAGACTTTGCTGGGAGCTTCAGTGCCTCGGAAATTCAGTGTCTGCTGAGCCAGGGCACAGACAGTCCCTGCGCCCGAACATCCCCCCCTCAGGCTGGGCTCCCGAGCTGCCAAGTTGCCTCTGTGTTTATCACTTTAACAAGTTGAACAAAATGACTGGAAAACAGCAATAATTCTGCTTGTGCTCCAATAATGCACATTTTGTTGCTGGGTGAACTGAGCAACTGCAAATCTGGGGATTCCATTAACTACTATGCAATGATGTCAATAATTATGTTTGTAACAACGTAATTTAGAGCATTTTCACATCCAATTATGTCACCGATATACGAACAAAAAAGTATAAAAAATTATTTTCACCCTGACTGCACTTCTTGGATTATTTTCCAAGGGTTTATCCTTAAGACCATCATGAATTTGTCAATAACTTGAGCAACTAAATGACTGTGTGGCCTTGTTCTGTATAAATCCCATCTTTCCTCATTCATTATCAGTGCCCCCCAAAATATCAGCAACTGCAGCCTCAGGCCTCCAAGGCCTAATCCATGCTTAGCTTCAAGCCTTTAAGAATTCCAAATGGCAACATCTCAACCAAAATCCAAAATTCTGTTTTTACACAGTAATTACACACAGATGTGACCAGTTCTGGCCACCCACAGGCAACAGATCCTCCTTTAGCCTCTGGAACCAGTCTGCTAAAACAAACAGAAAATGAGTTTTTACTGGTGGCAAATCTCTGTCATTTTGATCCCATTTCAAGTTGAGGAAGAGATTATTTTCATCCTGTACCAAGTCTGAATGATTAAACATTTACACAGAAATGTTTAATCCAGAAAAACTTCTGAATAACTTCTTCCAGCACAACCAAAACAAATCAAGGTTTTGGATGAGTGTCAGTTCAAATGACCATTGAGAGGGTCCTGGAGTTAAAAAAGACAACTGAAAGGATCCTGGAGTTAAAAATAATTTGGATATTAGAGTTGTAACAGACACTGATTTACCACACACCTGTGGCCGAAAGTCATTGATCTACCTATGCAAAATTTGTGTTGTGCAAATATCAGTGAGAAAAAAAGGAAACAGGTTTTTTTAAATCCACAATGCTACTGATTTCAAATGCAATTATACAGAGAGGAGTTGGGAATTGGGGCCTGGACTTCACCCTGTAAAATGAATTTGAGAAGAGGCCATCTAGATAAAGCTGGAGTCTCCTTAAAGCAGAATTTCGTCTCTAATGAGTTCTGCAGCACAAAACACCAACTGTAGGGTGCTACAACACCAATACAATAAAATATCAACAAACAAAAGCATGAGAACCTGCGTGTGCTTAAAAATAATTGGAGAGATCCTAACTCCACTCCCAGATTTTGTATATAAAACTTCCAAAACCAACTTTAAATTGAATTGAAAGGAAGAACAGACAGGAATTCAGCAGCACTGTCAAAGTTGTGAGTCTTGGTGACATCCCTGGGTTTCATTGCAAAGGGAAGGGTCAGAGCAGGTGATCAAACCAGTTAATTAATAAATTAATCCCCCTGGATTAATTCAGTGATTTAAATCAGGTGTGGTGGCCTGACCCCAGCTGGCAGATGTATATTGTTCTATTACCTTGATAAACTCCATTTGCATGCAAAAGGAATCATCTGTCTCTTCACAAATGTTTCCTCTCCTCTCAGAAAATATATTTTTATGAACAGATTTAAACTAACTTCATGATGTTGTGGTTTATGGGTAAAAACAAATACAGCTATTCTATCTCCAGAAGGCTGAAATATATTCTTTCCAGCAGAAGAGGAAACGGGCAGAAAAAAGTTACTTCTCAAGCAGAAAATTGCTTAATCAAAAAAGCCAACACTCTAAACATGAGATGTATATCAAGCATTGCTCATGAATATCACCTGATGGGAGGATAGGAATTCATATCCTCTACTAATTTTTTCTATTGATCTTTCAGTAGGAGCATCTTGTTTTCATTTGCTCTGGAAAACAAAAAAAGATCAAAGTTGTTATACAAAAAATACATTAATTCTTATAATACTAGCCAGGGGAAGGCACTGCTTTTATTGCTCCACACACCAGACTGAGCAGTCAGTGCTTTGGAGGCTCTTCTTCCACTTTGAAAAGGGCCATTCTTGCTCTGTCATAGGGGGTTTGCCTAGTAAAGGGCAAAACCAGCAGTAACTCTCAATAAATAATAAAAAAAAAATAAATTACAATGTGACAGAGTCACTTAGATTGATCCTTCAGAAAATGTCAGCTTCCCCCTGCCAAAATAAGAAGAAAAAAAGAATTTTGTTTCCTGCAATCTTCTGGAACATGTTGAGTGCTAATCCTGCTAATGCTGAGCAGGGTTCAGGGGATATTTTCTCTCTAATTCCACATATTTGCTGTTATACTCTCAGCCCATTTATTGTATGTTTGAGTATCTTGCTGGGGTTTACAAGTAACTATTCCCTGGCCCAAACTCCATTTAGCTCACTGCTCCATAGGACAATTATTGGTCAATAAAAATAATTTGATCTGTTTATAATTTCATTGCATGGCCCTGTTTATCTCCTTACATCACAGCTGGGATGATTTGTGGCTGTTGCAATTTGTTTAATTATTTTGGTAAGTAATTATTATTATTATTTAGTCTTCTGAGTTATCAAAACTTATTTTTCCGAAGCACAATCATTTGAAATCCACGGGAATCTAAAAATACATGCAGTTTTTTATATATATATATATCATATTTTAATCTATATACTAAAAATAGCAATCTGTGGATAAAATAGCTTAAAGAAGAAATGGAATTTGCTCTTTTTTTGCCTCTTCTAAACACAATTGAATGCAACAATTGTTCAGTGAGGATTCACTGTGTTTTGTGGCTACTAGGACACAGATTTTCTACACACTTGGGGGAGAAATTACAGCAAAATAAACTGCTTAGAGAAGTTTAGCTGAGGTATATTAAAGGCAGTTAAATGTCATGGTTTGGCTGATGAATACCTCATAAAAGATAAGGACCCTTGGTCTTCTATAACAGATTTCAGTCTAGATCTACACACCAACTTCAGGAGGGACTTTTAATAATTCATCTGTAATTTCACATCACTCTAGAAATATTTCTAAATGCTGTTGCTGTCCACAGAGAAAAATGTTATAACCACCCTCATAATGTTCTTTGCAGATTATAATTTTCCTTGCAGCCAATAAATAATGGCTGTAATAAGCAGTAGATGATGGGATGGCAGAGAGAGTTTTATTTCCATTAATTTATGGCATTATTTAGACAGTGGTTAGAGCAAGTTAGGAAAGGATAACTTGGTAAGGCAGCAGCCCATCATAGATAAACATTTTGGGGAGAAAGGATGTGGGAAAAAAAATCCCCGCTGAATGTGGTGGCACTGCTGAGCTTTAACAAGTTAAAACGTTCCACTATTGATTGCTTTGGAAATCCATCATATTCCACTGCAGTAACAGCAGAAAATCTGTGGGTGGAGGTGCAATATCAACTGTGATAAAAGAGAATAGCCACCACAAAAATCACAAGAGATTATAAACCAAAGCCTGGCAAACCAAATGTTTGCACAATGGAGGAGCCTCATTTCATATCTTCTGAGCATCTATATGTTGCTCTAAAATATTCAGCACATTCTGATTTCACCTGCAGCTTGTGCTGTGAATCTCAAATAATCCTGACCTCAATCTGGGTTTGAGTGAGCAGCTTTCATGTTCTGTATTTTAATTACCTCTAAAAAAACGAAAATACTTTTTACTTTTCCTCACTAAAAAGAGCTGCTTCCCTCTCTGTTTTTTCCCTGAACCTGCTGGTGCTCATTTAAGAGCTGTTACAATAACAACATACAATGTTTTTCAGATTTCATTAACAGGATTTTAGTCTGGATGTGAGCATTTTACTTAATTATTTTGTAAGATGTTTTTCTTGTGCCCAGGTAAGAGCAGGGTTGGCTTGTGGGAATTACTCTGTGGTAATAGTCAGCGTGCAGAACAAGGTTCTCAGAATTTATCTAACATTTCTTTTCCAGTTTTCTCCTGTAGAAATATTTGGAAATTAGCTATACGACTACACAGATATATTAATATTTTCCTTGTGGTTCAGTTGTGTCGTTGAGAACCAGCACCCCAAACCAAAGGGATTCTCCAAAAGGTAAAAATAAAGGGTAAAGATCATCATGGAACTAGAAATTAACACTTTTTAAATATAGACTGTGAAAAAAAATGCTACATTTCACATGAATCTTCTCTGGAAGAGCAAAGCAGTATGAAGCCATTTGAAAAACAATTTAAGTGTACCCATGGATAGAAGAAAATTCACAATTAAAGTTACTCACCTTATGGAAAAACCCCACACCTGGGGGCCTTATGGGAAAGATACATGTATCTAGCACACATAAAAAAAATACATCTTCCAACATTGCTTGTGGAATAATCTGATCTGATCTTTGGACGTGGAAAACAAGGAAATCAAGAGCTGCAGCCTTAAAAAAGATTTTGAGAATTAGGAATCATCATGGAAACACAACAGTTTGTGAGAGGGTACATTCACTATGAGAAGTGAATTTTTTCTTAGCCTCGGTACACTTGGGCAGACTGTAGAAACATGCAATCCCAGTGAATCAATTAAACTTTGTTACTCCTCCATAATTCAAAGAAAAAGTGTGTGGAAACTTGTATTACCACACTGAATCCAAAGACAGTGTCTGGAAAACACACACAAAATTATTCAATGTTCAAAAAGAAAAAAAGGAATTAACATTGTTCATAACTTTCAGAATTTTTTGTTCCCAGTCTGGTCAACAGTTTGTTTTACAGGTATGAGACAAATGAAGTAATCTGTATTACATGCAGTCATTTAATTAAAAACTAATTGAGTCACAGAGTTCAAAAATACCTGTTTCAAACAGAAATACTTTGAATGAAATGGTCTGAAGTTTAAAAAAAAATATTCATTGTCAAGAAGTTAGCGCTATGTTCATCTTTCCATTTTTTTCTTCCCAATATCATTCTCCTTTCTTAAAAGGAGACATGGAGTAGCTTTACAGTGATCTAGTGCATCTTGCTACTGTGTTATTGAGTTAGGTCTTGGAAAAGGACTGCTAGCTACCTGACAGAGCTATTTTTAAGAGCTGAATACATCACCAAAGTCTGTTCTGCATTCCCAGAGCCAGGCCCAGGTGTCACACGGAGACTGGATGCATTCCTGAAGCCTGCAGGCAGGGATCCAAGAGTGACGGTGCAGATCAGCACTGACACGGAGCAGTGCACACTGAAAAATTGCTCCAGGCAGCCAGAAAACATGCTGGAGAAAGGAAAATGTTGGAATGGCTTCCTTTGTGTTCATCCCTGGACTTCTTACCGAGAAAGGAAGAATGGGAATGCACTGCTAGGAGTTTAATCTCTGGGATAAAAGCAGAGAAGCTAAATGGGGCTGATTAGAGGAACAGAAGCTCTCACACATTTTGTCCTCTGAGCAGGAAGAGCAGTGCTCATCCAGAGGGCAGCCAGCATCACTGAAAGGCTTTAAAATAAATTTAAAAAAATAACTTGTGAGGCCTTGCACCCATGTTATAGATCAGGCACTCGCAGTAGTTTTCAGAGAGCAACTATTGATTCCTGAGAAGAGAACAGCGTCAAGTACAACAGAAACACCTTCAGGTGCTGCCACCAGGACACCAGCTGTGCCACAGAGTGTCCTGAGCAGGAAGAGACACAAAAGAATCATCCAACCCCTGGCCCTGCACAGACACCCCAATAATCCCACCCAGCCATTGGTCCAAACACTCCTGGAACTCTGGAAGCCTCGGGGCTGTGCCCATTCCCTGGGGAGCCCGGGCAGTACCCAGCACCCTCTGAGGGAAGAACATTTCCCTGATATCCAGCCTGACCGTCCCCTGACACGATTTCAGATCATTCCAAATCCCTGGTTGATGCCCTGGGAAGGCTGACCAGAAACAGAGACTGGACAGAGCTAGAGAATAAAGTAGATATTTATTGAAAGGCTTCTAGGATCTACCTTGGGCAGGACAGGAGCCTGACCAGGGCTACACCCAAGGTGGACCCAAAATGGTCACAAAAATGGCTGACCAGTCACAAAGTATTACATTTTTATAAGTTTGTGTCCATTTGCATATTGGGGTTTAATTTTCCAATTACAGCTTCAGGTTGTGAGGTCCCATCCTTCTTGTTTTACCACTTCAGCCCACCCTTGTTTGTGCTTTTGGGCCTGAAAGTTGTCCTTGGTGTGCAGCAGGAAAAGGATTTGTTTTGTCTCCCTGCTCTGTGCAGAGCTGAGTGACACTGACTGTGAGCTCAGAACTGCACCCCTGGGCAGCACAGAATCTGAAATACATGAAAGCTCAAACTTAAGGCATCATGGTCACCACAGAGTGATCAGTGTCTGCTCGTCCTCTTCCCCTCACGATGAAGGTGCAGATCCCTGAGGCCTCCTCTCAGTCTCCTCCAGATGAGCTGCCCAGGTGCCCTCAGCCGCTCCTCACGGCTTGCCCTCATGGCCCTCCACCATCTTTGTGTCCCTCCTTTGGACGTCTCTTATAGTTTAATATTCGTTTTTGTATTTTGGCATCCAAAACTTCACACAGCACTCAAGGTGAGGCTGTCCCAGCCCAGAGCAGAGCAGGACAATCCCCTTCCTGGCCTGGCTGGCCATGCTGGGCCTGGTGCCCTCAGGACACTGATGTTCCCCTGGCTGCCAGGACACACTGCTAGAGCCTCAAGAGGAACATTTGCATCTGAAAGCCCATCTAATGCACTGATTTCTACTCCTAATTCTCCTCTGGGACCTTCGCTAAATTACTTTTCTTATCCTTGGGATTTTTGGTTCAGATATCAGTTACAAGCAAAGCCTTTTCCTTATGTTGGAAGCTCCCAGGATGAAGACTGCTCCAGACACACGCTGGGTTTCGGGGAGGAATCTTCTCTCTCCCAGCACAAGGTCAGGCCGTCCTAGAGGGTAGAAGACCCTGTGAGCATCCACCCAGTGTCACTCCCCTCAAAAGGCAAAGTGGAAGCATATCAAAGCCGTACCATTTGTGACAAGATTAAAGGAAGTCTAATTTAGTATAAAATGTTGATATTTGACAATGGCTAATCTCAGAACTAATGAATGTGAAGATGAATTGTTCGACTTTCTGTTCTATCCACTGGTAGTCTTAGACAAGATGCTCTGGAATTTCCTCTTTATGGAAATGATCCTGATAGAACTGGTGGTGTGAATTTGTGAAGAAATGATTCACACCAAACATTACACTAACTGCTATAACCACATAAAAAGGATTAGTACAGGGGTAGAGGCACAGTACCATTCCAGGTCACAGCCAACCATTCTTGAGCCCTGAAATGCAAGTATCCTCAGTACAAACATGTGAATGAAGCACAAGATTATAGGTTACCTCTGTATCTTCCACTCCACAAAACCACATTAGCAATTTTTGGCCACATACTCACAATTAATAAGAATTAAAGTTTTCTTAATATAGTGAATTTCATTGTGGATGATATATGCTAAATTCTTCAGTCAACTGGTACTAAAAAGTGCATTTTCTATTAATGAACTGCACAATAGAGATTTCCAAACTCAAAAAGGCTGTGGTTCTATTACGTTCCAGCATTTGATCTTCAATTTGTTTTCAGGGAATTTATAAAACATACTATTTTAGCTTTTATACTTCAGAGTTTGTTTGAATGCACTAAATCGGTTTAAAACCACTGGGGCAGTGATTGACTCCCGTCAATCACACGAGCGCAGGCAGTGCTGCAGGATGAGAGAGCAGCAAGTCTCTGGAGGGCGTGAGCTGAGATCGTGAGGATTACCAGACTGAAGGGTTTTCTGCTGTTTCCCTGATTTTAATATTGCAACCTCCCTGAAACAGGTGAAATGCTTTGCCAGTGGAAGCAAAGCAGAGTAATTAATGAGGTGTTAACGAGGTAGTAAAAGCAGGAAGGTAAATTGCAGACCCATTTAAGAACCCAAGCTATAGAGAAGGGCAGTGCTATGCCATTCCAAGAGCTACCAAAGAGTAACAGGCAAGATGTTAAAAAAAAATTCTTTTTCTGGCTGCCCTCCAAATTAGGGTGGTCTACCCTGTGTGCTACAGAAATACTTCCTCTGCTCATGTCTGGCTCCAGGTCACTTGCTCCCCCAGCACAGTGGCCAGAGTGTTAAAAACAAACTAGACTTAAAGTGAACAATCAAACCACTACATTTCCAAATCCCTGTGGTTTTTGTTAAGTGGCTATGGTATTTAAGTCTCAATTAAGGACCTATTGATTATGAAGCCTTGTTGGACAGGGTTATCTCCCAATCTAGAACTAGGAAACAAAGGCCAAACCACTTGTCAGAGGTCCCGTGCATAATTGAGTGATCAGTCTCTCGAATTCTAAAAATATTGTGGAGAACAAAAGATCTCTCACTCATAGGCAGCCCTTGGCAGTCCTCACCATCCTTTATGGCAGCAGTAGAATTCCAGCAGCCATGCTTAGAAAACCACGTGCTGAATACAGTGAGAAGTTCCAGCATTATTTAGAACGACTATGGAAATGGAAGGATTCATCAGCCTTATTTGTATGTGCAGTGAAACCTCAGTGGGTCTTCCTAGAAAAGGCTGATTTTACCTGAACTTTAGAAACATAAAACACCCAGAATAACCCCTATCCTTCCTTTGATATTTGTCATGGGGTACCAGCCCAGGAGATTCAGCATTTTCAGTTCTGGGGCTGGAGAGTAGAGGCCCATTGTTTATCTAGTCAGATCAGGATCCCTGTTTGGTTTTGGATGAATTACATAATGACTATAATCAGAACTTGGGGATGGCTCATAGATAAGAAAACACAGGCAAAAGCTTTTGTGCAGCAGTAAGTGCTGGTAATTAAATATCACCCATTCTTCCCTTTATTTGGTGAAGATACACACAGAATATCAACTAAAATTCCCCAAGTTACCACCATGGAATTCAGTTCTCCCCCTTCAACCAAGATGACCTAATTTGACTCATCTCAGTTTAACTTTCATCTCCACAGTGCAACCAAATCCATCCAGCAAATGGGGCAGGACATCTGTTCACACAGGGACATGTATGAAACCCAAACTCATGCCAGGCATTCACATTTGTCTTTTGGTAGCAGGTTTTGGGAGGAGTTTCCTCATATAACCCATAAAAGTTGTTTGCTGGTGAAGATGAAGGTGCCTGAGGAGCTGCTTGACAAATGTGAACTGAGAGGGGATTTGGAAAACATAGTTCAGGTATTTCATGTAAAGAACAGAAAGGGAAAGTTGGATTATGCTGAAAGTTTGCCAGGAAAATCCTCACCTCAGGTCTCTGGGAATGAGAGGAGACTTCTCCTACTGAGGCAATGCTCCCCCAGTCCCAAATCCCTGCCCCATTTCCTGAGAGTGGGCTCGGGATGCAGGAGTTTTCCTTGTGCCCACTGTGCAGGTACAGGTATTTATTTGTGGTACATTTTTCTCTTGGCTCCTTCAGTCCTTCTCACCTCTCAGCAGCCTTGGCAACGTTTCCCTGGGCAGAGCTGGGTGAGAGCTGCTCCTTCAGGCTGTTCGAACCTGAAAGGAGAGGGACATAACCCCAGCCTCAGCTTTTATCTCCTCCTCACCTTGGTTTTTAAGCACAAGTGTTGTGGATTAAGGATGACAAGGAGCTGTCCCTGTGCTCCCATCCCATGGTCCCCTCTGGTGCTCCATTATCAGGTGTCTGACTGCAATTACACCAATTAACCCCAGGAAAAGATGAAGGCTTGGTGGGGCCGGGAGATAATTTTTCTGAAGCCTCAGTGTAAAGGTGTGACTTTGGTAGTGTCTTATATTTGATATTTCCCTTTATGTTCTTAGGACTTATCAGCTATGCAGCAAAGGAGTTTTGAGCTGTAGGACAGACAAACAATGGATCAGGGATGGAACAAGCCCTTTAAAAGGCTTCTCAGTGCAACCCTTTTTTTGCTGTAATCTTTATTAAATATAACCTGTGTATTAAATCTATAAATGTAACCCATGTCCTGGCTGCATCAAGGCATTCCTGCAACACTCTCCTTTTATCCAAAAGATTGAAAAACACGTGGAGGGGAGGTTTCCCAAACCCCTTCTGGCTCTGGCTGTTGTTTGTAGCTGGTTTTCCATGCCACTTCCAAGCTGTTGGTTAAGGAGCAGACCAGGAACAGCCTCATTCCAGGAAAGCAGAATGTCCAGAGCATCCAGGAAACACCAGAATAGAGATCTGGGAGGAACAGGGGAGTGGGACTCATTCCTGAGGGTGGCACTTCTTTTACCAACTGAGAGAAGCAGAAATCTTAACTGGGATAAAAAATAGGAACAGTTATCCAACTTTTTACCACCAAAACCTAAAACTGGCTGCTGCTGAAGTTGTCAGTTTGTAGCAGGGGTGTGCAGTCAGTATGGGAAGCATATTTAACACAAATCTATCCAGCTGAGAGCAAAGCTGGCTTGGCTTAGGGTTTTTTGGGGTGAGTTTTTTCATTGTTTTTGGTTGGTTGGTTTTTTGTTTGGTTTTTTTGTTTTTTTTTTTTTTTTGGTGGTTGGGGTTTTTTGTTAGTTTGTTTGATTGGGGGGTGGGGGCTTTTTTTGTATATTTGGGGTTTTTTTGGTTCGTTTGCGTTTGAAGATCCTAGAGGAACACGTCTGTACCAGCACAGGTACAGGCTCCCTCTGGTGGCTCATTTCCATAAACGACAGGTTTTTCCCCAAAAAGTACCATTCCGTGCAGTCCAACCAATTGGAGTTGGCCAGATGAGGTGGAAGCTGTTTGAGAGCACTGAGGTTCAGGAAGCTCTAAGGTTTTTTGTAAAGCACTGAACAATTAATTCTTTTATTATGAGTAAAGACTTGGGTGTTGTACAGGCTTTTTGTTGTTGCTGTGCAGGCTGTGAAGGCATAGAGAAATCTTCATTTTTTTAAAAAATAGAAGCCTTTTGAAACAAGTATATTAACTGTGAAACGGTGTAATTTTATTTAATAACGCTTAAAATCGCTGATTATTAATTCCACCCCCGCTTTATTTGAAAAATTACTATCGAAGTCGATATTTGCTACTTTTTGGAGATGCAGAAATAGAATGAGACTCAGAATAGAAGACTGAAAGACTCTAAACAAACCAAAAGCATAAACAGTTGGGAGAGCTCATACTGGACATGTTCATATCTTCTAGCTCAAGATGTCAAAATTTAAAAAGAAGAACAAAACAAACACATCCTACCTTAAGAATAAAACCCCAAAGGCCCTGTGATTGTATAATCAACATCAGTGCACAGCTTCCAGCACTTGCACTTGGCTATTCAGCCTTGATCCCATGTGGTCCTACCCAAGACCTACCAGATTTTGACTGAAGTAGTTAAAATTTCATCTGTGCCTAAATATAGCCTGCCAGTCAGGAAATGCTGCATGGATGGAACCTTCCAGCAGGTCAGGAGCAGGCGTGGAGCTGGAATAGGTAAACCAAGCACATCCAGAACATTTTACACCAGACTGGAGTTAACTCTGGTGATGTCTGACAGCTCCTGGGGCTGTACCTGCAGTGAGGAGGGAATTATTTCTGTTCATGCCATCTCAATGTTGTGTTATTGATGTAAATCTCATCAGAGATTCTGCAAAATCCAGGAGAACTTTGATACTTCCTAATCCTGGCTTTAAATATTTTGGCTGCAGCAGAAAATCTCTGGGTCTGAATAGGCTCCAACAATTTTTTGTTGCTTCAAATTTTCAGCTCATTAAATATTATTCTAAAGGATTTGTCCCTGAGTCTCCATAGGGAATGATCCCTAGTTCTGAGGTAGCCCTTTGTGAAGCATAAACCCTTCTTCAGTTCAATATTTCACAGTTACAAACTGTTGGAAGTTATCCCAAGATTGTTCCTCTGCTTCTTGTCGCCTTTCCCGTAAAACCTGTCGGAATTGTCAGAATGGTACTAAAGAAAGTTGTGCCTTTAAGAAATGTTCTTCTGTCAGTTTGTTTTATATTTTAGGCCAATCTCTCCAGAATCCTTACCTAACCTTTACAGTGCTGGAGAAAGGGGAGGGGAAAAAAAAGGTTGCTAGGATACTTGCAAAAAGGCAAATTAGCTGCAGTAGAAATAAAACAAAAGGATTAGAAATCTCTAACCTTTTGAGTTAAACACCCAGTTCCAGCAACTGCCAAAATTTCATGGTCCTTCTTTTTGAGACAAAGGAATGCAGAATGTCATAGAGCCCCAATTTCACAGGCATATGGAATTTTAAAGCATTGCCTCATGGCATTAAGTTTAAGATATCACAAACTCTATGGTAAGTTTCTCCTGCTGTTTGCAGAAAATTTGATAATTATTTATAAATTTATGAATTTATATATTTATATTTCTATCCATGTTTGGCAGTGGAACTTTGTGGTTTTAGATATTCCATAATGCACTGAGCTCAGCTGAGCAAAGCTGAATCCCTAAAACCAGGTAAAATCTAAAGCTTCAATGAAAGCCTTCTGGGCAGAGCTGTAGAGTTCTCATTTTATATCACTTTGGTTCTACTAAATTTTTCTCCATTTGTAGCTTTGGCAGCAAAAAATCCACAAGAAAAGTAAAGCTGAAGATGGAGATTCTTTCCCTTCACTAAAATATGCACCATTGATTGAAACACTGCCAAGAAATCAACCCATGTATATTTTGCTTCATCTTAAGCGTAGTAAAATTTCTGCTTACTTCAAGGAAATCTCATTTTACATATTCAAACCCACTGCAGCAGAGAGCTCCAATTTCCACTCCCTGCATTAACTCTGAGGCAGAGCCAGCACTCGTGGAAAGCTGTTGGGATTATCAAAGCTCATCATTTTCAGGGCTCTCTATTCCACTGAGTTGAGCAGGTTTTGATCTGATCCAGGCAAAGGATGAAGCCATCATTGCTCTGGCCCCTCCAGAATTTGGATGCTGTTGTGATTTTTAGGCCAGCAAGCACTTTTGCATTGATGGCTCTTTCTTCTTCCTTTTTTGCCTGAATAATTCCTGAAGCATAACCCCTGTGTCCATGGGAGATCTTCAGGAGCATTCCACAGCTGGGGCATGTTTGGTGTTTTGGTCCAGAGAGATTCTACACGATATGTATCCCGAGATATTAAGGGGAAATGAAGGCAGAGCAGCGTGAGGCTTTAACAAACCAACGTTCTTGATGAAAATGGAGCAGGATTTTCTCCTTGCTCAGTCTCAGATGGGAGAACTTGCTGGCCTGGGCACAGGATTGAGGGAGGGCAGTCCTGCCAGCTGTCTGCCCTGCAGATGCTCAGCAAGGAAAGGCACCTCTGCCTCTTCACCTTGTCAGAAGTTGTCAGAATTCCCTTTCCCTGGACACCCAGTAAGAACTTTAAAGGCTTTCAGTGAGGTAGAATGCTGCCAGTTTCATAATCAATTCCCATGGCTCTGCTATTCCGATGGCTGATGTCAGCAAGGATTTGTTCTGCACCCCTTCTGATGCCACATAAGTCACAGGTGGAAGGTTTGGGCTTCCTTACTTACAGAAGGAGTTGGAGATCATTATATTGCTCTGCCTTGACTATTTCCTTTCTCCAGCTGAGGCAATACATAACATTTCAGACAAGAAAAATGCATACCAGGAGCCTTCCCTTGATGTATTTTCTCATTTATCTCTTTGACCATTTTAAACCAGGGGTTTTTCTTCCTCTTCTTCCTCTCACCCTGATGTGAGTCTCAAGAATGAATTTGCAGGTTTGTCTCTTTAGTGGTTTTATTGGGTTTTTTTAATTAAAACCAAAAAAGTATAATTTTTGCATGCATAAATGTAAATGGAGTATTGACAATCCGAGATGGAAAACTAGGAAGAATCCGAATGCAGCTGCATAAAGAGAGAAAACAGCAAATTGGAGTGGAAACACATTTGGATAATTACAAACTTGCCAAATCAGGAAATGTAATTCTCTCTCTCTCTCTCTTTTTTTTTTTTTTTTTTTTTTTTTTAAGGCAAAAAATGTAATACTGTTGTGTTTCTGCAGTGCTTACTGAATTTAAAATGCAGAGGCTGTAATAGTACAAAGCTCAGGATTTACAAAGGAAAATGAGTTGTAGGAATTAAGAATTACTGAGGTCTCCATGGGCTCACTGCTCCCTAAGGAAAGGGAAGCAAAACCCCCAAGGAAAGAGCATCAGCAGGCAAAGCCCTGCCCAGAGCAGTCATGGGAGGCAGGAAGAGCCCCAGAGATGGTCCCAGGCTCAGCCAGAGGCCCAGGGCTGCAGACAAGCCATGGAATTCTAGACTCAAAGGATCCCAGAACAAGCCATGGAATCATCCTAGACTCGAAGGATCCCAGAATAAGCCATGGAATCATCCTAGACTCATAGGATCCCAGAAAAAGCCATGGAATTCCAGACTGAAAGGATCCCAGAAAAAGACATGGAACCCTAGATTCAAAGGATCCCAGATCACTGAGGCTGGAAAGAAGCTCCAAGGTCATTGAGTCCAAGCTGTGCCCAGTCCCCACCTTGTCCCCAGCCCAGAGCTCTGGGTGCCACCTCCAGGAATTCCTTGGACACCTCCAGGGATGGGGATTCCAAACCCCCCTGGGCAGTTCCAAGGCCTGAGCACCCTTTCCATGGGGAAATTCCTGCTGGTGTCCCACCTGGCCCAGCCTGAGGCCGTTCCGTCCCCTCCTGTCCCTGTTCCCTGGGATTAGATCCCAAATCCCCCCAGCTGTACCCTCCTGTCAGGGACTTGTGCAGAGCCAGAAATTCCCCCTTGAGCGTGCTCTTCTCCAGGCTGAGCCCCCTTCCCAGCTCCCCCAGCCCCTCACAAGACTGACCCCCTGCACCTTCCTTAGGGTCACCTTTCTCAGGAACTCAACAATCTTAGGAAAAATATGAAGGCAATTCAGAAACCAGTAGGTAAAAAAGAAAACTTAATTAATTTTTCTATTCTAAAATGCATAAAATGCCCTTTTTTAAAAAAATTAATTTTAAAGGGGCCGTATCTGGTGCAAGATGATCGTTAAATATTTTTGTGTGGTGATCCTCCTTACATTGACCATGCTTTTAAAAGGATGTTAAATAGAATATATATTCTTTACAGGATAAGAAAACTTTTATGCCAGACATTTGGGGGTGGGGGGGTAATATTAATAATTCAAGCCATCATAGTACTTGATTAAGCCTCTAGGAATTTGAAATAATTTGTTAGGTAGCTGGAGTACTCCTTCAGAATATCTATTTCTGTTTAAGAATCTTAAGATTCAAATGACTGGAGTCTCTTGTTCCCTCAAAAAGATTGAAAGATGAACTTGAATTAATTTGTTTTTATTCAAGTTTGTAGGAACCTGCTGGAGACAAGAAAAAATGTGAAAGTATAGTAGGCATAGCCATAGATAACCTTTTAGTAATAATTTGAGATTGGTAGAAAAAAAAATCAAAATTAGGCATGTCTAGGGGTAAAAAAAAAAACCAAAAAACCTGCTTTTATAGTGCGACTCTCTACCCCAGAACTGAATTCCTGATATTACAGCTTTATGGTGATTCCAGTGAAATGCAGCAGAGTGTGTTGTTGTAAGTATAAAAGTGAAATAAGTTCTGGGAGGATCCAGCGCTTTGGATTTCAGTGTAAATGGGAAAATTAGAAACCTAATAGGAAGCATAACTTGGGAACGTGTTTGCTGGTTTTGTTGTTTCTTTCTTTTTTTTTTTCCTGTTGAAATTCCTCCAGTTTTTAATCACCCTCTAAATCTTGTCTAAGCAGGGTAATTAGTGAGGGCACTGAACCCTAAGGGAGGCAGGCTGCAGTCACACATATCCAGATAATCATCCCCATTGATTATTTTCTGTGCTATCCCTGATTTCCATGCTGCACCACTGCCTTAATCCACATTTAAGTTTAATAAGAAATGACAAATCGAACTAATTTGCACCTAAATGGCTTTTTAGAATTGCTTTTTATTTCCCAAAATTGTGCAGCACAGGTATTAAGCCTTGCTTAACTTTCCAACCTGTAAACACCTTCATGGGAAAACTCTGACAGGTGAATAATGCAAGTACATCCTCCCACAGGAAAGGCATTTTCAGGGTGCTGAAAGTCTGGTGGTTCACACTTTAAAAGTAAAACTTGGCTTTCTCTGAGGAGCTGGTATTTTGTACGACCTGTGCAGAAATAATGCATTAAACCACTTCAAAATATGGGGCAGTGATCCCACAACTCTGCACTGTAAACAGTTTTTCTGCTGAAATCAGAATGGGATGCAAAACAACTCCTCAGTGACATTTTAAAAGGTTTCAGTGGCTGAAACTCAGGTTTTATTGGCTGAAATATTTTCTGAGATGTTAATAAAACATTTTTGCTTCTTCCAGTCATGCACTGCACAGTCAAGAATGACAGGGGGAAGGCCTGCTGGGATTTTAAAATTTATAGCATAATTTTAAAAAGTATAGAATTCTCTGAAAGAGACAACTCTGGTATTCCTGCTGAGCTGATACCTTCTCATTCCTCAGAACGCAGCTAAATTATTAAATATAGATAAATATATAAATAAATATATTTCTATAACATCTGTAGAAACAGAGGAAGTATTATTACTAATCTGGCCTCACTGTTTCGTGTTTCCAGCAGGAATTATTTCCATTTTTATTCTCTTTATAAGTGGGTATTAGAACTTCACAAAGATCTGAACAAGTCCTGTAACACTGAAGTGTTTTCAGGGGTTTCTTCTTCAGGGCTAGAAAGTTTCTTTTTCCCTTCTATGGCCAAACAGGAGTTTTCTGTGCTTTTTTTTCCCCCCTGAAACAGGAGGGCTGCAAAATGCAAATGCCACCAAGCTGTCACCTCAGTCCCTGCTCCATGTGGGTTGCACATCCTGTCCACTTCCAGCAGGGATGAAATCTGCACACTGAGAAGTCTGTTCAACCCTCCCCTTGGGCTGCTGTGACCCCCAGCACCTGCCAAGGTTTGGTTCCCCCTGCTCCCAATCCCTCTCCTGAATTCCCCTTGGCCGGTTCATCACAGGACAAAGTTGCTGAATTCCTCCCTGCTGAAAAGTGTCACTCGTGGGATGTTCTCTCATTATAACCACACAACAGAGCCAGAATAAATGCATTAATACCTCAACAGGTCTCTTGTTTGGGAGATGGAGCTCTGCAAGCAAAATATAAAATAAATATTTTAGAGGGGCAGTTAAGAAGCACAGCGTGTAAGACATGAAACTTCCGTTGAGCTCCTTCCAGAGACTTTTAAAAACATCCTTCTTCCTCTAACAACATATTTAACTTGTTCCTCCCCTCTGTGTTTGTTGGGGATTTTGCATAGTGCAATGTCACCAGAAACTTTCTGTCCAGCTGAATTAGGAACCACCAAAAGTCTCTCTAGAATGGAGTTCCTGAGTGAAACTGAAAGGACTAAGTGGCTGAATAAGTTTTTTTTAATTAAAAAAAAAA
>VXBN01010263.1:1044256-1067443 GCA_013397395.1 Sinosuthora webbiana
AGGATATGGCCAGTTGCTTTGGTTAAAAAAAAGCCCATTCACTTGCCAGAGGACTTGGAGATCTTCAGACCACCCAGAAGGCAGGGACCCTGCCAAATCAAAACCCCAAGGACATCATGCAGAAAGGGCTGTGCTTGGCTCCCAGGACTATTTGGATTTTACTTTTTTATACTTCAGTGTTTAGAGCCATAAAGGAGATCTCTCAGCTGCAGCTTTGTATTTCATCATTAATAAGTCCCACCTGTCTGAAAAAGTGGGTAAGAGCAGAAGCAGAGGTGAGGTGACCACTGGGAAAATCAGTTTTGCTGTTGAATGGGATTGGGAATGCCAAGAAGGCCGAGTTTTCCTGCTCCAGGATGTCCTTGCCCTGCACAGCACCCAGGGGAAGCTGCAGCAGGTGGACGAGGAGACCACAAGAACAGAAACTTTTGTACCAAATGGCGTCACTGGTGCCACTCAGTGAATTTGGGGAATTGACACATGAAGTCACCCAGAGCTGAGACTTCTGCTTGAGGTTTTGCTCTCGTCATCCCTGAATTTTCAGCTATGCCATTACTCTAACTCCCTTAAACTCAAATAAAGCAAAGCAAATGATGAATATTTGTCAGATATTAGAGATACTTGTCATGAATCCAGTTGCTCATGTTAATAAATGGGGGAGTAGCAGTGTCAGGAACCTTGCAGGGTAAATAATGGTGGCAGTGGTTGTTCTGGGAATGTCTTCAGAGTTCCCATTCCATTAAAATCAATATTAAATTGAGGAATATTAGAGTGATGCCTTGTCAGGGCTACCTAAAACCAGACACCAGACAAAATTAAGGGGATATAAAGTTGTTCTATTTATTGAAGGGCCTTCAGGTGTGTTTAGGGCAGCCAAAGACCCCCAGGGGCTACACACAAATAATGGACAACAGGTCACAGGTTTTCACACTTTGATCACTTTGGTCCATTTGCACATTGGGGGTTCATCTTCCAATTCCAGCTTCAGGTAATGAAGTCATTCACCCCAAGTTTGCTGCCCCCAACTCACTTTAGTTTCCATCTCTGGGGCCCTGAGGCAGTGAGGTGTCCTTGATTGCCAGGCCTGGAGAGGAATTGTTGTGTCTGACCAAAATGGGGAAGCAGCAGCTCACACTGTGTGTGGGGTTTAGAGTTCTACACTAAAGAACTGCAGGATTCCAAATGTACGAAAAATATAAAAGCTGAAATCCTAAGGCATCAAGAGCATAGTACACACTTGTACTTTAAGATGTGATAATCAGATAAAAAACTATGTAACATTTATAAATGAGCATTCCATGCTCATGAGCTCATTTCCAAAGAGCATTGGAAAATGTTGATTAGTTTGCATGGAGAGGTAATGCAGATTACACGGGTATACTGTGAAACCAGGGAAGCAGAGCCTGGCATTGCCCAGCTGGGATTGTGGAGCAGCACCTGCTCTGCAGCACCAACCTGCCAAATCCCAGGGACAATTCATGGCATGTGCCTGAATCTTCATTATTTCAATTTGTGTTGGAATGAGAGCAGCAACTAGCAATGAAAATACAACAAAAAATGCAATTTTAGTGGTTTGTAGGTGCTGGTGATAACTCAGATTTACAAATTCTTTTGCTATACTTGAAAAAAATAACTGCACATTAACTAGAGGCACAATAAGGTCGTGGCAGGGAAAGTCACTGCTCTGAGGGATGACTGTGGCCTTCACCATCTGCACAGCACCTCAGTCAATCACATCAGGAGCAAGCCCAGGCATCCACTGAGACAAAATTCTGATTCCTCCCAAAAATATTCCTGGAAGTTTTCCAAGAGTGAAAACATTCCTCCCTCAAGTTTGTTATTTGAATGCTCTTTATATAGTGAAGTGTTAAAATAATTAATTTTTTTGGCCAGACTATGATAATCTCCTTTGACAACCTAAGTGGGTAGCACAGCCGTGTATTTTTTTTTCCTGGTAATTATTTGAGCTCTAGACCAGCTTTCAGAAAAAAATCCTATTCCAGTTAAGAAATGTAGGTGTAAGAGAGATGGAACTTCAGGAATTTGTCACAGGTGGGGTAATATGTCGCTGGCAAGCTGTGCTTTCATTTGACTGCGGGGGTTTTGCCCCCCCAAATTTAGATTTTCATTAAAAAAGTGAATGCATTTCTTTTCTTCAGGACTAAGTTCCAGTATAAAGTTTCTGAATGCAGAGAAAACCTGACCACTCCCCAAAGACCAAGGAGCAGGGGAAGATTAAATCTCTGTATGAAGTAGATAGTAAATAACTTTAAAAATATTTTTAAACTGTATTTTGGGGGAGGGCTAATATTTTTTCAAGTACATACATAATATTTTTTTTACAATATTTGATGACTTGACTTGTCAAGCTTATTCTTTGCTAATCCTGGTCCTAAGCTATTAAAATTATTCTGATCATTCAGTAGAATAATCATTGAGTAAAACAGAAATGTTTTCCCAATATTTTGGTAAGATATAGGATGAGCAAAAGGAAAGTTTTTTGGACCAAAGGTATTCATAAATTCAGGCAGATTTGTACCATTTCAGAGAAGGTCCCAAGTGTGGGCCCTGTATTTCACACAGTGGTGCTCTGCAGTACTTGGAGCAGTCCAATAAAGGAAAAAATTGTAAATTATTGTAAAATAATTTGTTTTTCTGAAGTGGGCACACAGAGGTGTTAAAGAGAGGGTCCCGAGAGTTCCTGCACCACAGAAAGGCTTGTGGGTTTTGGCTGGGATAATACTTCCAGAAAATAAAATTTCATCCTTGAAGAAATGTGATATCCCATTGTGCACATGATGCTTTCAGCTGGATAATACAAGTATTTGGGGGCTGTATTCCTCTGCTACACCCACAAAGTTAATTTTTGCCACATCAACATTGATCCTGTCTCTTGTGTCTGTTTTTTTCACAGGATCACAGAGAAATCAGTCTTTCTCTTGTTTTTTCTTCCTCTATTCCAAGATGATTTACAAGGAAAAGCTGCTCTCTGCTCTCTCCTTCACTTTGAAAAGGCAATAAAGTTTATTTGGATATTCGTTGTGCACAGGTGTAAAACCCCATCAGAAATTCTTCACAGCATCAGGAGGTTGGAAGGATTTAGAAAAAAAAATATATTGCAAAAATGACTTGCACAAAGCATACTTTGCTTTAAAATAGATTAGATTTCCTTTATAAATGCAAGAACTAATTCCAGTGTTATTTAGTGCAAAACCAGGTCCTTGGGTAGGACTAGGGACAAACAAGTCACTTAGCTCTAATTGCTGAATATTCTTCTCGAACACTTGATTTCAAAAGCCCAAAAGACCAAACTGTTGTTTGAAAACTGAAAACATTTGATTATTCAACTGCATAAATGATCTTAGACTGAGACAAGAGTGGAATTAACTGCAGATATTACTGAAACTGCCTGAGAGCAGCCTGTGACCATTCCATTAACCAAATTGTTGTGCTACTTATTCTCAACAACCCAGGTCATTTCCCTTTTCCTTCCCTTTGATGTAGTGGAGATCACAGCCCTCCAACACGTGCAATTGAAGTTCTCAGTGCTGGTGACAAGCTGAAATTGAAAGTAGTTCTGTAAAATTACCAGTGTCACTGCAGACTGAACAGAACAATGTAATTAACTGCAGGCCAAGTCATTAAAGAGAGAGAAGAGATGAAACTGCAAATCAAGGCTCTGAACTTTTGGCATCACAGGTTGCTAATTCATTATCAGCAACGTTGTTATCAGCCCCCTGAAATGTTTGGTGACCTTTAAGTTTGGAAATGGAGCTTTGAGAGTTTGAGAAACTCAGAAAAAAACCCTTAAAAATGTACCTTTTCTTTTGGCTTAATTGAACCAGGGTTAAATAGCTCAGGTTTTCTATTTAAACACAGCAGCTGTGCCCTTCAGCTAGTCAGTTTTGTGGGCTCACTGCATAAATTCACAGAAGGCCACTGCAAACTGCATGGAGCACCTCCATAAATATGGGAGGGAAGAGTTTCAAGCCATCACAGGTAGGAATTTTTTAACCAGAATCTGTAATTACTTCTCAAGTTTTGGGTTTGTAATGCTAGAGCGGTAATTATTATTTTTTAACTTCTGGAAATGAACAGACAGAAAGCAAACCATTTGGTGCTCCACTGGAAAAAAATAAAAATTAAAATTAAAAAAAAAAAAAAAATAAAAAAAAAAGGGGGTTTGACCATAGATAGTTCATGTCAATAAAATGCCTTTGGAGAATGGGAAATAGGAGCATAATAAGGGAATTATGGACTCATTTCTCAGTGTTCACAGAATTTGTCAAGGGTAGTTGCAAACTCCCCGACCTAGGGAGATAAAATCATGCAAGAAGTAATGAATTCACAGAACTGCACTTTGTACAAGCAAACAGATGCTGCATTTAGGGCCAGAAATCAAATTTCACGTGCCAGGAGGAAGTCCAGCCAGAAAAGCTGTGAGGATTTTCTGCATTTGCTGTGCCCAAGCCAGTGATAAACATTAATACAATGTGAGACCACGCCAGCAGAGAGAGTTTAGGAGTTTAGAGCCTTTTCCAGGAGCAGAAAAATTGGGAATTCCAGCAGCTGCAAGAGGAGCCCATGGTGGTGGTGTTGAAGCATCCACATTTAGGATTATTGCCCTTAGCCCTCTCTGAGTCAGGAATTCTAGGATTCCATTTTGGGGTGGATTTGTATAGCCTGATGATTTAGCTGAAATTTATTAGGAAATTAGGAAGTCTGGAAAGAGTATTAGAATAAATCTTATTTTCTTACAAGTATTCCAATTGCTTCTTTTGGTTACTGGGGACAGGAAGAAAACCACTCCATTTTCCTTAATTTTACTTTAATTCTGGTGTCTTTTTTATCTATAAAACTCCTCCCTTTGCATCCAGCTGGAGAGCAAATAGTTTAAGGCCCAAGGAAAAGCTGAAGAAGAAAAAAACATCAAGAAAAATGGGAATTCTCTCTCAACTAAAACAAAGCTTTTTCGGGAGTTCTTTCTTAATTTCTTCATTATGATCCAAGCAGATGAAATGGCAATTTTAAGGGTTAGGAAAAAGTAACAACAACAGCAACACCACCATGAACCAGGGGCAAAGAAAACATGACCTCAGTCTTATGGGGTTGCTTGTTTTAATTTTTGTTTGGTTTTGGTTTGGTTTTGGGGGGTGGTTTTTTGGTTTTGTTTTTTAATGCATTTTTTTAACCTGTGTGTTGTTTACATTAAACCATATCTTTATTTTTTATAGTATTTATAGCCCCTGTTCGGGCTATTTTTAAAAGTCCATCTACCTCTGTTCAGCGATGAAAAACAAGTGTGATTCAAGAGAGCTCCAACAGAGGTCTTATTCTTTAGGGAAATCAGATTGAGGATGGACTTGAATAAATTCAGGTTGCAGCTCCAGCAGCCTGTGGGTGTCTGTGAATGGCTCATTTTGTATTCCAGACACACTGGGAGCTACAAATGCCAACCACCAGAGCTGCACTGCACTGATCAAGCTCTTGCTCCATCTTAATGCAACGACTTCCTTGCTGAAAAGACACTAAAAAATCCTCTGAGGATGGAGTACTTTATTCTGGGAATTTTTCCCCATCTAATGTTGTGGGGTTTTCAACTCCAGTGCTGTCCAAATGTGAGGTTGTAAACAAGGAAAAGCAGCAGTTCACGAGCAGAACTGAAATGGGGGAGAAAAATTGGAGTTTATCTGTTCTGGCAGATAAAAGCTTGCTGCTGTGATCTGTCATTTGGGTAATTTCCCTCTTCAAAGTGGGAACAGAAATTCATTTTGCTGAGATTTCCTTTGAAACTCAGCATGCAGGGAAGGCTGTGTTTTCCCACAGCACAAAGTTATTTCACCCCACCTTCATCAAGACTTCATCAAATCCCCTGGACTCACTCACACACCAGGCAAACTGAGGCAGCAGCAAACCTGGGCTGTGTTTCAGAACAAAAACAATGAAATTACTGATTTATTTCTGCACTGAGCATGCTCCTGCAGCACTGGGCATCATGTGGTTCCCTGTTTCCTAGGAAACCACCGTGATGCTGAGCACATCCTCTCCTATCATGGACTGCAGGAGGGTTTGGGGATTGGTTTCCCCCCCCACCCCGAGGATTTTTTTGAAGACATCATTCCAATATAATTTGCGGCCCTTTTTTGGCATTGATTTCTATTTACAAATATGTGATTCCTCCCACGAGTACAGGAGATTATCTGAATCTACTGCAGGAAGGAGGTGGCAGGGGCAAATTAATTTAATTATATTTGGGATGGGATTGCTGCAGTTTACGAGGGAATGAAGATGTTACACAATTTTGATCCCTAGATGGTGCTTTTACTTTGATTCTTTGGAGGCATCATTTGCATTATGGGTGATTTGTCATTTAAAAAATATTTAAAAATCAGAGATTGACAGAGCAGCTGCTTCCAGTCATTGTATCCAGAACACCTGGAAAACGGTGGAGAAATGGGGAAAAAATGGGAATAAATCTGAAAGTGTGGCACCCCTGAGGGAAATGGTGCTTCTGCCTATCTGTGGATTGGTAAAATAAAGAAAAAAGAATTTACAGATTTACAGGAAACCCTTTAGTACAATGATTAGGGATTCTTAAAGGATGCTCTTTCCCCTCTTGTTAGAGGCTTGGACATTTACACCCAGAATGGTTTTCCTGTCACCTAAACTTGTTAAATATGGCTGGAGAGTTGCGGTAATTAGGTTTCCAACTTGAATTCACATTCAAAGTTATGGACTGCAAGTTTTCATTTCTTTGTTCCTTTGTGTGAGCAACACCAGTACAAATAAATGACATTATTAAATCCCCCACAGAGTATCAAATTAAACTCTAATTAAAGTGAAGAAATCCACTGAAACAGAAAGAGGAAGGGCAAATAACCCTTATTAAATCTATAAATCGGAAATGATACAAATTCAGGTAATTTCTAATGTCTATTATTAAGAGCGTTTGTAAGAGGGCTCTGAGGTATGCAGACATTAATTCTTTTGAATGAAAACAAACATTCAGGAGATCACCAAGAAAGGAGCCAAGCAACCAGGAATTTTTCCATGTGCCAAGGCAGACAGAAACTCCAGGGATTTTAAGAGGCTAAGCTGGTTCTGTTTGGACATTTAATGAAAAGAACATCATTTTCTCTGCCACGTTAAAAATCAAGCAAGACCCTGCAGAGTTCCTGGGTCTCTGTTTATATCTGCCAGGCCTCAGAGAGAATTTCCTGGTTTTTGGAGATCCCATTGGGCTGCAAGTGTTTTTTGGCTTATCTCCAGTGGGGAAGCTGAGAACGTGGCCAATATTAACTGTCCCCTGTTAAGAGGCAGGGAAAAAGAGAAGTTGGTTTGTGCTTTAGGAAGGGACATTTAAGTCACAGGATTTAAGCATGGATTTAATCTGAACACACTTAATTTGTGGTGCTGAGTAAAGAGAATCAGTGTTCAAAAAGGCAATTTATTTAAATCCCTCTGTCCTGAGCAAAGAATCCCTCAACAAGGCCATTGCAATTGTGATAAGTTATAAATCTGGCCCAGAAAAACCTCTTTCTTTATTGTACTCTGTTCAAAAGCACAGAAATATTCACACGTTCCTACAAAAGGAATATATATCCTTCATATTCCTTTTGGAAAATATCTCTGTGGAGGTTTCCAGACAGAAAAATTACTCCAGCTTCAATGAGCTGGTTTTACTGGAGGTTGGAAGTGAGCCTTAGCAGTAAAAACTCTCTGAAATTAAAAAAAATTCCTCCTGAATGGAAATTAAAAGCATTTTTTTTTTCAAGTTGAAACTCTCAGATTGTTTGGTCAGACTCCAGATTAGAAAGCAAAAGGTGGGATTTCTGTGGGTTTTTACAGAAATTAAGGACATTTGAATGCCAAACCCAAGGCCATGGTGAGTTCCACACTCCTCAGTGATTACTCTGGGTAAATAGAAAAAAAACCCAAAAACTCTACCCACTTAAAAAAGGTAGAGTTGATGAGCTTTTACTCTGAATTCTTTCCTCTGCAATTCTCAGAAAACAGAATAAAAAGGGACCAGAATTACTATTTAAATTTATGTCACACATATGAATATTTAATTGAAAGAGGAAATTTTTTTATGCAGCAGCGTGAAAAGCAGAAATCTCCTCCAAGTTTGAAACTCTTTCCCAGCTTTTTTTTCTGCTTACAAATTCAAAAACTGATACTTGGAAGTTGAGACCTCTACAGGAAACCTCAGGGGGTTTAGGATAAAGTGTTTCTGCTCAAAATTGATTTTGGGGGGAAAATTTAAACATTTCTTTATCTGTCCCTGTACAGTGTAATATTTAAAAAAAAAAAAAAAATTTCCTTTAGAAGATCTCAGGCATGCATGTTACACAGTGAAAAAAAAAAAAACTTGAGAAATTTAAAATCTCTTCCTCCTGGGACATATATTTTGTTTTGGCTTCCACCATCTGATATCCAACTGTACTTAAATATAGAAGGAATAAAAGACTACCCTGAGTATTGTAATCAAAGATGTCCCTTATTAACCAACAAGCAAAGAATGTTGCACAAATCTACATTTTAAAGCAGAACATGTGATCTTAGAAGCCCTGATTGAACTTATTAAATACTGTATAGTTCCCTTTCCAGTACTGAGGACAACAATTAGTCCAGGTTTACAATATCACCATCAGAAAATTAATTTCATTTTGGTTTAAAAAAAAAAAAAAACCAAACTTCTGTGAAAAATATTTGAGTGTTACAATCCTTCTCCTCTGGAGTGTTATCCTGAGTGGGCCTTGATCTCTAGAATACCCAGTTCTGGGAACTGAACCTGGGTCAATTTTAAAGCACAAACTGGCAAGAAAACAGCGCTGCAAAGCAATTTTCCCTTTCAAAATCCACTCTTTTTTTGGCATTTGTCTTGCCTGAAAGCTGCTAATCCATTTTCTCTGTGTGATCAATGCTACTTTCTTGAACACGAATGCATTAGAAGAAAATTCACTTTTGGTCCTCCTTACAATATTTTACTCTTTGTAAACATTTAGAACTTTTTTTAAAAATATATTTTCTATACTACTTGTACCTTTCAAAGCTCAAAAAGCCAGACCCCCGATTTTCCAGACTCTTAAATGATCACTCTTCTAAGATTTTATATCATCTAGATCTAAATCTGGACATGACCACCTCCATTTTAAGTGAAAGCTCTGTGAGGAAAGGACAAGAATATAAATCCATTTTTATTCCAAATAATTTCAGAAACCAAGGAGAAGGAAGTCAGACAGGTAGTTTTGCTTTGGTATCACTTTTGGAGCATCACTGGAGTAATTTATTGCAGTCAAGCTGAAGGGTTGTGCTTTTCTGAGCTCTGTGCATGCCTTCAAACCCTAAATTATATTTTTAAAGTTTGGGAAACTCAGCTATTGGCTGGAAATCCCCAGGAATCACAAGGAGCAGACGTAGAATGTTCTCCTGAAATCTGAAGAGTGCAGAGGCCAAGCTCTCGGGCAGAGAGGAACTGGTACAGAGCCCTTTGCTGATGGCACAGATCATTGAGGTGCCTCCTGCCTAAAATTTCTGCAACACCTGGACAGCAACACTGGCTCCAGAGGTGTTCTCCAGGATGAAACAGATTCACCTGGGAAGCTGTAGGAATAGGGCAAAAAACTGGCCTGTCATTTTATTTAAGTGCAGCTAACAAGCAATCTGTAAGTTCCCATATGAAGCCATTTGGAGAATGAGAAGCTCCCTTAACACAACAATCTATTCTGAAGGTAAAAAAGTAAGTGTACCAGTAATAACAAGGGATTTGTCCCATGAGAATCAGTAAAGAAAATATATAAAGAATCCAAGAATAGATAGATTTTATAGACAAGTAAAATATCTTTTACTAACCAATAAAATAATTACCAAAAAAAAACCAATTAAAAGTTACTCTGGAAGTTTGTAAAAACTGTGTAGAAGACAGCATGAAGCCATAATGAAAAAACCTTCTAAACTTTTAGAGTGTCACTCTGTGTGTCATGACGACCCTAACAACAACAGGAAGCTAAATAAATTAAATTTAGAAGCAGAAGTTTTTCCAGCCTGTTCCCAGCACAACTTGGCAAAGCTGGGGATTTGGTTGAGTGCCTCTCATTAGAATTTGTGATGGTCTAGGGTGACACTATGTGGCTAATCCGAGCACTGAAATATCAATGGCAAGTCAGCTCTTGGAATAATTTGGGGAGAAACTGATCTCAGCTCCTGATTTAAATCCTGGGAAGGCAAGTTTGGAGCTTCTCAGGTTTTTGGTGTGTGTCATGTGGAGTGGTGAGCATGTCTGAACTGTTCTCAAAGCTGCACAGAGAATCAGCTGACATAAATACTAAAACAAGGGAGTGATTGCACTGGAGGTTCCTTTACTCAGCCTTAAAAAGGACAGAAGAGTTTGGCTATGGGATAGAGAGGGAAAAATGGTTTATGGGATTTCTTTGTCAGTGTCCTCTTTCTCAGATATCAGCTGTGTTTTCCTGAGGGTGGAAACAGCTGGCAATGCTCCCAGTCCATCACTCTGGTCCCTCTCCTGTTAGCTTGGAGTTCATTTTAGTTCCCTTGTTGCTGCCCATCCCTCACACTCACTCCTCCTCTTGCCCCATCACTGCTCCTGTCTCACCCACCCACATGGATGTGCAGTTTATTGCCCAAATAGCACCAGACCTCCCTATTTCCATGGGTTCTCCTTTATCCCCACAGTTCCTGCCTGGCCTCACACAGGTTTGGGGAGCAGTTTATTTCAGCTCATGCATCTTGAAGGAAACATGGCTCAGAATTCAACACATCTTCTACACCAGTTCTACCCCTTAACAATCCAAAGTCATCAACTTGTGAGCTTCTTCGAGGAAAAATCCCTTTATAGGAGTCAGCAGTGGAGGCAGCTGACTTTTAATACTGCAAATACACCAGCTTCTGTTTAAATTTTCCCAGCTGGGAAAAAGAGTCCCAGTGTGACTGACACAAACCACCTCTCTGAATTGCATTGCCATGGTTTGAGAGCATCTTTTGCTGTCCTTCAGCTGCAACTCTATTTGCAGGTGACCACTTGTAAGATTTAGGATAGAAAAGAGTTTGAGGCTGTGACAATGTGCAGGCCTCATCTATTGCAGCAGTGAATAAGGGCTTTCATCATCTATTTTAGCAGAGTTTACACTGAAATTTCTCCAAAGGCCTGCCCTGCCCTCATCCCAGTTTGCAGCAGTGTTTCCCTCAGAACTGCCACAAGTCTGGCTGGATTTAGGGACCATCCTTAAAAAAAAAAAAAAAAGTAGATTTTCTCCTTGGTTGCTCTGTTCATGCCAAACTGAAACCCACAGCAGGAACAAATCTAACTGTACTTCTGGGAAAGGCTCTCTTTTCAGCTGTTTTGTATTCCAGCTGTTGCCACATCCAGAGCTGCAGTTTGGGGTCACCATTCCCAGTCTCATTTTCTAAGTCCACCCATCCCTCCTGCAGAGCAGTGGAAGTTTTGCTTGTTAAGGAGCACCTGAGACATCAGTGCTCAACAGCACATTTCAGCCCCTTCCTGAGCTATCACTGCTGCTCCTGGAATTGCTGTCCCAAGAGATCACAGAACTATCCTTTTCCAATTTTCCAAATTTTTTTGTTCAAAAGGAATTTACAATTACTTTGTGAGACACTTTTTCTTGCATTTATTACACAGTAAAAACCAACTTGACAATTTTGGTTTTCCTTCCCTTGAATTTTAATATTAACCAATTAATTTTCCTAAATTCCTTCAAAGCTTATATCATTGCTGAGACATAAGCATCCCAGTGGGATTTCCACTGGCAGGATGCTGCAGTGTCCCTCTATTTCCTTGTTACAATGGTTTCAGCAAACAGGGCATCCTGATTGCCTCTTCAAAGGTGTGAAATCACAAGTGTGGTGTTAAACAAAGCTGTGATGATCTGCATAAATTGTGGGTAGATGTGAAATCTGCATTTAAAACTATCATAAGGAAATACAGTTAAAAGGTCAGAAGGGATTTAATCTGTTTAAATTGTAAGGGATTGATTCAGACCTGCTGGAAGGTGCTGCTCCCCTAGTTGAAAAAGGCTCAGAAGAGCTCCCAGACTGAGTTTGGCCCTCCATTTATAAAATATGTGAAGAATTGGGTTCTTGTACCTGGGGCACAGAGCTCTGGTTATAAAACCCAATTTACAGCTTGAACTCCTGCACACTCTGCAAGCCCATAAAGAATTCTCCACTTGCAGCTCCACAAATTCCTTGGTCCACCCTCCTGGTTAAGCCTCTGAGTGTTCTTGTGCCCTGAGAATTCAGCAGGGGAGTGACAGAACTGCCTCTCTGGAGTGGGTTTGTGATGTGTGGGATGTTTATCTGTGCTTCCAGCAGGAAACTGCTGGATCTGGAAAAGCCTCCTCTTCCAGCTCAGCGGAAAATGCAAAAGGATTGGATGAATTTTTTCATCTGTGCTATCCTTAACCTGAATTATTTAACTAATCTTTGTGAGGAAAAGCCCTAAGCATTATTTAAATTCCAAAGATTTAAAATTATATTGCTCAATCATTAGAGTATCATCAACCTTTTCTGCAGCCACACTGAAACCAGGTGGAAAAGAGGAAGCCAAAGAAAGAAACGAAGTCAAAGAATTTGGATCACCACGTTCTTTTCTATTGACCATGGTTGGGTTTTTTTAAAAAAACTTCCTGAATAAGACCATAATCTACTGACAGGATTTTTGGTTGTCCTACTTTGATAAACCAAAATCAAAATTCCACCCACAGCAGTTAAAAAAAAAAATTAAAACAAAAATCACTCCTACAAAAAGAGGTAAAAGGAAAAGAAAAGAAGGAAAACTGATCAGAAAGCAAAAGCAAGTCTGAGAAACAGCTCTTCCTCAGGATAACTTCACATGGAAGAGACTGCTTGAAAGCTCAGCAGTTTTCTGGGAATTATTGAAGCTCGAGGAGAGTGTTTCAAGTGATAACCTGCTCTTTTCATGGTGTGGCTGCACAAAACAGTCCTAAATGAGATTCAGCTCTAATGTCACAGGTTTTTCATTGCTGCATTTTAATCTCTGCTGAGGGTGCCCAGGATGGGTGAATGAACAGCATTTCTATTCTAGAGAAATAAAAATTCCCTTTGAAGATGAGCTTTGGATAATTTGTGCATTTCTTCACAGAGAAGAGCTGCTGTGGGGGAAGGAGCAGGAGTGGGATGTCAAGGTGTTCATTAACCCCTCAGAGGGACACACAGTGGTGGCACTTTGGTGGCAGAGATGTGCAGTACGGGCTGGGGTGGTGGGGAATTGAATGATGCCTTAGGATTTCAGCTTTTATATTTCTCATCTATTTGTAATCCTGCAGTTCTTTAGTGTAGAACTCTAAACCCCACACACAGTGTGAGCTGCTGCTTCCCCATTTTGGTCAGACACAACAATTCCTCTCCAGGCCTGGCAATCAAGGACACCTCACTGCCTCAGGACCCCAGAGATGGAAACTAAAGTGAGTTGGGGGCAGCAAACTTGGGGTGAATGACTTCATTACCTGAAGCTGGAATTGGAAGATGAACTCCCAAGATGCAAATGGACCAAACTGATCAAAGTGTGAAACCCCATGACCTGTTGTCCATTATTTGGGTGTAGCCCCTGGGGGGCTTTGTCTGCCCAAAATATACCTGAAGGCCCTTCAATAAATAGAACAGCTTTTTATTCCCTTAATTCTGTCTGGCCTCTGTTTTTAGGCAGCCCCAAAATGCATCAGGAACCCTACTGATTTCATACTTTTGCCCTCTGTTGTTATTCTTAACACGTTCTTCCAACCTGGGATATCTTAGCTCCATTTGAAGAAGAACTTCTTCCAGTCTGGCCCAGTGACCTGGTGACAAATGCCCTGTCCCCTCACAGGTGCCACTTTCAGGGGCTGCAGCTTCAAGTGAGTCTGGGGAATCCCTCCCTGAGTGAGCATCTCACACAGACCCTGCAGCGCTCAGCCTGGGCTGGGCAGGATTCAAACTAAAGCAGCTTCTGATGGTTAAAATCCCCTCACTGTGGCACAGGATGTTTCCCTCCTGTGACTCTGAGACCTGGACACAGCCTCTCTGTGATGTTAGAAACCGCAGCAATCCAATTTTTGTGTCTGAGGGCTGCTGCTCTGATTCAAATCCTGCCCAGTGCCCCTCCTGCCAGCCCTGTGCAGCAAATGTTTCTCTGTAGAGATGTGGCACCGAGGTTAATGGCCATGCCAGCGAGCTGACAGCTTTACAAGCCTCAGTGTCACACTGCTCATGTACAAGATCAGTTTTCCCAACCCAGAGCCTCTGAGGGTTTGTCAGAGATTGGCGGGACAAGAACAGATCACCATCATTTCTGAAATGTGACATTGCTATTTATTTTTTTGTTCAGCTCTCCATATCAAACAGCACATCTGTGTACTCTGGCTGGAAATCAGCTCTCTTTCATTCTGAAACCTGGTCCTGGCACTTCCCTGTGTCTGAACCCAAAACATACAAACCTTGTGCCAACAATTTGTTGCATTTCCATGGCATCATCTCAATCTTTAATGACACAAGAAGCACATAGAAATGAGCTGCATACTTTCTCTCTTTCAGTATTACAATCTGATGAACACATTGAAAAACCTAACACATAAATTACTCCAAGATATAATAAGACAAGAGACTGTAATTGAAAAGTATCACTGCAATGAAAAATCCACCATGAGGAGGTTCTAAAAAAAACCCAACCCCCTTGAACCTCCCTTAAATGTAAACCAGCACATTAATGTCCTTTCTCTGCATGAGCAGATTTAAAAATATTTAATATCAATCCTAAAATAAAAGCTACTGCTTGCATTGTCAGTGACAGAGTAAGCACAAGAAAGAGAGTCTGATGAGATCAGTTTTTTTCAGTGAATTTTAAGATGTATCAGAAGAACCTTTGAAATCTGCTATTGATTTCTACTTGTAGATTATTCCTATCTGATTTCTGCCTCCCAATTTAGATAATTAAATTTTACTTAGCAATAAAACAGTAATGTTAATTTATGCTTTGCTTATACTCCAAGATTGTTTTTAATCACTGACCATGGCTTCCCATCAGTGGAGAGATCCTAAAACACCAAACAACTACAAAATTAAAGTGCAAGTCCACAGCTCCTGTGCACCCCTTCCTGGCCTTGGTTTCTACTACACAACACCCATGGACACTGATGGGAAATAGGAAAACTCGGGGGAACTCAGAGCAGGGGAGAGGTAACTCCTGAAACCAAAGATACTGTGCTCTGTCAGTTGAAGTGTGAAGCAAAGATTAACTGGGATATCAAAAACTACAGAACAATTAACATTAACTTTGGAACACTGGAATTTTTCATGGTTTGTGGGAATGATTTCAATTATAGGTCTCTAGTGCAATTTCAAACTAGCAGATTAGAAGCAAATAACAACATCAATTACTGGAATAACATTCCAAAGAACTGAGATAATGTTTGATGATCCAGACTAGCAGGTTGCAAACACCTCTCATTGCTATCAAAGGTAATCGCAATTTTGGGATGAGAGAAGAAAGCAGGACTTCCTCACTGGGGCTTTGCTGTACTATTGTGCCCCATAAAAGCCAAAATTTTACCAGGAAGTTTCTCAAAGTCTCTAATGGCAAACAGCAGAATAAAGGCAGAAAAAAAAAAAAAAGGCAAGGATGTGGGAGATTATAAATCCCAGCAGGGTGGGTAGGGGATGGAGCAGACAACCCTCACTCTTCCCCCCAAACTGCATTAGCAGCACCCTGCAGGACACAACAGCTGAATACGAAGGAATCACTGCCCTGAGCTCCCCAAGAGATAAAATATTCCCTCCCTTCTCCCCCTGCTCAGCTCCTTCATTTACCTTCTCAGCAACCCGGGCTGAGCTGCTGCCGTTTGTGCCAGAGCAGAGCTTCCCTCCCCTGCAGCTCCAGGAGCTCACACCCCTCACCGCTGCAGCCTGACCTTTCATTGCCCTGATGCTCCTTAGAGATGCAAATGAGAGAAATCTGTCCCAGCAGCAGAAATGATGCAGCCCCGAGGTTTGGATTCAATTGCTTCTATACATTACAATTTCTGGGTGCCTTTAAAAGATTCCCTTTTGGCACCTGCTGTTTCCTTTATCTGCCCAGGAATCTCCTCAGCACAAGATTTCAAACACGTGTTGAGTTTTTGGGCTTAGCCTGGAATTGAGCTTCAGCCACACTTGAAAACATTTTAAAATGGTGTCACCTACAGATTTCTTTAAAGAATGGACTTTTTTCCTGTGTTGAAATTACTTGAACAGTGTTTGGACTTTTCTGCCATTCTGACACCATTTAGTGTCAGAATTTTCTCCTATTTCAGGAGAAAAAGCAGTATTTTTTTAAGGTTTGCCATTGCAAAGGGCAGGATTTCTTCTCTTTTCCTTTCCAACATTGCCTGCAAATCTCAACAGCAAAAGTAGGTGTTTTCTGAGCCCAGGATAATTCAATGACCTGTAGTTATTTTCTAAGGCCAGCCAGGTTTTTTTCCTCCTTTGACAGCATTTATGGAATGATATTCTGTGGAACTAATTACAAGGAGAGATCATTCAGGATGTTTAAGTCCCTGCCTGTTTTCCCTACTGTATCTCAGATTGCTGGGGAACCTTAATAATGTTTTTTGGGTTTGTTTCTTTCAGTAAATCCATGATTTGTAGAATGTAAGGTATGCATGAAGTGCTGAAGAAAGGAAACTCAAATTGTGCCCGCAGCTTTGGCTCATTTCAGGATTCAATGACACAACCAAACACTTCAGTGTGGTGAGACTGCGGAGGTTCTGCATTGATAAAGATATTAAATTAATTATTGACTCTAGGTAAGCTTTCCGCTGATGTGAGGTGATTCAGGGCTGTCCCAGCCATTATTTTCAGTGTCTGCTGTTTGGAGGGATTGCAAATTTCCACTGGGCTCACCATTAGCATTGGGATGCTCTGCCAGTGGCAGATCATAGATCAGCCTCCAAATTTTCAGGAACAAAATGTCCTGGCAGGAACACTGAGGAGACAAAATGCTCTGGCATTACTGGGGAGTGCTTCTGCCCTCATACATGAAAATGAAAAGAAAAGCAATTGAATCATCCCTGCAGAGTGCTCAGCCAAAGTGGGTTTTCTCTGTGTTTTCTCACCCAGGGAAAATACAATTTATATCCAGGAGTTGTGGGATGCAGGAGGCTGTGGAGTTTAAAACAAGGAAAGGAGTCAGAAGGAATATTTCACTACAGCCACTTTTATCACCTCAGGCTTACAGAGAATCACACAGAAAATGTAATAGAGAAATACTGAAACTATCCAAATCCCTCACCAGCACAGGCAGCAGGACAAGAAAACCAGCTAGAAGGGACTTTATTTCTTGATAGTGGAATAAAACTTCCAAAAAAAGGAGGCACCAGAACCAGCTGGGTCTGGCCAGCCTTGCTCATTCCCTTCCCTTGCAGTGTGATGGGTTTGTCCAGGTGAGTCTGTGCCCTGTAGGAATCCCTCCTGCCCTGCAGCAGCCACCCAGCAGGTGTTTGGGACTCTGCAGCTTTGCCTCTGAAGTCATAATCCTCTCTGACAGGTGGCAAGACACAAAGACAGTCCATAGAACTGAATGATCTGTTAGGCTCTGGAGACATCTGCTCAATTTTTTTTTTTTTTTTTTTTTAAGGCTTGGCAGAACAGACATTTTAGGCTGAATTAATTAGGGCTTCATTCCCTGAGCAGGCACCACTCCCCACCAAACCACAGGGTGAGACCAGGCCTGGAACTGGAGGGAAAGCCACAGAAATCCCCCAGAAACCTCCCCAAAAAATAAACAGGTGGGAAACCAGCCTGTCCCAGGCCAGGATCTGCAGTGCTGCTCCCAGCCGTGATGCTTTGTGGTTGAACAGCAGGGTTGTCACTGGGCCATGCAGTGCTGGGCATTCAGCAGCTTCACTGGGGACAGGAAGGTTTCTATCTGAGCCCCTTCCTTCCCACAAAGCACTGTTTATGTGCACAGTGACATCTCCCAATCTCCCAGAACCCCTGGAATCTTTGTCTTCTAGAAAATAATTCCAAACACGCATCAAATTAAAAATTGTAATTAACTCTCCAAATGCAAAGAAGCATGAGACAGCTTTCCCTTTCGATGTGCCATGGTGAGAAAGTGTTTGTAACTCGTTCCTGGGACTTATAATCCCATAATTCTTATTAAATTTTCTTTAATAATTTTAGAAAATTATTTTAAACACCTCTTCTGAAACTCAAAGCTGGAATAATTTTAAATAACTCACTGATGAAAGCACTAAGAGGTTTTATAAATCCCTGTGTCACCCTCTCTGGAGACATTCCAGACCCACCTGGATGTGTTCCTGTGTCACCTGCCTTGGTGGGGCTAGCACTGGGTGATCTCCAGAGGTCCTCTCCAACCCTGGCTGTTCTGGGATTCTGGGATAAAGTGCCACCTTTAGCAGGTGCCATAAATGCTCTGTGAAACTTCCCAAGAAAGCTGCAAAACTCATTTTTCTAATTTTGATAATCTTGTAAAAGCTGTTTGCTGTGCACCAACAATGCTGATTTTATATCAGCTCAACTCCTAGAGATTCATAAATGCCCACACACAAGGGGTAGAGGGAGGTGCTTTGTAATTTGCTGGAAAATCAACCAAATTCATCAGAGAGAGATGTGAAGTACATTCTCCTTACTTGGAATTCAACACTTCACTTATTACCAAGCAAATGTGGGCTCCCAGACAGACAGAAAATCTGTTTGTTTGAACATATGGGAGAAAATGTTGCTGTAAATATTTCCTTGGGTTTGTGTTTTTGAACAGCCTGCCCTGTTTAATAAATGAGTTGTTTAATCATACTTCTCCTCAGTTCCCATCAGGTTAGTTCATAATGTGCCTGTTAAAACCTGCTTGTAAAAAGGAAAACAGAATCAGACACTTCCCTGTTTTTCCCAGTACCTCCCACAGCAGTGTGATCAAACCTGAGCATTCCCTACACGGATTGCATAAAATGAGAAATATGGATTTGCAGTTCATAGCCCAGGGTGATGCACACATGGACCCTCATCCAGATATGAGCCAGGAATAATTTCTATTATTATTATTAATATTATTATTAATTATGTTCCATTCGGCCAGTGTCGCACACAGCTGCAGGAATACAAACACAAATGGCAAATATCCAGTGCTTACCTTTTGTGGTTCCTCAAAAGCCACTCTAAAAAATGCTGGAATGCCAAGAGGAAGGGGGAAGAGTTGAGCCCTGGTGCTTCACCTGTGCCCACACTCGCTGCCACGGGGAGGAAGCAGCAGCACAGGAGGTGCCAGCCCTCCTGGTGGCATGGAATGGCAGCAGCGACTCAGGGGCACAGGGATGCTGGAGGTCACCTGCTCCCAGGTGCTTTGGGAATCTCATGGACTTCACTGAAAAAGGCCTTCAGACAGGGAATGCTCTTGGATTGGAACTCAATGCCAGATCAAGCCAGTAACAAGAAATCATGACTCCATTTCATTTCAGTATATAGTAAATTATAGATGGACCTATGTTTTCTTCCTCTTTCTCCCTCATTTCCCCTTTTTGCCTCTCCTCTATCTGCTATTTATGCACCATTTCCCCCATTCTTTATCAGTACAGCACCTCAGCAAATCACCACCTGCTTTTCTTACAGAGGTCACAATGTTCACCCTCATGGTCCTGGCATAAAACAGCTCAAAACTTCCAACATTCCTATTTTGAATCAGGGTATCAGCCCTGGTTCTCCCTCATGGATTAATAACTTCAAACATGAGCCTTTCTCAAGCCTCAGCTGGGATGCACAGAACAGGAATTTAGTGTTGTGGGGAATTTCCTTCCTGCTACTCTTCCCAATTTGCACCTACAACTCACATCCACCCTCTTGCTCAAAAGTATTTCACAAACTCTCCTGAAAAGGTGAAGCTCCCAAAATACCTCTCTGAGCCTCCAGCATTCCCAGAGGGCTTAAAACCCACTCAACAATGCCAGACCTTTTTCTTACCAACACCTCCTCACAGAGAGGAAGGGTCCTGCCAAAAGCACTTGGACTAACACTGCAAATAAATGATGTGTGTAAGGAGGAGGCAAAGGGGTGACAGAGAATGAAAGTAAACATATTTTCTGATTATTACCTACACCAAAATCAAAGCAGGAAACAGTTTCATTCCAAAGTAGCTGTAAAGTTCCATTAGTCCAAGAAATCTGCTGTCTCAATAATTGTTTTCTGTAGGGGTTTTGTTGGATTCACTGTGTTGGGTACATTTGTATTTGTTGGTAATTTTCCTCAGAGTGTAGCACTATTTCATTTTGACCTCTATCAAATATAACTTCTGGTTATTGTGAATTGGTGAATAAAAGTTCTGAGAAGACAGGAGAATCTGTAATTTGATTTTGCCTTTACAAATGAGATTATTTGACAGCCACTCACCTCATACCTGGCCTGCTTGGCTAACTCCTAAAGCAACAATCTTGTGTGAGCACAGATGCATTGCAGTTTATGAACAACTGCATCCATCTACGCTGGGAAAAAAAGGGAAGGAATTTCTGGGCTTAGGGCCTGAGCACTGGAATGAAAATTCCCTCCTTTTTCCCTAGGTCTTGAGTGGCAGGATGAGTCCTGGACTGAACTCCCCAGTTCTAGGAAGGTTCAAAGTTCATTTTTCTGACTGTGACAGAGGGAGAAAGAGCTGAAAAAAATCAATATAAGTCCAGAACTGTCATCAATGACAGAAAAAGCCTTAGAGAGCTGTTGGTCTCAGGGCTCGTTGTTTCCTAAGCAAATTCACGTCATCATTTGACTTTTCTGCGCACTCATTGCAGTGATTTCCCTGCAGCATTCCCAGGAGCATTCCCACCTCCACTCCTGGCCCAGCCAGGCAGGAATTAAAGCCCTGGGGGCTGCTCACCCCCTGGGGCAAGGAAAGCAAACTCTGCCTGGCCCTCACTGCCAATCCAGAAGATTTACATCCACCTGCACATCAAAATATCCCAGTGGGAATCCAGAGCTGCATCTAGTGACTTCAGGTGAGAATAAAGAAAGCTGTTACATTCAGACCATTATTGTTCATGCTGCTTTGTGAATTTATTTCTTTAAATTTTCCACTTGTGCTCCTGCCAAGAGAGATCTATTAGACAGAAAGCAGCAAGAGTAAAACTTTATCATTTTGTTTCAAACTATAAAATAATTTACATCACATATTTTACTTACTTTTGTCTTTTTTGTTTGTTTTTTTTTGAAACCACAAACATTCCAGCATCACACTGTAGGAATAAGAATAACAATAGAAAGCATAACCTTTTGCATAGTATTAAATGAACAGACAGAGTAAGTTCTTTATTTACAATTATTGTCTAGATAAAAAAATTCATAAAAACAGATGAATGAACATATATTAATAACCCCTAGTGGGATGGATTGCCAATGTACCACTGTATTGTTGTCCACAAATCTCATGCTGCTAAGTACAGTACGTAGAGAGCGAGCATTTATATATTGCAGGGAATTTTAACAAACTGATCATTTTGGTTTTTGATCCATTGTTCCCATCACAGAGAGGTCAAGCAATAAAAGAAAGGAATTGTGATGCACGACTTGTAGTTGAAAGGTCATAGCTATTCTGCTTTAAAAAAAAAAAAAAAAAAGTCTATCATTTATCATATACATAAAGCACAGTCTCTGCTCACAAAAGCCCAAGTTTTCTATGCATCTCAGTTTATATATGTTTTACTATATATACACAGAATGCAGTGTTCGTTTTCTTAACAGTTTTCAAGTCTGCGAATGGTACCTTAGGGAGGGGTACTCCTACAGGAAAACATTCAAAAAAGGAAAAAAAAAAAAGGAACCAAGAAAAAAAACATGAAGAGTGTTTGAAAACAAAAAAAAGGCAAACACTCAGTGTGTTAAGATGCTGAAAAGAAACTGTTCCAGTATTAATAGCTTCTGTAGATGTTCAAGTCCAAAGCTAGAGGCTTCCCTGTAAATAGAGACCACGTTTGTCTTCTGGCCAGAGATCCCAGGCAGGCCCCAGAGAGCCAATCCGTGGTGTAAAAGGGAATCACCGATTTACAGAGCACCATCCTGACTGGGTGCCCATCCCTGGGTTGCTGGGAGCCAGCCACCACAGCCTGAGGCTCCTGCCAGGTGCTCACCTGGGCTGGGCTCAGCCTGGAGCACAGAGCTCAGGACGAGCCACAAGCAGCGGAGCTCCCACCCCAGAGTCCGGCAGCTGGCAAGGGAAGCTGCTCAGAGCTTTTACCTGGCTGAGAGTCCTGATGCACCCTGAAAACATCTGGGTTCAGTCTGCAGTTTGGCCATGAGTCTAAGCTTGGTTTGGAGAGTTCTGGCTTGGTTAAGCTGCTGTGACTGAAGAGATGCACCACTGTATGGAGCCAACTTTAAGACAACCAGAAAAACACCTTAACAACTCGATTGACTGAGATGGTTGGAGGGTGTTTTGTTCCAACACGCCTGGCATGATCGATTGTGTCATTCCAAATGTCTTTTGCACTGTACAGTTATGGAAAAAATCATATGCTGAAAAGTCTTCAAGCAAACTTTATATTAAATACAAAAATTATTTATGAAAAATCTGTGATCCACAAAGTGCTTAGCATTCAAGTGGTTGACATAGCAATTGTATAAGCTCATAATTTTTTTATCTTTTTAGGGCTGTTACCATCTTGAAAAATGTTCTTCACCTTCCATACTGCAGGTTTTCAAAGCAGCTTTCTTGGTAGAAAGCTCAAGGTAAAATAATGTATTACTGTGTTACTACAGGAACACAAGCTTGGTTAAAAAAAAAATCACACAAAGCACATCTCAATACACAATTAATAAAGATTCGTTCAGTCCTAATAGTGCAGAAATTATGTTTTTCTTAAAAAAAAATCAAAGCAACAACCTACAGTGATTTTCATCCAAAATGCCAACAGCCCATACTTTGCAAATAATAAGGAAATAAATGCCTAAAGTACTAATTGAAAAGGTTTAACACAGTATATCACAAGATTATAACATTTGTTTTATCTCCATGTAGACAAACCAAATATAACTTATTTTAAATTAAAAACTCATTTAATGTCTCTCTAAAAATAGTTTTCGAAGCCATTGCTATATGTCTAAAGAATGAAATAGCCTCCATTATTGTATGCTGCACCAAAACGAGTTCAAGCAGATTATCAGAGGGAAGGAAGGAAAAAAAAA
>VXBN01010263.1:1071607-1133209 GCA_013397395.1 Sinosuthora webbiana
GGGGGGGGGAGGGGGGGCCGGGGAGACTAAAACACAGGCAGAGGCAGAAAAGGTGCAGGCAGGTACTGTGAAAGTTTCTCCACACACATTTGAAATGGTTTGGTGGTTGGCATGTGGATCTTTTTACATGTAAATATGCTGCACATTGTTGGTTGGGCCGATACACCACTGCTTCGGGATGCTTTCATTCCTCTTTTTCTTGGCAGACTGCACTTCAGTAATGGCAGGGGGCCACAGGCTTCCAGCTGTGGGGTCCAGCTGATCCCGTGCTTGGAGCTGGCCAAGTTGGACAGAATTTCAGCATGTGTGAGGAAGAGGCTGACTTGTTGTTTCTTTTTTCTCCTCTTTGAACTCAGTTCTTGTTTATGCTCTCTAAATTTGGATATTCATCATCTTTTAAAAATCCTAACAGCTGAAGTCCTGCCATGTTCAGATCGTTGGGTCAGCCCGAACATTCTCCCTTCCCTTCACAGATACATTTGGTAACAGCAGGGCACAGTACAAAAAGTAGTTCATGTGACTGCTTATGCTCCAGGTAAGAGGATTGGAGTGGTGCAGAAGGGCTCAGCCAGACCTTGGGGTGCGAGAACATTTTAAGTGCAAGAGGGAAGACTGTCTTGCACAATAAAATCAATGAAGAAATTTGGAATCAGTTTTACCCACTTCAGTCACACGGTGTACCTAAGAGAGCTCCTGGAATTAAAAACCAGGGCTTTATGGAGCTGAATCTGAGCTGTGTGAGGGCTCTGTAGAGTTGACAGAGTGGGGTAAGAGATTCATCTGCATTGCTGAAGACAGAAAAGGTGACAAATTCCTTCACTATCTATGCCCTCCTAGCTAGTCTTTTCAAGTGCAGAGTAATTAGCCTAAATGATGAAATAAATTGTATGATTGTTGAGGCAGCCTTAAAATCACATTCCCATATTGCCCTATTTTAAATCAGGAAACTTTTTGTACTGTGGGTACTTTATAGTTTGGGCTGATTAGGTGACATTTCTGCAAACCTCCCCACTAATTCTGCTTTCTAAACACAAATACCAGTCACCTCTTCAGCTGCAGCTGGATGCTAGAGCTTATCAATTAACAAGATAATTCTATTATCTTGGAAACAGCCACTTCTTATGGCACAGACTTAGGTTCTATTTGCCAGCCGCATTCTTTATATGAAGGTAAATTTTTACGTAAATAAAAGGGTTTGACTTTATCCTGAACAGATGCAGCAGAATCCAAAAGAAGGAAAGCTTTTCTTCGTCACACAAACTGTATTTAAGTCTCCATGATTTAGCAAGGGAGGAACTGATCTCAATTTGTGAGCTCCATGTCCCACAGTAGGGAAAGCATCTGTACTGCTTCCCAAATACCAACATTTGGCATCTCGTATGGGTTTAATTCTAAGCCTCTGGTCAATCCAGGGAAAACTACAGGTTCCTCTGTGTTTGACAGGCAGCTCTGCAAACGTGCCTGCCATGACCTGGATTTGGGGCTCTGCAGTGGCTCTTGAATTAATTTATTAATGAGCCGTTGCAGGGGAGCAGTGCAATAACGACTTTCAGTTTCATGGTCTGAACATGGAACTGCTGCCTCTCACTTTGGCTGAAGGTGTGTGGCAAAGTTTTTCGCCTGGACCATTTGGGTCTTGCAAGAACATTGAGATGTTTCTAGAATGGCTTCTACTTGTTCACATTGGTTTGTACTGGAAATATTAGCTTAGAACTGCTTCAGCTCTGCTGATACCTAAGGTAGTTCATCTTCTGAAGGCAATGGTAATGGACGGGCCAAACTGGGCAAGTCCCTAAAGGTGACAATAAATCAGATTAGATTTCTAAAGAGTTTTCTTCACAAGGGAGTTGTAGAAATCCATATCTTTACTTAAAATTTCTCTACAGAGATGTATATTAGTTTTCCATTAATTTTTCATTTTAGAGAAAACTCCCTCCTCAACTTAAAATGTTGCATGTTTAGCTTGGCATCCAGAAGAAAACTTTTTTTTTAAATGTCACACCTCATTAGTGACAGAATTCCTTCATTACAATAAAATTCAAAATCTCCTTCAAAGTCTGTCCCCCAATGGGTCAAATTATTGCTTGCAGGGACAAAACTTAGTAGAAACAAAGGCAGAGGGTTTGTTGCATATAAAGGTGGCACTTTAATTTCTCTACCATAATACTACAATATTTAATCTGCCTATTATAGCTGATAGAACTCCCAGATTTAAAAATATTATTTACCCAGAGTTACATGGCCCAACAGGAATAAATTCTTTTAACACATGCTTAAATTCAAGATCTGAGGTAATAGCTGGTATGAATATGTTTCGGGGCTCTGCTGAAACAAAGCCCAGCCAGTTTTTGGTGGTTTTTTTTTTAAAGATAAAATAAAGCAGATGAACTTGGGATGTTGTCATGGCTGTAAAAGCGTGGAAAAGCAGGGACATCCATGATGGATAGAACCTGGGAAGTATTGGTTTAGTATGAACTATGTAGAGTTCATGTAATGGTGTTTCTTTATGAGACTGACAATGCCAAGGGAAGACAAACAGTGAGATACAGCTCCCTTTTCTCACAGTAATGGAGACAACAGAAAAAAATGAACTGCTTTTAACAAAAGACTGTGGGGACAACACTTCAGGACATTTTTGACATTGCTATAAGTTTCCACTTCTTTCTTCTTTGGAGCTGTAACAGAAAAAAACTCTTCAGCTTCATCCCACCTTGAAAGTCAGATTTATTATACTGCATCAGGCAAGAAAAAAACAAAAAAACCAAAAAAAAACCCAAAAAAACCAAAACCAAACCAAAAACAAAGAAATAGAATTTTAGATACTACAAGGTTGTTTTTTTTTTTCTCATCAGCAGAAAAAGGTGATATTCAGAATGTCAGTCCTAAGTACAACAATCTAGGCAAAATCTCCAAAGCCTGGTAAGCACCAACAGCTGTGTTCAGGTTGGTAGTGTGTGGGCTTATACTCGAATGTTTACCTGGCTTCATCTAAGCCAAGTATCTGGAGTTTGGTTCACATTCATTTCAGGCTCAAGGTTAAAGACTCACAACCTCTTTTTATTTCACTCTCTCCTGCTGAACCCTTTTGTCCAATGTTCTCTAGCCCTCTGGGAAAACAAACACATTTAATATTCAGACAGTAGAGAGTAGGGCACTGCAACAGCAAATAAATTCAATACTGAAAGGTCAGTAAGGTGATTAGTATAAAATTGTAAACAAGAGGTCAATTTTGCAAAGAGATGCCAACTCTTAGGTGTAACTAAGACTATTCTAGGTCAAGACTAAACTGTACAAAGGTAAAGGAGTTTGTTCAAGGACTACTGCATATAGAAAGCTTTGAAATAGAAAACATCTTCAGTATATTGGTATTTCTTTATGAATCCTTCCAGTCTGAGGTGAATAAAATCAGATTAGGTCTCCACAGGAGATGCTTCATGAATTGGGGTCACCTGTAAATGTTGTGCCTGGTATGTTCTGGGGAGTAGGATGCAGAAATTAAGCAAATTCAAATATAAAGTTAAAAAAAAATTAGAGTTTCTATTTTCTGCTTTAATGAGTGAAATAGATGCATAACATTATCTGTGCTACTCTCTTCCCACATAAAGATGCAGCAAATTCTGCAAGTGCTGCTCCAAATTCAAACCATGGGCAGCAAGGAAAGCAGAGCACCCACACAGGCCTGATTCTCATTCCACAAAAGTTCACAGGGCTGAATTCTGCTGTATTTTAGAGTAAAAGAGCAGAGCCCTGAGCAGGGCTTCCACTTTCCACAGCAGGATCACTGCAAAATTATGGAGTGTGACATTTTTGTATCAGATTTAAATAAATCACACAAGCCTTTAAAAGAAGCTGTTTGTGCTTTAGGAGCTAACCCTCCTTGCCACAGCACATCTCCACTTGAGGGCTTGGGTTTATATTTAGGCTCTAAATCTGCTTAATTATCCTTCAGGGAGGAGATCCAGGAGTTGATTTTGGTTTTTTGCATATCCCAGGAAGGTTTTGTCAAACCTTGGTTACGGCCAGTGGGAAGTCCCAGGCTTTAGTATGGAACCCCAGCCTCTGGTTCAATGGTGCAACTTTTATAAACATAATTTTAGCTGTGGGTTTGGTTTAAGTTCTGCATGTTCCATTTCCTCCTGTGATGGTTATGCCTTCCTGTACAGAAAATGCCCACTGGGTTTGGTCTGTGATCTGAATGTGGATTGATATTGAGCAGCAATCTTGCCCCAACATTTATTAAAATAGACAATTTCCTTAAGAAATCTGTTGCCATTTTTCTTCATGAAAAAAATTCCATCCAAGCAAGACTTTCTCTCAAGTTTTAGCTCTGAATTCTAAATGATTGCCTTTATAGAAAATTAAATATGCAAAAAATAGAAAAGCTCTTCATACACAGCAGATAACTAAAATCTTTAAGATGATCTCTTGGGAGATGGTCTGTGAGAGCAACTGGAATGGAGCTCGCTGAGTGCCTCACCTTGGTGTGACAGATGCTCGTGGCCTTGTGCCAGCCCGCAGCAAACCCCTGGGTGACACCTGAACCTGTCAATGACAATTCCTGCCCTGGCGCCACCCCCAGCAGATGCTGAATGTACAGCACTGCTCCCTGCACACAAAATGTTCTTGGCATATCTCAGAATCTGCAAGGATCCTTTAATTGAAAGGGGAATGGGAAAACTTGTCTGTGCTAATGAAGCCCCAATTCTGAAGGCTGTGGCCCCTCCAATAAGTAAAGCAGAGCCCAAATCCAGCCTTAAGGGTGCTGTGCTCTGCTCTTGCATGGAGACACTTCTTAAAAACCAACCAACCAATCAACCAGACAGAAAAATTAGCCAAAAAAACCTTCAGAGAGCTGTATGATGGACAAATACTTCTGAGACCATTTTGGGATTGATTGGTGAGGTTTTAACTGCTGCTATACAAATTGGAGTCATGACTCTGTATTTTCTACTGTCTCACCACACAAGTGGGTCATTTGAGGCCACTGTTGCTGGGGTTCATGTAGCAAAAAGTTTCAAGTGATTCCATTAAATATTCACTTTTTAAAACCCCTGACAAGACAATTCTCATCAGAACCAAGAAAATGGATCTTTGGGAGGTCTCCTTTTGCTGGGGTTTGGTTTGGTTTGCTTGTTGTTTCCCCAGTGCTTCCTAAACTTAAAACTTAGAATATTCTCTGAAAGAGAGATTTTTTTAAAGGGACCTGCAGTTTCTGACTGTTTCCACTTGGAAAGAGTATGAGCTCCATATGAGAATGAGAGGAAGAGCAAGCACAAAGGAATATTAAATGTGTGTCTTTCTTGGAAAATCTGAAACTGTGTTCTTTTGCAGGGGTTATCTGTTGCTAACACAAACATCTGAGAACCAGGAATACACAGAGTAGGATAAAGACTTGTTTACTTTGTGTACAGTTAGATATTCTCACCTTCTACCTAACTAAAAAATCTAGTGGTAAAAGCTTTAATTACATATTCAGTTTTAAGCACAAGCTAAATTTTGGTGTTACTAAGTCTGAGCTTCAAAAGGAAAAAGAAGATGCTCCCCTACCCCAAGGTTCTGGGTTTCCCCCACCCCAATAAAACAAGGAAAGAAATGAATATAAAACATAAATCCACCAAAGGTTGTACCTGAACCCACCCTTAATTCTGCAGTGGCAGAGCTTTCAAATGATAGAAGTTTGTGTGTTTAAATCTGTGTCTGAGAAGATCTGAGACCACCTCGCTTAAGTTCCCCATATTTTCATTTTCTGCTGCTTAAAGGTTTGCATATTAAACAGGTGCACATATTTAGTGTGCATTTAAATGGATTTCCTAATTTTATCAGAATATACAAAATGCCAGGTTTTAATTTGCAGGAATTTTTGCTCTGTTTAATTGAGGCTGCAACGTCTTTCAAAAGAGATAAGAGACTCACAGACCTCACTATCATCCATTAATAGTGACATTCAGGAATTTGTATTTTGTTATTGGCAAAAACACCCTGCTGGCTCACTAGGGAAACTTTAGTATTGTTTTAAATATTCCCTTGTACAAACTGCTTTTAATTAAAGGATTCCACAACTCTGAATGGGCTGTATTTGTAAATAGCTGCAAATTACTTGCTAACCTCTTTCACAAACCACTCTAGGGGTAGATGCATTCCACAGGCAGATTTCTCTTTAAGCAAGCACTAAGCTTTGAATCAAACGATAATTTGCCAAAAAAATACGAGAAAAACATTCCATTAAAAAAAAAAAAGTCCAAAATGTTACTCTAAACCTGCAAGAGACAACTCACAGATTGGCAAGGTTTCACACAATGAATTCTATATTAAAAAGCAACATGATTAGTAAAGAGCTTCATAAATGTTCTGTTAAATTAGACTGACATATCAATAGAGCATCATGTGACTCCTACTTTTTTAATTAAGTATTTATTGATATCAGACCCCCTCCATTTTGGGCATTCAAAATGACGCTTGAAATATCCCAATTGTTGAAACATCCTGAGTATGTTTCAAGAACTAGACCCTGTTTTCCTTCCTATACTCTAAAGGTTTTCCCTTGATACTCCCCATAATATATTTACATACATTTTTAACAATCCTGAAGACTGGGAAAGGTTACAAAATCAGAAGTACAATTATCCCATTTTTCCTTCCACCTCATAAGAAGAAAATGGGGTTTGGGCCATTCTGAGCAGCTCAGAGGAAAGCAGCCAGTCCTGTGTGCCCACACACATTTTAAGCACAGTGCTGAAAAGCAGCCCTGGGTGAGCATTTTGCAACTGGGATTTCCTCAAAAAATGCCAATTCACAAAAACATCCCCCATTTCCATGAAATTTGGATTAGGAAAGGTTTTCCAGGTTCTTGAATATGCTCAACCCACTGTAAAGAACCCCTTTAAAAATAAAAAACCATGGGGTTTTTACATGATGGGTTTTTTTCGCTGCCATTCATAAATCTGTGTCTTTGTATGAATAAATCAAAACTTTCCCTAAGTGTTATAATTTCTGATTTAATACCAGCAGACATTCTGCTGTGGTGATAAAACACCAACAGCCCAGAATAGCCACTTTAAAATCTCAATCTCTAATTCCCCTCTACCACAGAGATCCTTATCTCAAAATGTCAACAAATCAATCACCCGGCTTTGATTTTACTGAAGAAACGTGGCTATAACCACGAGGAGCTCTGGACACCTGTTTTATTTCTCCGAATGGAAGGTGACAAAGCTGGAGCAGATCCTGCTTTCTCCTATTAATTAACTTCAGCCCATAAATGAGTCACAAGACTCGAGACAAGACACAAGAACATCCAATTCTTGTTGCTTTGCTGCAGTGGAGAGTGGAGAGGGAAGATATATTGTCTATTTAAATTTTATTAGATCTTTCCTCCCAGAGTGCTGGCTACAGCCTGTTAAGGAAACATTTACCACAGCACAAGGAGCTGCTCCCAGCTTCCTGCTCAAATGGAGAAATTCTATCCAAGGCAATCACTCCCTGGATGAAAAGCTGCTTTGGAATTTTGGGGTTTTGTGCCCTGCTCAGTGTGGAAATGAGGGAACCTGGGCTCAGGAACCTCCATGACTTCACTTCCCCTGATCCTGCTGCTGCCCTGGAATACTCGGGGCTGTTGGGGTGAAAGTTCTCAGGCCAAACTTCCCAAGGCAAAACCAGGAAAATATAGAAAAATCTCCAAGAAGAAATTGCCAAAGTTGGAACCTAAATAGCTTTAGCAGAAATTAAGTTTCTCCTTTAAATCCAACAAAACTTCTGGTGCTGTGCTCTGCTGTTGCATGAAAACACTTCAAAAACCAACCAACCAACCAGACATGAAAAAAGCAAAAAAACCGTTCAGAGATCTGTCTGATGGACAAATCCTTCTGAGACTATGTTGTGATTGTTTGATAAGATTTTAATTGCTGCTGTAAAATTCCTGTATGAACATTGGGTGTGTAAATACTGAGGGGGTTTGCACTCAAACAGGATGGAAAGGTCAAGCTTCCTTATTCCTGCAGGACTTTTGGAATTTTATTCCCTTCTCTGTTTGCCTTCCCTGTCTCTGTTGGCCACACAGATAAGAGCAGATTCTTCTGTTTGGCCAACTTCTCACTCAAACTTGTACAAAACTTCTATTATCTTCTGAAGTGTGTGATAAGCTTTTAAACTGAATCCTACACATTTAAATATTCTTTTAATGCTGTAATAAAAAATAGCTACTCAGAGTCCTGAATAAATAAAAGTCTAGAAACAGAGTTAGATCCTTCTGAGCAACTGGAATTTTTCTGTTACTGAAGCAGCCCTTCCTTATCAGCTGCCTCAAAGATTTTTCATTCACTACAGTACTTCTTCAGTAGATGTTATGCATCTAAAACCAAGCTGTGTCAGGATTTTAGGATTCAGAAATCTGTTTCTTCTAAGAAATTTGTTATACCACACCAATTTTGTTCTTTCAACACTGTCCTTTAACTTGTCTAGGTCCCTCCTGCTTCAATGCTTACCTGCCAGTGAATTTAGAGATAATAAATCTACATCTAAATAAGACAGAGATAATAAACCTAAATCTAAATCAGACAGAGAATAAATCTAAAACTAAGTAAGACAAAGAGAATAAACTTAAATAAGTCTTTCATCTTTCATGTAAAGTTTAAGTCTGGCATCATAAACTCGATTCCCTGTTTCTTTCCATGTCTTTCCTGGACATGTTACAGAGAGTCTTCCTGGTGGAATGATCTGATATCTGAAAATCTCTGGAATCATTAAAAGTCAGTATTTTATAAGCAGTAGAAAACACACCCTATGAGACTGAGAAACTTGACAGAGAGTCCTCAAATAAAATTAAAATTTCCTCACAATGGGTAAAAAATGACCATAAATCCTGTCCTCACTTATTATCAATGCCTTAATGAAGGGGTGGGACCACTGGAGGGCTAAAAATGATCTATTACTCAGATAAACATCAGCCTCAGAGGCCATGAGGTTTTAGAGGAGTAGGAAGTCAGCCATAGCTCAAAAGTAGTCACAATTTTCTTTGTTACAAGGATATATAACATCAACATTCTCATCCAATGGAAAGCTGCCACAGAGTTTGTTTTTCTATCCTATCATCTTAATTCTGCTGCACTGCGCCTGCTTTTAACCAATAGCCTACTACTGCACATACACACATATGCTTCTATTGTAACATCTAAACTCTTAACTTACCCTATAAAATCACATTACTACACTTTAAAACCCTTCACTATCTTACCCAAATATGGTTTCTTACTTATTTAAGGCATACTCTTATTTGTAACTATAGGAACATAAGTTTATGATTTCTCTGCTCAGTGTCTTCGTACCTTTATTCTTTTATGCTTCTATTATACCTAATAAGGTATTCTTTTAATACCTTACTATTCTTCTAATAATGAGGAATTCTTCTAATACCTTATTATGTGTATTATTATTATTATTATTATTTAATGTGTACATTACCCCAAGCTTCTCCTAAGGCTGCAAATCCAACCCTTTATTATCTATGGAAGTTTCTATCTTATATTTCCCACACTCACTTGTGAGTTAGCAAAGAGAGAGCAACTCCTGGGGGAGCATCTACTGTACACAAAGTAATCATGTCATGGGTTTTTGTGAGCTAATTAAGGTGGGGGCAGAGCCTGGGGAGGGGCAGAGTCTGAAGGGACTCTGGCTAAGTTGGCATCTCTGAGGGTCGGGTGCAGTAAGAATTCACACTCACGCCCAGCCGCAGCAGCAGAGGTGCTGGTAGGAGAGGAAAGAGCATTGGATAACGATACGTGACTAGGGCTAGAAATATTGGTTACATCCTGGGTCTGGCTTGTGACGGAGGACTGTCTCCTGAGAGCCCCCTGAAAGGAAGTGCCACTCTTGAAAGTATTGACTACTTCGATCTGTAACGGAGGAAAGAACGAGACAAGTTGGCTTCAAGTATGGATACAGTTGCATAAGTGACAGGAATAATCATGAAAAAACAACAAATCAACCGTGCGCGCGCTTCTACCTCAGTTGGAATCAAGGTGCCCCTTTTCAATGTTTTTAGAAATAATTCAGGGTTTCTGTCTGGATAAAATGAGGCAGCTCTGCAGGAGGTAGCAGAGCTGCATCACTTTAAACAAGTAGAAGATTTGAAATAATAGTTTTTTAAAGTTTAAGCCATTTTATTTAGAGGTAAATAAAATCAGCTGAAATATTTTGTATAACTAATCTCCACTCTTTTTTCCCTACTGAGATTAAAATTATGTTGTTATGTCTCTTGAAGGGGAGAAAAGTTCAGTCACTCAATTGGAATCTGGGGGTGAGGGACAGAGATGACACTCAACCATAACAGAAAAACTTAAAAATTCAATATATGACTGCATTTTGTCTACAAACCAAGGGTTGTCAGTACACTAGTTTGATAAAATAATTCTTCCAATATTTTAGCTGATGTTTTCTATAACGAAAGTTTGTATAAATTTAGCACAGTGACAAAGAATGTTGGGATTTTATAACTGGAGATTTTAAAATATTAACATTTTATCTGTATGCAGAGCACTTAAAAGCACCCTAGAAAATGATGTGGAACTGGATTGACTATTGCAGCAAATTACATGACAATTTTCTCCTTATTTCCATGTGCCTGCTGTATTCCCCATTTGACAGATCCATCCTGAGCACCTTCCTTTTACTCCCCACCACAGAGGATGAGTTAAAAACAGAGATGAGTATTTCAAGGTATCCTTTTGCACCAGTATAAACTCATAAAAAGCAGGCTCTGGGGACAGAGGGAAAGCCAGGGATTGGCAGGAATAAATCCCACAAATCTCTACACCCTCCAATGTCCTCTCAGTGCAACCACAACAGACAAAGCAGCAGAATATCCACAAGAGGAATTCAACCAACTACTTGTGTGAAGTAACCCACTGTTACCAGACCATGCCATCCACATTTCTGGAGATTCCCAGCCTAGAAAGAGGTAAATTGGTGGTATTTTTATCAATTTAAACAGCACAAATCTTGGTGCAAACCCTCCTAAATTCTCCAAGTGGGAAGCACGAGAATGAATTTATGATTTTCTGCTGTGGCCAGACTTAGGAATAAATCAATCTGTAAGGCTGCATCTTTTCTTTAATAATATGGATGTTTCCCATCCCTTAATCTTATCTTTGGCCATCATTGCTTCTTTTCCTGTGGGTTTTTATGGTAATTATCAACCCCAGCCAGCTGGAAAAGGGATCCGAGGTTACTGGTGTGCAATTATCACAGTGAATTTTCCTCCACAAAGTCCAAGCAGCTGATTTGTTCTGTCTGAGCCCTGGTACCATTTCACTGTGCACACCAAGGGCTGGGCAGTGTTCAGCAGTCCCCACAACATTGGAGAGTTTTGGGTTTTGGCAGCAGAATTACATGTCCAGTGCAAATCTCACAGTAAATCAGAGGACAGTGTGAAGTGAGTTTGCACATGGGATGAGGGGCTCAGGTTAATGGAAAAGCCACATTGCTCAAACCATTGGTGATGTGGCACATTAAATACTCACCTGAAACGCCCTACAAAAATAGAATTAAATACAGATCTTGGGTTCTCAGGGTCTAACCCAGCTGACAGAGCACTCTTCAAAAGAGACCATTCAAAAAAGGCTTTAAAGACTCACTGAGGGCATGAAATGTTTATTTCTGTGATAAACCCTGAGCCAAAGGGTGTTTCTAGATGTGCAAAAGTCTTCCTAGCTGAAGCCTGAAAGCCTTTGGTACAAGAGTGAAAAGATGAAGGAAGATGTGTATTTAATGGTTTCTTCAGAGAAGAAGATTTACAGCCATGTCATTTGCTTTTCTCCTGAAGAAAGGAACTCCAGCTCTTCATGGATATAATTCCTGGTGGGAGGATGAGAACCTCCCCAGAATCCTAAAAGTTGAACATGCAGGGCTGTGCTCTGCCTGGAGCCAAGAAAGGTGAGAAGAACTTGCCCCAAAAGTCTATCTTCTCCAAGCAGAAAATAACAAAGAAGAAATGAGCTCATGGAAATAAATAGTGCATTTTGAATTAAGATGGGACCTTTTCATGACAAAGGAATGCCTTTATTCAGAACAATTCAAGCTGCTAAAGAGGAGAAAGGAAACAAAATTCATAAGTTTAAAAAATTTCCAACAGAATATAGGATGCAATCATGTTTTGATTATAGGCCTTCAGGTAGAGGAAAAAAACTGTCCTACATTTGAAGCTTATCCATAAGGTTGACATTTTTCACACCTGCCTCATTTTTCTCTATGTTCTATACTCTACAAGATCCAATTTTTTTAGGTGTACACAGCAAGTAAAAATATCGGTGATTAGCAATTAAAAACCTGATAGTAGCAGAATAGTCCTGGCAGAACAGATTTTTTTTTCCTGATCTTTAACACAGAACAGATTTTCAGAAGCATTTCTGTTGTCATTAATGTGATTAAGACCCGGGTTTCAATCCCCTAATCTCCAAGCGGGATATTAATTTAAAATTAAAAAAATGAAACCTAAAGAAAAAGGCTGCCTTTCTGTATGAAATAAAAAATTTTCCATTCCACTTGCACAAAACTACCACAATGTTTCCTGTATTAAAAGCTACATGGAAACCATAAAATGAGGTGCTGGCACTTTACCCAACTTCAGAACCTCTTACCAGGAGTGACTTTCACTGCTGGAAGGTTTGAATTGGTTCAAAACAAAAAATTTCATGTTTTCTACATGAAAAATGAAGGGTGAAAAATGCAATCCAGAACCTCTGTGTGGGTTTTTAGTGTCTGAAGAGGAACAATCTTTAAGTAGCAGTTACCCTGTTGATTAATATTTTTCAGCTTTTCCTTATATTCTCAGAAGACTTCAGGCAGTTTTTTCCCACCTGAGGCAGATAAAGCAAACTGAATTTCAGGATGAATGAAGCAGAAGAGGAAAGAATCAAGCTGGGAGTGTAAAATTCTGACAAACTTGAGAAGTTTTTGAATCTCCTCACTTCAGGAATTTCCATTCTCAAATGTGAAGGAACTGGAGAATCCTTTAATATACAATTAAAAGAGGTGAGACGCATTTTTCTACTTTTGACTCAGATTATACAGTTTGACCTGAAGCTGAACTTGGTGAACTTCCCAAAGGCTGTCAGACCTGCCAAGAGGGTGTGATCAGCCTTGTCTTCCCTCAGAATGAAGAATTTGTGAGAATGGCAATAAAAACTTGGAAAAAATTGCAGAAAACTGTTGGAAAGTCCTGTCTCTGTGCAATTTCAGACCCCTTTTAGATACTCCTCAAACTTGCATATCTAAGTTATTTGTGAAACTTCACGCCTCAGTGATCATCTGAGAGAGCTTTCCAGGAAGGAAACCCTTCCATTCCAAGAAGGGGAACACACATCCACCCAGAGATTCCCTACTGTGTATTTATCAGACAACAAAATATCTAAACGAACAAAAGAAGGCCAAAAAGAGCATCAGCAGTCGATAGCCAGTCTCTGGCTTTGTTATGTGCATTTTTCATACACCTTTCTTTCCAGTAAATTAATGCATGTCTTCACAGAGACAGAAAAATCCCAGTGGAAATCCCTCCTCTGGTGTCTGGGGTTAAACCCTCTGTTTGAGAGAGGATGTAAACAAAAAAAATCTGTTTAACACTGCCAAGTTTTGTCAGTTGGGATGGGTTTAAATGGGAGCACTCTAAGGAAGATGTGTTGGTTATCTGAAAACAACACCCAGCCTCTTGCATGTTCTTTGTTTCAGCAGTGAAGGCTTTGCTGGGAGCTGGAGCCATCTGTCCAATAGTGACTGGAGAGAAAATAAGGGCCAATAATCCAATTTACAGCGTAAGTGTGGAAACTGGTGTTGTTAGGCCTGCATGACCAATCTGGTCCTGAGCACAGAGTTTCATCCGGTCTGCCATCCTCAGAGATAAAAAATGAGGGGATGCTCTACCTTCTTCTTCCACATCTCCAGGAGTGCATTAGACAGCAGAGGATTCCTGCAAATGCTCCCAGGGATGCTAAAGACATCCCAATCTTCTTCCAGGAGATCTTCTTTTGCTGGACTCCTGAGAAATGTGTTATAAAGGAATGAATCCACCTGGATGGGCCCCACACACAGCTCAGGGACCCTCCAGCAGAGATTAAATTTGACCTAAGTCCATCATTGGGCACTACTTTGGAATCTGTTGGCCTATTTTCTTTTTTTTTTTTTCATTATCATTCCACAGATGTGAAATGGATGCAAANNAAAAAAAAAAAAAAAAAAAATCAAAGTCATTGAGTAAATAAAATGAGAAGAATAATCACAGAGGTCTCTTGGCAGACAGGAAGAAGACATCCTACTAGAGGTGCTTCTACAACTAAGAGCAGAAAGGAAACTAAGATGGATGTTAGCAAAGAGATGTAATTAATGTTCATTTGGGTTTAAGTAGTGTAAAAGAATCATTTCTCTGTGAATTAAGTGGACAAAGAGATGCAGAACTAAAAGCTACCTCTCAGACTAGACAGAGAACTTAAAGGATGTAATTTGCTTGGTGTTGCTTGAAGCTGTTTACACTCACCCCAACCAGAAAGACATCCTGACAGAAGTGCCAACAGGCAACACTCCTCCTACAGCCACCAGGAAGAAAAGAATGCACATTTAGAGGCCATCTTCCCTGAAGATCACCAGTACCTGGGCAGCTGTTTGGAACAACTGAAATTTGAATTTTCTCTAGTGATGAGTACTCCTGACTCAATGGAGTCAAGACACACAAGCTCAAAGCTGAAGATCCGTATTTAATCACTTACCACAGATCCCTGGGAATCCCCCAGCTCTCAATCTCTCTACCAGCAGTTTCCACCCTCTTTATGTTCTGCAGATGAAGCCAAGAGACCTCACTGCCCTAATCTGACTTCTTTCCATCATTTTTTCTAAATTCATGGCTGCTTCTTCCCCCCCCCACCAAAAAATGTATCAATCTGTAGATGTGAAAAAGCAGAATGTGCTGTTTATCTTGAATGAAGACAGAAACCCCAAATCTTCTGAGACAAAAATGTTATTTAGAAGATTCTTTCAAGAAAAAAAGATCTTTTTCTTAATTATTCACCTCTTTTTCTTGTCAGGCTCATGTAAAACACGCACATCTGATGTGGTGATATCTGTTCTCTGCTGCAAGCTGGCAGAAACACTTGATCTTAGAAAGATCAAGCAGAGCACAACTGAGTGCAATGAAACACTTCACTGCAATGGAAAAAGCAAAATACTTCACATGGTTTTCTTCAGCACGCCAGGACAAATTTCACAGCTCCTTAACCTGCACTATTTTTAGCACCATGATTCAGTGCAATGGTTTGCTATATTAAAAAATGCTGTGGATTTTTGTGTTTGGCAAAAGTTTGGGAGAGATATTTCTCGGGAATCATTCCTAATAGCCAACTCTTACACCTCAATATTTAATGGCTGCTTAATTCCTAATAAAATCCAGAACCACATTTTTCATTACCTAATAGGAAAGAAAACCAATCCCTTTTAATCATGATCAATGTGTGGCAGTGCCAGAACCAAACAGATTTATTTTTCAAATCAAATTGTACGTCATGCTTCAGACTCAATTTGAGTTATTCTGCTAGTGCAGCAATGGCAGTAACAATGTGGTTTTTTTGTTTTTTGTTTTTGTTTTTGTTTTGTTTTTTGTTTGTTTTGTTTTTTTGTTTTGTTTTGTTTTGTTTTTTTTTCATTTCAATCAAGCAATACATTTTAGAAAGCTTTCATAACATTCTGCGAGCTGACGTTGACCAAGCAGCACAATTTTATGAGCTGTCGTCACTCCAGGAGAAAAAAAAATCCACTCATCGTATTCTCAAATCACAGATTCCTGGGTTTGCATTTTATCATTTTATACCTTTTTAGTTCATCTCTCCTGCTGCACACAGCCGCTGTGCTCAGCTCCCCTGTTTTGTTTTTCATGTTTTTCCTTCGAGAACAATTAACCAGTGCCGTCCTCCACACATACAAACTTTCCTGTTTCCTGTGGCTTTCCTGTTAACGTTATCTTGCCTTGATCTCACACTGATTATTTCTTTGGGTTTTTTTAGACCTTGTGGGCATTTATTTTTAGCATACCTGGGTTTGGATTCTGTTGAGCCCTCGGAACCAGAGGATTTGTCCACGTCGGAGTTCTCTCTCTGCATGATCTATTTCTTCAACATCTTCATTGAGCTCTTCCTCAGGGACCTCCTCCTTCTCAGTAAGCCTCCCTGCCTCCTTTAAAAACTTTAGCCTACTTGTTGGGATGGTTGCAATGACCTAAAATTATAAAAAAGTACTGAAAACATAAGCCTTATTCAAGAGCAACAGTACAAAAATCTGCTAATTACAAAGGAGGAATCATATTTTTGTAAGATCTATAAAGGTGAGCTAAGCCTGCTCCTAACAGCACTTTGCACCAGGAAACTCCATTTTAGTCCCCAAAATATTTAAATTACTGTGTAAACAATTAGCATGACTTGCACTACTAAACCACAGTGTGGAGCAAGTTCAAGGCTGGGAAAAGTCTTATGAATAAAAAAAATAGAAGATAACACAAGATGGAAATATTTCCAATGTAATTATGTAAAGAAAACTTAACCAGATTGATAGCTCTGCAATTAGAGTTTGGATATTTTTAATGACTTATGGTAATGAGAGGTGAAAATTCAGCGTAACCCATGCTGATAAAGCTTCTCACACTCCCCTGTTTCATGACTTCAGCTTCCCTTTGTTCAGCAGCTGGAATGCTTTTCTGGCATTTATCAAAATGGAGTTTTCTGAAAGGCGTGGATCTGGTTGTTGGCTTTCTCACAGGGCTCTCTCTCACTCTGTGTCCCTACTACCAATAAATTCTGATTAACTTAACCCCTCTTCTTGTTCTGTTTGCCCACCCAAGTGGTCCTTGGAAGTAACTAATACAGGAGAATAATCTTTAAAAATTGCAGATACTGTAGCTAGACAATTATTTTAAATCCATTTCAGTGTTACCCTGTTGGGCAGTCATTTTCTCTTTGTTCTGATTCCTTGCATAAAACCAGGAGCAAATCATGGCAATTTAAACAAGACATTACCTGGAACACACTGAATGCCTAAAGTAAATCTCCTACAAAGCAGATTATTAGACCCACTTAGCAAAAAACTGCTGCAATTTTCTTTTTTTCATTTCAGCAGCAAGCAACCACAACTGTGAAGCTCAGATGTATGAAAAATGAAGAGAAAATTGAGACAGCTGCAGGAAAATTGGTGAGGAGAGCTTTGGAAAACTGGAATGGATGCAGCGAAAACACATGGAAAGGTTCTGGATATTTCCAGGGTGAAAGCAAACTTTTGAGTTTGCTGAGGGTCTCCTTGAGCTTCACAATCCACAAGGCCAGTTTTATTATCATGTTTTTAAAGACAGATAGAAAAAAAAACAAACAAAAAAACCCAAACAAACAAAAACACACACACACACACAAAAAAAACCAAACAAAAAAACCCCAACCAACCAAAAAAAAAAAAAAAAACCAAAAAAAAAAAAAACAAAACCAAAAANCAGAAAAAACCAAACCCAGTTTCTACACTACTATAAAATCATTTTAAAGTGCGGGGTGAAAAACAAGATGAAAACCTGGAAAATTAATGGTGTGACATGAGCAAAGAGAGCAGGAGAGAAAAAAAAAAGGGTAAAATGCTCATCAATTAAATACTTACTGAAAGTCCTTCAGCCTCCCAGCTTTCAAACTACAATGCCAGCACTCTATAGAGAGAAACTACTGGGATCTGATGAAAGTGATGGTGATAAAGGATTTTTAAGCCAATATTCATAAAAATAACTGCACTGGGTCAGGACTCTGTGACAGAATGTTCCTCACTTTCAGCACCTCAGCCAAGCTGATGAGACTCTGCTCTAATTCTTTTCTTAAGGTGTTTACATGGCTTTTTAAATTACTCATTTATTTTCTGTATCTGCCAACACCTACCCGGTTCAGGACACAGACTCAACAGCTGCAGATTAAAGAACTAAATATTATTCCCAGAAAAATGATCACCATTTTAATAAGTGATCAATAATTCTAGGAATGAGATATGAACTACTTTAGAGAATCTTGGATTTCAGAAGAGATGGGAGCTGTTAGAAAACTGTCCCTCAAAGCATCCCAAATTGACTTCCTGGAAAGTTCTCCTTAAATTCCTTTCAGAGGTGCCTGCTTTGACACCAAAACTTGGAAATCTTGATTGCTGCTCACGGCTCACAAGAACAGTGGGTTCAGGATGTGGATTAAAAAAAAAGAGAATAATAAATTTGTTTTGTGCTGAATTAGAATGAGTCACAGCAGCAGAGAAAAGGCTGAGATGGAAAAGAGAAGCATCACTGCTAAAGGAAAAGAATTCTCTCTCACTGAAGAGCTCCATGGACTGTAAATCATGTAAATATGGACCTAATTGACTGGTTTTCACTTCTTTTTTTTTTGGTTTGTTTTTTTTTTTTTTTTTTGGTCACTAAATATTGACACAAGACAATTTTTTCCCCTCTGTATTTGCTTTCTTCTCAGTGATAAAACTGTGGAGGTGTTCCAATATCTGTTTTAATTTAACAATAAACCTGGGGCATGTAAAGTGAAAAAAAAAATGCTGATATTAATATTAGTTCCTAATGGTTACAGATAAACAAAATTTAGAAGCCAAAAATTGGTTGAAGACTGGGGGAAAATTTCATAGCTGAATGAAGCAGTTTGGATTCTTCTCCCTCTCCCTGCTTGACTTCCCCTTTCTCTAAAAGTTGGTTTATTTTCCAAACAGTTGGAAAAAAAACCCAAATAAACCCTTCCTTTCTGAGATTAATAAACCAATTTTAGGTCTTCTTTCTTAAGTCAAACCTCAAGTAATTATTACAGCAGAATAATGTAATAGTGGTGGTTTTCAGCCATAATTCAGATATGCATTAAAAGCTGTTCTGATTCTGAGCTTATTTCTAAGGAAAAATGAGGCCAAACTGTCAAAAAAAAGTTAATTTTTTCCCAGAAGAGAACAAATAATCAGATTTGAAAGCAAGCATTTATTCACTACAGTTCCAGGAGAACCACAGCAGAGTTCAGTTGCAGTGGGCAATTTCTTGACTCTTCATAGAGGCAAACTGTGGATCTACAAATCTCTTACAACTGAGGGAAAAAGCTTCACACTTTTCTTTACTGCACCGGCTGGCAATAACTTAAATACCCTGGTAATGCATTCAGAGGTGAAAGAATATTATTAAATTTGCAACCTATGTTTGCACATAAAAGAATAATGTAGGATGTTAACAATACTGATTGTGTCTGTATGTCACTTCCAGAGAATTAATCCAAATTTATTTAATATCATCTCATTGACATTTGTTTCTTCATCAATATATAATTATATATTAGCCAATGATGACAGAGGATATAGCAGAAATTGAAAAGGACACTTTAACTGCCATTTTCTACAATTATTAAAGGCAAAAAAAAATTTTTTTTTCACTCCCTCTTCCATCCTTCACACACAGAGTTAGGTGGATGAAGAATCACTGCAGGAATATTTAAAGGCACTGGAATTTTTCCTATGACAGTAGCCAGAATGACAATTTCAGCAAGGGAATGAGTTGGTTGACCTAGAACTGGAATTTCATTTCAGCTCCAAAACTTTGCCACACCCTACAGGAGGAATTCTGTTCCAGGGAAGGTCACAGTTCATTTGCTGTATTTTTTGTGACTTAAAGACTTAAGTTGTGACTCAATATCTTTCACAAAAAAGCCTGACTGAAGCTGGCCCTGGTGATAGCACACCCTGCTAGAAAGGAAAGATATGAAAACCAACACAAACCCCGCAAGGAACAGAGGGATAAATTATTCTTACTAATAAATCTCTCCTTGAAGCTCTCAGAGATCACCTTGGGTCTCAGTGAGGGCTGCACTGGGCACTGAGAGAGAGCAAGGAAACAACAGGAATATCAACAATATCACACCTTTGAATGTGCAGCTTCCTGAATGCTTACCTGACCCCACACCAGCTCTCCTAATCCAATAAATACACACCACATCCACTGGTCCAGCTGCAGGGGAGAACAGCTGAATGGTTTTCCTCCAAACTGGACAATTACTATCTACAAAGAGAAGCACAGAGGAAAAGGGGTCAATTTTTCAGGGGGATAAGGCAACAAAACAAAACAAAAAAGCTGCAGAATTTTGGTCCCAAAAACCCCCATCAAACACCACAAACTTCTGCATCCCCAATTAAAAGCGAGAAAAAGCCATACCAGTTAAGACTAAAGTTCCTCAGCCTCATATTTAACAGTGGTCAGATATGAATGGTCAGGAAGAGAGAGAACAGGACAGTCCCAATGTGCTGTCCCAGCTCCTGAGTATTCCATACTGGGGATTTATTGATCCTGATCCAGTTCATTTTGGAATGTCCATTGCAAGAGAGACTTTTCCCTCCGAGTAGCCTTTTATTGTGCATTTACAGATGTGCTTCAAAGAGAGACAGAGGGTACAGAAAACTCTAGACCTGTTGGAGGAAGGGGGTGGGAGAAGCCCACACCTTCAGCAGGATAACAACACAGAGTCTGAGCAGACTGAGAAGGTTTTTCTAACTGAAAATCAGATATTATTGATATTTCTTGTCAATATTTCTGCTGCAAAATCAGGGACCTGAAATCACAGCCTGAGATTTAAATTGTCCAAGATTTAAACACCTGATTTTGAATTAGTTGTTAAAGACCATCACTGTGAATTTCTGCCTCTATCACTTCTGCCCCTCCTCCAATATTCAGTTTATTGACGAGTTCCCCTTTTCAAATCACTGTAGCCCAAGTTCAGACTGCGCTTTCCTCTTCCTTCCTCCTCCCAGGAGAAAGGTGCCAATGCTGAGCTGCTGCTGCAGAGCTGAGCAATAATGACAAGATAAAAATACTTTTCTAAATGATAATATCAAATGGTTTCAAGTACAGGATGGATGCAAGCAAAAGAATGGATGCAGGAGCAGAAGGAGGAATTCTTAAAGAAGAAAACCTTAGGAAAAATGTGAATTACTGTGATTATGCTCACTTGTGATTGGACAGCAAACTCAGGAGAGGAACATGAGAAATCACAATCCAGGGGCATTATTGCTGGGAATACTGAGCAGCATTGGGCAGTGGTATTGAACAGAAGAACTGTTCAGCATCAGATATTTGAAGGTAAATTTATCTTTTCAAGGAGTAATGAATAATTGTAAAATGCTTTGTTGGTATGCTATTACACAATTTCTTCCTTAAAAACCAATGACAATATCAATGATGGGTGTTATCATTGTATCTCCTAAGATTAATTTAAGAACGAACCCAGTTGTAAGGATCAAAATTTCTGTTTTATTAGTATGGCTTCATAACATTTCCCACTATTAACACTTGTATTGGTTGAGAAAATACACGAAACCAAGTGGTTTAGTATTAAATGGGCCTCCAGCATCACTTACATTTAATTAAAAAAAAACAAACCCAAAACAAAACAACAAAAACAAAACAAAACTAACAAACAAAACAAAACAAACAAAACAAACAAAACAAAAACAAACCACAAAAACCCACAAAACAAACAAACAAACAAACAAAAACCAACAACAGAGAAGAAAAGCCCCAAACAAAATGGGGTGTATTTTTGATGAACAGTAACTGATTCTCGCCCAGAGCATTACCTGAATGGCAAATGTACCCAGGACAATAGTGCAAAAAATGGGATTTCTGAAGATGCCATCGAAGACGTTCCTCTCGCCGTGGATTTTGCGGGCATTGATCTCGTTGAAGAGCTGCATCATGACAAAGGTGTTGAAGATGATGGTGTAGTGCTCAGAGGGAGGAGAGTGAAGAGGAGCGTTCCTCCCACTGTCAATCTTAAACATTTTCTCACCTAGGTGTAAGACAAAAATAAAAGTTTCCCCTAGAATGAATCAAACCAATTCATATTCCCCTTGTTTTCTTCAGCCTGTTGCCTTCTCTGTCTGCTTTAACACCTTTTTAGGTAAAACTTTTCTTGCACCAACAAGCAAAACACATCTCAGCTGAGCAAAAAGCTTTTCAAATGCTGACTCCTATCTAAAAAACTCTGTAGCTACACAGTGCTGTCAGTCCTACGCTTATCTACCCAAGCACTCAGTTCTTTCAGGTGTGACAAAATCTTAAGGTCATTGCCAGTGTGTTTGAATTTTTTACAGTAGTTAGAAGCCCCTCCTCTTCATGAGGCTTTACCCATTTACTAATCCAGTAACTTCTTCCAAGAATTGAAGGATATCAATGACAAAAAGCACAGACATTCCTGGTTTTAAATAGATTTGGGGTTGATCAGCAGAAGGCACTTGCTGTTTAGTTTGATAATTCGGCTTTCACTCACAGATCTGACCAATAAAAAAGCAAGATACAACCCATGATGAGAAACTGTAAAAATGTGGTGAGTTTTGAAAAAATGAAGTTAAGTTTTTTGGTTTTTTTATACCACAGCCTGAAAGGACCAGACAGAGAATTCTGGATTTCTGATGCCTCAAAGACATTTAACGTATGTTCAAATACAATGAATTTCTAAATAAAAAAAAAAAAAAAAAAAACCAAACCAAAAAAACCTTGAAGTACTGGTCTCTGAAGAAACCTCCTACAAAAAACAGGTAGTATTATTTTAACAAACTAGAAATAATTATTATGGAAACACTGAGTTTTGCACATCATGTCACTGCAAAAGCTGAGCCTTGTGGAGTTTAGAAAGGAAAAGACTATTTCCAAGGCTTATCAGAAAATAGTCTGGGGTGTGTCATTCAAAGTATGCATGAGTTTTCTAAAGACACACAGGAGCAATTAGAATAGGGAGGAAAAGCCTGGTTTGCTTTTCATCTGGTTCAGTATAAGTATTTAAAACCATAAAACTTATCAAAAACCCATTCTAGCTCCCTATAAAATTCACACAAGTACTTGTTCCAAGATTCATATCACATGAATTACCAAGACTTTCTTCACATGTTTTAGAGAACCTGAAATTCCAATTTCCTAATGCAGACATTCTCAAAATTCCCTGTAAATCCAACATTGTTAAGACCACCTCTCTTCAGAAACCTGGAAATTCTTTTGATTTAATTCCACTGTGAACAGATCATCACCTCCTCTGAGCATCCCAAACAAGCTGCCAGATGGCCATAAAGTGGACAAGGCTTCACAATGGAGCTTGAAAACCTCCTAAAAATCATAAATTTACATTTGCAGTTTATCTGGAAGTCTGTATATAAGGAAAAAAAATCTGAAAGACAACATGTGATTCAACAATGACTACAAAGTGACAAGAAGACAATACCCAACTGAAAAAAAATCATCTGTCCTTTGAGAGGGTTCAGTTATTATTGTGGAGCAACAGAATCTATTATTAGCTCCTACTATTCCCTGCAGCAAGAAACATTTCTCCTCCTTCCCTCCCCTCTCCAAAATACAACCTATAAAAAGCATCCGTTGGCGGCAAGGCCTGAAGAAGAATCCAGTAATCCAATAAATTAGACTTTTGCCCCCTTTTAATATCCATTCCAGAAATTAAATGTCGAAGCAGAGTGTTATTTGTATCACTTAATGCTGATTACTTATTTTCCATACCACTTAAGATCAACATTATTTCTGGACTGTGGACAACACTTTGCTGTTGGTAAAATGGATTTTAATTTTTATTGTGGTTTGTTTTGTGTTGGTTTTTTTTTGTTGGTTTTTTTTTTTGTTGTTGTTGTTGTTGTTGCTTGTTTTTTGTTTTTTTTTTTTAATTAGTTTTCACGTCCCTACTCATCACAGCAAGTCTCACAATGAAATTTCAGTATAGAAGCAGCAGGGTGGATACTCCTATTTAACCTATTTAACTCCCATTTAGCCCTGTGTGTTCACAGAGACATATCACCTCTCCAATGGCTATATTAGCTGTAAATTTTACTGCCTACAGTCACTGATTGGTTTTACTGTAACTTCCTTGAAAAAATCACTTCCTTCCCAAACTACTGCACAACACTACCTTCTCTGCTGTGTTTTGATATAAACTTTTGCCAACGCCCAAACCTGTATTTTGTGAGTGAAAAAAAAGCTCAATGAGGCCATTCCCTTGGTATGGCCAACAATATATGGAGAGTTACCACAACGTGATTCCATCTGTGCTTCCCAACCCATCAACAAGGGTGATGAAGGCAGGCAATAAATGTGTATTTATTTGTTACATTTTAAAGCATTCTGGCCCATCAGCCACACAACCCAGATGCTGGTGAGCTGAGCACCAAGTGGGGGTGAGCTTCTTGATGCTTTAAGTTTTAGCTTCCATGTTTTCAAATTCTGTGTTGCCTAGGTGTGTAGTTCTGAGCCCCAAATTAAGTGTCAATAAGCTCTCTTCACAGAGCAGGGAGACCAAACAAATCCTTTTCCTGCTGAGGACCATGGACAACTTCCAGGCCCAAAAGCACAAACAAAGGTGGGCTGAAGGGAGAAAACAAGAAGGATGGGACCTCACAGCCTGAAGCTATAATTGGACAATTAAACCCCAAGATGCAAATGGACCAAAACTTATAGAAGTGTGAGACCTTGTGACTGGTCAGCCATTTTGTGACCGTTTTGGGTCCACCTTGAGTGTAGCCCTGGTCAGGCTCTTGTCCTGCCCAAGGTGTGTCCTGGAGGCCTTTCAATAAATATCTACTTTATTCTCTAGCTCTGTCCAGTATCCGTTTCAGGTCAGCCTGCCCAGGGAATCATTCTCACCAACAAAGAGCAGGGTGAAGATGAGGGTGAGCTGGTAGACGGCGTGGCCCAGGATGTTTTTCATCATGGTGCGGGAGATGAGCGGCTTGTTGCGGCCGTAGGGTTTGCGCAGCAGCAGCGCCTCAGTTGGCGGCTCCGTTGCCAGCGCCAGCGAAGCGAACGTGTCCATGATCAGGTTCACCCACAGCATCTGCACAGCCTTCAGGGGAGAGTCCTAAGGGGAAAAAACAAGAGGTTTTGTGTTTCCCAGGAAAAGGCTTGTTTTATTTCCCAGGAAAAGCTTTCATTTTTACCCATGCAGAAATCCCTGCACTGGGCTACTGGGGCCCTTCTTCCATTCCTTCTGCAGGACCAGGAGCACAATGGTCTGAGCAGAGAGAAATTATTTCCCTGCAGTCATTTAATCAGCACCATTCTCAACCACAAAACTGATATCAAGCATGGCAGTAACTCTTTATAACACCTATTGAAATGCCCTCCATTTCTTCATGCATCATGCTTGAATTTTCAGCTCAATTTAGATATAACTAGAGAATCCAAGTTTGTCTCCTGGAAAAAAAATTATATTGAAACAGATTTAAAACGTAACATTTCCTTTATACTAAAACCTGCCTGTATTTTTTTTTTCAGAGAAAGCTTGAAATTATTAAAAAATTATGGAACAATTACTGTAACATCTTGATACATTACACTTAAATAAGATCTTCAACAGTAGTGACAGAATTTAAAAAAAAGCCTGATATTTGGATTAAAAAAATCTGAAACTTATTAAACTATATCAAATATGCAAAAGCAAGACAACCTGCTATTTTACTAGTAAAAGGAAAGTATATTTGGAACTATGGAAATGGAATGAAAAACCCCAAATATTGGTATTTGATGCAGGCTGTGGTTTCTGAAGCAGCTCTCCAGTCACTAGAAGGAGCTCTTTCCTCACACAATCCTGTAAAGTCTGTGGTCATAATACAGACGACTTGAGGTCATGTTTAAAGACCCCAAAATTAACTAAATAAAGCAAAGTACACAGATCTCAGGAGGATGCTGGACAACTCTTACCAAGTTTTGATGTGTAACTCATTGGGGCAGCTGTGATGAGAAAGATGTTTCAAGGAGCCAGGGGAGGAAAAAACAAAAAAAAAAGAACAAACAAAACCTCCTGTGTCTTTAGACTCTGCATAAAACAGGCAGCATTAGCAAGGTCTGCTCCCTGTTCCAAACAGCCCATTTTTATCAGGAAAAAAATAATCACCAAAGTAATAAGGCATCAACATGACAAATTTTATCATGAAATTGAGTTACTGTGCTGTGTGAAAGCTGGAAGAGGGAGCACTATTTCTATGCATTTCATTACCATGGTGCTGCAGCAGCAAAGAAAAAAAAAAAAAAAGTAGAGGACAGGATACAAACCAAAGCAAAGTCAACAAAACTCCCTGAGAACTCTCCTCATTTCTTCAAAGGGTTAAATGTTAATTTTTAATGAAATACCATAAAAGACCAAGGGCCAAAAGCATTCAGTATCCCATGGACTGATAGAAAACAAGGGTAAGTGCTTTGGTCTCTTGAGCATCTGGTTCAGATTCCAACTCTTCCTTGAGATAAAATATTATTTCCTCTTAAAAACACATTTTTAACACATTTACACAGATTTTGATGCATTTTGTTTATTTGAAAAAAAAAAACAAAACAAAGTTTTGGCTTATTCAAAGGGATGGAGAAAAGCAACCTCCTGTTTCTAAGTCTTACAGGTTGGGTTTATCATGGCAAGGAGGACAACTAGCATTAATGGATTCTTGACCTCTTGTTTATGGGTTGCATTAGTTGGGCTTATCTGCAGAGCTCAGTTCACTCATTTGAAATGCAGCTGCAGAAACAGGAAATGTCTTTGCCTTTAGAAGTGGATAAAAAAACCTAAAAGTGATCATGACAACCTTCATCCCAAATCGAGACTTTATTCATTTTTATTAACACTACTGGCTCCAACAAAGAGAGCAATTGCAGTAAAAAGCAGTTTCTGGCTGGGGCCCACAGACCCTCAATGGACACAGGTAAAAATAAAAACATCTTTTCTGCTGAAGAATTATCCTTGTCATGTTTTTGCTTGTCTCATTAATAAGTTTGAACAGCATTTTCCGTTTGATCTGTTACAATAACTCAATTTCCACTTCACACAATAAATCCTCTGTCAATAAAACTAAATTTCCCCGTTACATTTAATAGATGGAGTCAGAGATTCAGGTGTCTATCAGAGCCTGCCACATTCCCAGCAGAACAGAAAAGGCAGGTTATTTCAGTCTCTAAATCACACAACTGTAATCGGCAGTCATCAGTTTTGGCAACAACATTTTGTCACCATTTCACACTGCCAATCACCTTGGGTGCCTGTGGTGCCCCTAATAATTATCTATTATTGGCAGTGCTACACTGCTCAGTCAAGTGTAAGCTCATTCGAGGCTGAAGCCAAAACATTAAATACACATTAGTCTGGGCAGGCAGTGGAATGAAACTGCCATTGCACCCTATCTCATTTCTGATTAGTTGGTGGAAACTGAGGAAAATATATATCAGCTAAGGGGCTTGGGCTCAGATTTTAGTCACTTATGCAAGTGGGATGGAAATCAAAGTACTTTTCTCTGCGTTTTAGCCACTAACTGACCAGCCAATAATCCTTAATTCCCCCTCTGAAAACTTTGGGGATGTGAACCACCCAAAATCACCACTTATTCATCAAATTCCTTTCGCTCGACCTTGGAATAGGTTAGCCTTGGCCTAGAGGTAAAAGGAAAATGTCCCTTAAATCAAGTGATGTTACACTTCGTCTTGGAAACACTTAAAAGTACAAATCGCCAAAGGCTGGAAATAAACTACAAATCTTTTGTGACATGCAGAGCCTCGCAAATTTTAGAGCTTGTTACTTTTGATTTAGATGACAAGCTGCAAGGGAACAAAAAGGTATTTTCACCCTTACCTCTTTACTCCTGTTTGCCACAGAACACATGCAGGGATTCATAAAAATGAGCATTTCTGGGAGTTACCTTTCTATGCATTAATGCAAAAAAAAGTCACTGTGCTGCTAGATCACACTGTCTGCTAATTGTACGGAAGTGACAACCTCAATTCCATTCCATGCCTTGCCAAAACAAAGCTAAACAGTACAGACTTTGATTTTATATTACCGCTTTTTCAAGTTTGCCAGTGCTATTATTTTAGAATTTGCCAAGTACAGTTCTGCAGTAAAACATTATAACCATGTAAATTACTGCCTTATACATGTAAGTATAGATCATCCTCATTTTTTTGAACAAGATCTGTAAAAACAATCAGTGATTCATGCAGCAGTTCATTACTACAGTGCCTTTTAATTAACATTTAATTTTCCAAACATAATGTCCTATGGAGTCACTGTTTTCAGCTCCTAATGTCTGCTAAAACATTAAGTCTCTCTCAAAGTGCAAGAATAATAATTTGAATGTAAAATGTTAAAACACAGCCTTTGTCTTCCCTTTCCTCAGTTCAACCTTTTTGAAGAGTTACAATTGCCTCAACAGTTGGAGCCACACACCGAATCTGGCACGGAGAGAAACCTGCTTGCTTCATGGCTCCAGTAAAAAAACTGTTTCCATTTGACTGAACTGCATTTTAAAATCTTCATTTTGTTCATACCCAGATCACTTTGAACAGCTCCAAATGTAATAAGCTGATATCCTCTGGGTGCTGTGGGGGACAGGGAGCGGGCTGAGCCCATACAGAGCTCTATAGGACACCCAGAGATGTGGAGCAGTGACTCATTGCCAGCACAAAGCTCACAGGAATCGTAGGCAGAGCTCCAAAGAACCACCCTCACTGAATCAGTCAGGGGCTCTGCAAAACTGTTATTCAGAGAATGAAGTCAGAATATAAAGGTTTGTAACTCATAATTCCACTGGAAGAACAAACGATGGGTTTAAGCTGAGGCAGCGGCTGCAGAAGAGGAAGGACAATTCTGCACTAACTGGTCAAGACCACCACACCCTGATCACAGTAAAAGTGTGCAACAGGCACCACAGGGAAGGCAGCGAGAGGGAACTGAGTGAGATTAATTAGAAATAAGGTAAATGAGCCCAGCTAAGCTGAGGTTCACAAACCATTCTGGGAGAAACCAGAGGTGTGAACTCCTCCAGGGTCTGTGCACACAGAAACTCAGAGGTAAAACTGATGCCTTAAGTTTTAGCTTTCATGTTTTCCAGAATCTGTGCTGCCCAGGGATGCAGTTCTGAGCCTCACACTCAGTGTCACTCAGCTCTCTTCACAGAGCAGGGAGACCAAACAAATCCTTTTCCTGCTGCACACCAAGGACAACTTCCAGGCCCAAAAACACAAACAACGGTGGCTGAAGGGAGAAAACAAGAAGGATGGGACCTCACAGCCTGAAGCTGTAATTGGACAATTAAACCCCAAGATGCAAATGGACCAAAACTTATAGAAGTGTGAGACCTTGTGACCGGTCAGCCATTTTGTGACCGTTTTGGGTCCACCTTGAGTGTAGCCCTGGTCAGGCTCTTGTCCTGCCCAAGGTGTATCCTGGAGGCCTTTCAATAAATATCTACTTTATTCTCTAGCTCTGTGCAGTCTCTGTTTCTGCTCAGCCTACCCAAGGCACCAAAACCACCCCTGCACCCCAGACTGAGGGCTCCTGAATCAGCTTCCCACCAGAAACTTCTCCAAGCTCTGTTTTCCTGGATGACCCAGATCTCAGAGCGCCTTACATAATGACAGACTCACAACACAGAAGTTCATTATTAGCTGAAAATTCAGATCTTGTGGCTTATAGATTGAGCTGCTGTAAACTGAAACAGGGCTCCGCGTAAGTGAGATCTCTTGGAGGGGTGCTTGTGGCAGCAGCTGTGCTAAGCTTGTCAGCAGGTGACACTGGATCTGTAATTCTTATGCTGCTTAGAATATGGTTGCTGTCACCTTAACATGACTTCGTGCTGGGAGCCAGGGGAGACAAGAGAAACAACTATTTGCATTGGTCCTGTGTATAATAAGTTCTTTGACAGCCCACTGTTTGTCCTGCAGGAGTTTTATCTGGCACTGGAGCAGTGCAGAGGGTCTCAGAGACTTTGTATACATCTCTATCTGCTGAAACAGCAAACCAAGACAAAACAGAAATTGTAGATGTGGTAGATATTCTCTAACAGCAGCATCTTCTTGAAGCAGGCATTGGACAGATGAAAAATGAATTTATATGTGCTTAAAATTAACAGAATTAAACTAAACAGCAGTTCCCTGAAATGGAATTGGCAAGGACCCTCACTTCATTAATCCATTCAAGGAAAAGACCAGCAGATTATTAAAATGGGCACTAATGGTTCCATGTTCTGCCTAATGTTTTTCTTAAGCCTCTCCATGGGCCTCCCAAGGTGCTTTGGACCAAACAAATCATCTCTGGCATGGGCAATACACTCTCTGGGTGCCCCTTGAGGGGCTTGCTTCACTCCCACCACACTCACACAGTCATTAATTAATTCATTAATACAGAATTGCTGTGCTTTCACTCAGAGTCCTGCAGGGAGATGACCACATCCTCAATATTTACATGTACACCAGAGCAATTGCAGGATCAAGACTGAATGAAATTAAGCCTATTAAGTTGCAAAGCACAGGCCAAGTGTTAAAAAAAGATTGGTCCAATCAAATATTTTATTATCTTTGTACTTCCTTTAAGCACAAATCAAAAAGAGTAGGTGAGTGTAAAGGCAGCTTCATCCTGAAGCATCTCAGTGTGTTGGTTCCAAACTTCAGAACAGATTATTTGAGGGGTGGCATGAGGAAAACAGAACAAATTATTACCTAGAACAAGTTATTACCTAGAGAGAATTTTTCTCATTCTAGGTATAAAAAGTCACCAAAAGGACAGCCTGTGTAATGTTCATTAACCTGAATATTAATGATGGACTGAAATTACATTCTGTGTGTCAGAGAAAGCCAAACTGACCACCTAAATCAAAGGAAAACTCAGTCCAGCGTGGATTTTCTTCATGTTCATTTTGAAGGTCACAGGAAGCTGTGTTGCCTTTTGGAAACTACAGATTTAAGCTCTGTTTGTTTGTTAAGGACTAAAACATTTTAGTCAAAATCTTTCAGTCAGACCTGTGCACAGTTCTGCAGATTCAGAGGCACATGTGTGCACCTAGACTGTTGTAGGCAAGATTTTTTTGGTAGAGTCCTGAACTTTGTGCTGGAGCTATTTTCATAGCAACCAGAGGGTACAGCGTGTTCCTAAGTGTAATTTTTAGCAAAGCTTTCAAGCCAAACAGAATGTCCTTTGGCTGGCTGGAGTCAAAGCCTAACACAATAATGTGCATTTGTGAGGCAAAATCCTTCTTGAATGAGACAGAACCGGAAGCAGCTCGAGATTATTCACTCTGAGAGTAAACAGTGGCAAAGGACAGAACTGCTGCCTTTCTGCTTCCGTTTCCACTTCAGCTTCTCCCACACTTTTCCCTTGGGTTTGTATCTTTACTGCCAAATTAAGGAATTGCACAAGAGTCTGCTTGCAAAGCGACCCAGGAATTCCAGGAGGTGCCCACTAAAACCTGTGAGCAGGGACAGCAGGCCCAGGGGTGGTTTCACAGGCCTCTGGAGCAAGAGAAATGCACTGGGCCTGATCCAAATCCTTCTAGAAGCCAAAAGAATGATTCAAAGGATGAAAAAAGCTCCAAAATTAAAAAGGGAAATATCCTTATACTGATAATGCACTTCACATCCACTTAGATTTGATTTAAAATAGTCCTTGCACTGATCCAGCAATGTTTAACCTCCTCAGGGATAAAGAATTATTTGGTTAACAACTAGAATGAGTTTCCCTTCATGCTTTCACAAAACAACTAAAGAAATGCTGGGCATTGACCAAGAAATTTCACCTTAAACAAATATTTATAGCCAGACACTGTCAATAAAATCAGTTCCAGTGATGGTGCTGTCGCTACCCTGCTGCCAGCACCTTGTTCTGGCTTGTTTTGTACAACTTGTAAAAACCTCCCAGAGTTTCAGTCCTTATTCCTGTGTTACCAGCAGTGATCATTTCACAGCTGGACATTTTCTCAGTATGCTGGAAAATATTTCCAAGGGGAAATTCATCCAACTTGGCGGCAACACCATGGATTTTGTCCCTCAGCACAGGCTCAGTGGTGACAATAAGGGACCTCCAAGGCCTCTGAATGTCAGCCAGGGCGCAGGAGATGTTTGGCCTCGTGGGCTTGTTAAGGTACCTGGGTTTCTGGTTGCAAGGATCAATTCCACGATTCCAATGTAAGTTTAGCCTGGAGCAGAGCTGATGACTTATTCATTGCTTTGCTCAGGTGTGCCTGGGCTGAAATGTACCTGCTGAAACAGGTATGGGCATCTGGGTGATGCACCATGAGGGAAGCATCAGTTTTCCCACAGTGCATCCCAATCCAGGAAGGCATTTTGTGACAGCATCTGTCTGTAGCATCTAAAATATACATTATTGTCGAGACTGACAGCACTAAACCCCACATTTTGTTATTTTCTCTTTAAAACAAAAACCTTATACTGTACTGCATATATCCTGTTGACCCTCTAGAGAAAAAAATATAAATTGAGAAAAAAACATGTTTGCTTTGAGATATACGTCTTGCAAATGACCTGGACATGTTGTACGTGCACCAGGATTGCACTGAGGGATTAATGGAGTGGAAGAAAGAGAGGTGTAAGTCCAACTCTATGTGTCATTTAGTTGGTTTTTCATCTGCATATGGAATTAAAAATAACTGCTTGAAAGCAACAAAATAATTTTATCAGTCAAAAAGATTGGGGTTACTTCCGTGTGTCAGCACTGCTGTCTTGAAAATAACCTCATTCCATAATGCATTAAAAAAATGTATTTATTAGTGAAGTATTCTGAGAGGAAAAGGCAAATTCACATAACCTGCTCCTTTCCCAATCCATGTTGTTTTATGTTTGACCATCACAGGCTCAGGGATGACAACACTAAGGGAAGAAAAAAGCTCCTAAGTGAGTTCCTTCGGGAAAAAAGGTGGATTTATCCAGCCTGACACCAGCAGCTCTTTAACCCTCAGCAGCCTCACCCTTGGAATGCTCAGGAGAATTTCCAAAGGTTTTGATACCATGACAATTTTTTGCCTGTTCTTTTATATACCTTTTCTGTATTCTCAGTTCCCTTAGCACGCATACTTGTAATTCCTTAAGTCTGATAACTTAACTGATATTCTGTTAAGCCGGAAAACCAAAGATCCTGAAGGCCTTGCAGTTAGAGGCCAGAAAGCCCTGCACTATCTTGAAAAACCAACGTCCCCTCTAAAAGACATACTGTAAAGATTTAGCCCATCCAGGAAAAAAATACTTCATGATAAAAAGATGTCACACTGTTAATTCAGCATCTCATTGGGGCATCTTTGTTAGGTATGCCAATTTGCAAGGTCTATAAAATTGTACATGTGATCCATTGTGTGGACGCATTTCAGCATGCTCCACCTTGGTGAAGTGTAAAAAATAATCCTTATTAAATACCACAAAAATCCTGATTAACTACTATAAAAATCCTTATTAACTACCAAGGTAGAAACCCTTTATCCCTTAGCCATGTCTAACTCTTCATTTTAGGACCAAGGAAAAGGCATCAGTTTACTTGCTGAGTGCAAAACAGGAATCCAACGCGAGGCCCCACTGGTAGCAGTGGGATCCCTGGAGGATCCCTGGATGATTTCAGCAGGATCCCAGCAGGAATGGCTCACCTGGGTGATGCAGGCGCCAGTGAAAGCCACGATGACGGCCACAATGTTGACGGTGAGCTGGAACTGCAGGAACTTGGAGATGCTGTCGTAGACATTGCGGCCCCACATGACGGCCTTGACAATGCTGCTGAAGTTGTCGTCCGTCAGGATGATGTCCGAGGCCTCCTTGGCCACGTCCGTGCCAGCGATGCCCTGGGGAAGGGGGTTGGAAATGAGATTCCCTGCTGGAAAGCACAAATCTCCACAGTCAAAGCCCACCACTTTTTTATATTTCCTGGAACTTTGCTAATTCAGCCTGGTTTTGAAGTGAATTAGGCTGCAGAAGAGGGAATTGAGAGAGAGCAGAGGAATTCATGTGGTGATGGCTCTGAGTATTTTATCAGCTTAAAGACTGCTGATCATCTGAGTTATTTTTGTCATTGATGATTTTTTTTATTATCCATGAACAGAATTGCTAAGAAAAATGAGAATTATGTGTCTTACATAGCCAGAGTATGTATGGAAGACACCTTTCCAATAAGTGGTGGATTTTATCACAGCAAAAGAGAACTCCAGTGTTGTGAAGAAAAAGTTCATTTTTCTGTATGGGCACAGAATTCTGCATAAAGCCCATAACTAATTAGACAAACTCTTGAAGAAGTATCAAAACAAGCAATGCCAGTGAATCCAAGTGAATGAAAGAATTCTGAGTTGATGTAACTTGTTCCCACCAATATATTCCTTCACTGACAAGTAATAACTAAGCAACTTTACATTTAATGAATGGAAAAGCCCTTACAGCAAATTCATAATGGCACAAACATCAAGATTATACCATTGCAAAGCCAACATCAGCTTTTTTAAGTGCTGGTCCATCGTTGGTTCCATCCCCAGTCACAGCTACCACCTGCCTCTGTTCCACCTGTGTGCTGTCAATAATACCTGCAAAAAATGTAAATATGGGTGTGTGTTTACAGACATTTATGGGCAATAATTAGCAAGATAAAACATCCCTGTAAAAAAGCAGCATCTGCATAATACAGATTGGATAACACCACACTGGTTTACAGAGATTAAAAAGGGAGCTCTTTAAGGAAAATAATGATGAAAGCTGTGGCATCACCACCACCCACTACTAAACATCACCATTAGAATTTACATGGAAAGTTCTGATCCTGCATCATCAACACATCAACAAAACCTGCACGGGCTTCAAAGGGAATGAGAGCAGCTCATTATGTCCTTTTGGCAGATTCCTGCTCTTTAAAGTTTCGTATCACAGCCCATGATCAAACATCGATGGAAAGGGTTTGCCAAAAACTTAAGTTCATGTTTAGGCCTCTCCTAAACTGGGACCCAGATGTAATATCAGCTTTACTAAGAGACCTTCTTAACCTAAAGAAAACAAAAGTTATTGATGAATTTTATTTAGCTGGAGAATTTTAGCAGCCATGCTCAATTCTGCCAAAAAATGATTAAGGAGATATAAACAACTTCTTTAAATTCTGGAACCAAGCATTTTAATAAATAGATATAATAAAATAATTTCTACTTTCCCTTTAAGATCATTTGAGAGAACAAAAAACCACTTTTTACTTGGTGAATCAAGTTTTTCATGCAACAAGGCTGCAGCGAATTATTTTCCACTTATGTGGATAGGGAAAGTCAGGAAAATAATGAAGAATTTTTCAGAGGCTACAGAAGCAGCTCAGGTTTTTTATAGGATGAAGATACAGGATGAAGATCATTCACCACTCATGTTTCTATTTCCATGTCAGGGTCCATTTGAGTATGAGTCCAGAACACAGGATTATTATGTAGGATACAAGAACACCTTTCCATATTGATAACTTAGGGGAGGAAAATGACAGAATTCCTTTTGCTAACACATTTTGCACAGAGTCGTTACCTCCAAAAAGAATTATCCAAACCTACCCAGTGGGAAAAGCTTTCACTCTGCTCTGAAAAAAAAATCCCTCCCATATCAGATAACCAAGGAGAAATAGGAAATTGCAGATTACAGAGCAATAGCTGCCTCTTGGCAAGGTTCAGGCTTATCAGGCACCAGAAGATTGCAGTGCCCTGTGCAAGCAGTTAGTGCCCTGTATTTTTCAGACTTATGAAAATGAGAAAAAAAGCCCTATTCACTTTCCACTAGTAGTATGATCTCAGAAAAATGGCAATTACTCTGATAAGATCTTATAATTAGAGCTTTCAGTTTGTTGGGGTGATTTGCCTTTGGTATTACTAAATAAACAGGAGCATCATCTCTCACTACTGTTAAAAGCATTTACTTGGTCTTGTTATTAACACATCCCTTGATCTTAAATTAATAGTTTAAGGTTCTGAAAAAAAGTCATTAAAATCTCTGTCTCATTACGGTATTAACTGCTCCAAAGAGGTTGACAGTATCTGCTCACAACTGGGTTCCAAGTGGGAGCACAACCCAATCAAGTTGAAGAGGTTCTGCTAATAGAGATAAATGGATATAAATAGTTACTGTGTTGATGACTGTGCCACCAACTGCCCTTCATCAGCCAGTTCCTGGGTGCTGCCAAGTCATTCACAAGGTTTAGCAGTCATTCACAGGGGTAAGGAAACACTTTTATCCCAAAAAACCAAACTATCCAGGATGAGCCCAACACTGCCCAGGGCACAGGCCTGAATGCAGCCACGGAAAACCAGATATAAAAAGGTCTCAGGTATCATCAGCACCTGAGCCCCAGACCTTCTCTGCAGTGCTCACTGAGAGTGCCACAGAAAATACATGGAATTCTGGGGATGGATTTCAGCCCTTCCCACGGAAGAGAGAAGGACTTTGCAAAACTCCTGTCTGTATGTCAGACAAATTTCTAAAATGGAGCAGCAGTGATTATTTGGGATTCAGAGGATTTATCACAGCTGTACCAACCCTCCCTGACTTGTGCCTGCTCTTTTTAATCTGTTCCTCCTCTCTGTTTCCTCCCATTGCTGAATGTTTTCCTTCTTTCCAGCACGTGCCTCCTTCCAAACACATGAAAGTTTGTTTTTAATATTCTGTTAATGGCTGTGATAAGGCTTCACCTGAAGAATTTTCTTCAGTATGGAGAAATGTGCACAGATAAAATTCACATTGTGAGGAGACCAAAGAGTAGAAGGATGCCCAGGAAGGGTTCTCCCTCTGCAGTCCTGAGCTGTGGGGACCAACCTCTGGTGTGATCACAGAAAAATGTGACTGGGGGTATGACCTGATAGGCTGCCAGTAAAAAGAACATCCCCTGGCCTTTGCACTCAGTCCAAGTGGCTGAAAAGAAGCTCCAGTATTGGTTAATCCTGTCTAACAACCAGGAAATTTCTTCCAACTATACAGCTTTACTCCAGTTAAATGCTTCCGTACAGAATTTTAATAAAAACAGGTTTTCATGGGGAATTTTTCTACTCTCAGCAAAGCTTCCTGCCAAAACAGCCTTTGCTCTTTCATTGGCCTCTTCCCTCATGTTGAACTGTTTGGTCATGATTTTCTTCTGTCAGAAAGAATTTCATTCAACAGCCCCAGGAGCACACCTAGAGCAGAACATGACAGTGTGCTCCACACAGGGATCCCGCTGATGTGGCAGGAATTTAGGAAGAAATTTGGGCAGGAATTTGTCCTGTGGCTTGCATAAGACACAAGTTTCTCAGAGCAAGCAGCTTGTGTCAGATGAGGGCAAAGATCAGATTTAAAACAACCATGCAGAGCTCTCAAGAAGGCTCTAAATGCATAAGCCTGCTATAAAAATACAAAACACAAGATATAAAACTGAAATATATCCTACATCTCCCATCTTCCTCCCATTTAAGAATAACAACTTAGGGAATGTTAACCAACAATGTCTCTTCTGCACCCGTGGCTCAGCTCAAACCCATTACAACCTGCCCCAGGTTCTCCCTTTGTCACAGGACAAATGCAGCTCTATTTAAACAATCTTTGCTTGTCACCCTTAGAGCTGCATCAGTAAAAAACTCCTGGGAGAAAAAAAAATATATCCTGGTTTAGAGATTTCTTTCTGTTTCAACTGCTTAAAACAGGCAGGAAAATTCAGCTTCAGCTGAGGATTTCAGAGCTGGAGCCCAGTACAGGGTTAGAGACACAGGAAAGCTGATCCTCCCACAGACTCACCCAGATTTGTGTTTCTTTGACAAGCTAAACATAGGTACAGCCATGTATTTTCATAAACAACTCGTCTTCAGGTTAGTTTTTAATACTTCCAAACTTCTGGAAGCTCCCTGTTAACGTAACAAGAATTTGCAAAGTCTGTCTGAAGGAGGAAGCTCAAATTTATTTCAGTAACATGCTTGGGTACCTGCCTGGACAGAGGTTTAAAAGTTAAAATAAAAATGTTCTATATGACATTACAGAGAGCATTGGGAATTAAGTGAAAACTCCTCCCCAAAGTTCAGGATATCAATTAATACAATTTTCTGTATTTTTATTATTTTACCCATTTCATGGCTTTCCACATTAATGAGGTTATGAACATACTACCATGCCATTCAATATTAGTTGAAATAATTTAGTAATTAAGGATAATTATTAAAAATCTTTTTTTCCTCAAGTTCCCTTTCTGTTTGATAACAAAATAGCCCTACATGAGAATAGTTGTTTTTAATACCACAAAAAAAAAAAAAANCTAATTTAAATATATTGGAAGGCACTACTTCTTTAATTGGTAAACTGAGTATTTCTTTGATCTTTTCTTTACCTTCTGATGATATTTCTCATCAATATTAAACAGTTGTTTTCCACAGTGTTTTTAAAAGATTTAAATTGACAATTTTGGATTATTTCAGAAACAGCACTGTAACCTCACATCAGAATAAATGATACGTGGTTTTACTTGTCGTATTTTGAAATAGAGTTAAAAATATGAAATAATACCAATAGGTGTCTGAAAACCCATCCCAAATTGTTTTCCAGTGGGACTGAGATTTTGGTTTCACTGAAGAAGTTTGTGATGATAAATCATTCTGATGGGTGTTTTTCCAATCTACCTCCACTTCAAAGCCATAAGTATTTGACTGCAAGTGTCTGCCCAGGCTGAAATGCTGAACCATGCCTTTCTCTGCTCCCTGAGCAGCAGTGAAAACAAAAGTGAAAAATAAAAATGATCCTTTTGCTGGGTGGGATTGTGCTATGTTAAGGAGAAAAAAGATTCCCTCCAGCAGCTGTATGTAATTAAAAATTAAATATAAAAAAAAGATTATTTTCTGATGTGTGTTTTCAGCCTGGAGCAGATAGAATACATCAAAGGGGAGAAAATCCTCTCAATCCCTCAAGTGTCTGAGAAAAACATAACATTTTAACAAGAGGCCCAAAACTAGTGAACATTTAAATAGTTTCTTGTAACTTTTAATGGCCCTTGGAGTATTACCAGCCAAAAAATTCCATCGTGATTTCCACAGACTCGTTCTTGAACTTTGTTAAGACACTTAATTCCTCTCTTGACCTTGTCACATCATCAAAACATTAATTGTGGTACTGGCATGTGGCATTCAGCAGGAGTAAATATCTTTTGGGCTGTCAAAGTGTGTGTGCTACAAACCATCAACTATTTGTTGCTCCTTTTTTCTCCAGCTCTCTATTGATTTCAATTACCCTGGCAGGCAAAGGTTTCCTTCTCCTCTTGAGGGAAAATCCTGAATGATTCAGACAAGCACTCCCAAAGGACTTGGTTAATCCACTTAATGAAACACAAATTGTTGTGTTTCTGAAACAAATCAGCTGTTGGGCTGAACAAGGGCTGTTCTCGAAGAGCTGGAACACAGGATTTGGGATGCACTGGTCAGGAGACTTCAGCTGACCTTGTGCAGGTCTAACACTGACCCACAGAGATAAAAATGCTCTCCAAACTTTTCCAGTCCTGAACAAACCCCTGCTGGAAAACTATTCTGGAGCACACCTTCCCCAGAAATGTATGTAATTTATGCATAGGTACTGCCATACTGATAAATTGTGTACATTATAAGATATACATATAAAAGGGTGGAATGGAGATGATACATTCTGTCTCCAGCTGCCCCATCCAGCACCATGCCAGAGTTCCCTGGAATGATCCGTGTTTCCAACTGGCCTCAAGCCCAAAGCACCCAATTGATCCAGTCTTGGAATTCACAAGGGAACTTCTGCTCTAAAGTAATTTAGGCATTTTTAAAAATTGCAATGCTCAGAAGCCTTTGTAATCAGTCATGTATGGAATTGTGGAAAGGAAACCTAAAGGATTTCTGACCTAAATGGGGATTATTATTGGAGTAGTCAATCAACTGAAAACAGGTAAGTGATCGGCTGGATCTTAGCCTAAACTTTAGCTGCTCCAAGAATTGTTAAAAGGGATCTCCAGACTTCCCAGGGCCTTAGCAAAATATTCCAGGTCTTTCTTCATCAGGAAGCCAAGAAGCAGCAACCTGCTGATGGGGCTTCCACCTGAGCATGGTCAAAAACGAGGTTATTCCTGCTCAGAAACTGCCTGATTTCATCAGCCACGAAGTGTGATCCTCAAAGTCAACTAAACAAGATGTCAAGTCATCAAAAGAAAAGAGAAAACTCCAAACCAATCCCTCTTTAATGGGAGCATTCCACCTGCAGACAGCGTGGTGAGAGAACGGAGTTTGTATGGTGCATGTCCTATAGGACAGATTCTAAAGACACAGGAATCTAAAGGAAGCCAAGGCAAATCACACAATTAGATGAGCCTACAGGAAAAATGGAATTGGCTGAAAATCCCCATCTCCACTGGGCAGCTCCCAGTTCCACCATCCCAATAACTTCTGTTGTGACAGGAAAAGGTTTTTTTTCTCTTTGAATACTCTTTAAGATAATTGTGGGAGAAGAGATGCACTGGAGTGACTGGATGCACTCTGAATGAGATTGCCCTTGTTTCCCTCATAAAGCAGTGCCGAACAAAGACAAAATATTTATGTCCCCTCTTGTTAATATCTTGTTTCCCAGCAATATTTTCTTTCTCCCCACCTTCACAGCTCAAGCCTCATTCCAATTATAAGTCACAAAGCAAATATGAGATTGCCTAAATCCACCTGCCAGGCATCTTACTGGTATTTCTCTTATTCCTTCCAAGGAGTTTCCTATCATTTTCCATGTCAAGGCTGAGGCAGAACAAACACAAGAGTGCAAAAAAGCTTCCTTGTGTGGTGTCGGGATGTGCAGTTAAATGTGACAACTCAGGTGGATTTGTAACACTGAAATCAAAACAGATGATGTGCTTCAAAACCTTTATCACTGATTTCCAGCCCCACAAAAGCAGTTTGGACCCACCTTTCACCAAAGTGTGTTTGTCTGTGGGGGAAGAGCGAGCAAGCACCCGGAGCTTTGGCCAGATCTTGTCAATCCGCTCCTGCTCGATCTACGGGGGGGAACAAAAAAAAATAACCCAAACAGTAAACCCATTGGCCTGTGAGAGCAGAATTTATGTTATTGTGTCTGAAAATTCCCCTCATTGCTCAAACATGCAGCTTTTCTCCGAGAGCACAGAAGAATTCCAGCAGCCATCAATACTACAACTGAAGACAAGGCCAGTACTCACACAGCTCAGCTGCTGGCTAACACAGGTAAATTTTTCCACAATACCTAACCAGCCTTTCTTATCACCTTTATGGATAATTCCACCCAGAATCATCGCTCTAGATAAAGGATAGAGCAGTTTCTCAAAGCTGATCAAACCTGTTTACGAGTTTGTTGTTCTACTCCAGATGAGAATCCAAATCCTTCATTTAGCACCAATAACAGCAGGATTTTCTTGCATAGCAACAGGAACAAAACCAAACCTGTTGCATTTATTAACACTCCCAGGATTCCACCCATCAATGCAGAGAAAATTACTGTATCCACTCATTTATGATGGACTCAGGAGCCAGCATAGATTTTTCTTTTTTAGAACTGTGTTTAAACTCCATCTTTGATGAGGAGTTAAAAATATTCCAAAGGATAGATTTTTTTAGCACAAATCATTGCTGTGAGTACATTAGAGAAAGTGGAATAAATTGAAAAAATGAGAGGAGATGGTTCTCAGTTCAGATTGCATTTTTAGGAGCAAAATTGCTGTTGAGTTCCTTCTCCTCCTTGCTGTAAACCTGCTTTAATGGGCTTAGTTTTGATTTCTTGTGGAGTAGTGCAGTGGTTCTAAAAACTGCAGAATTTGGCCAGCACTAAACTGATCCTGGAAGACCAAAGACTGGAATTTCACTGCTGATTTGAATTGCAAAAATTTAGTGGGAGAGAAATGCAGGAATTTTTCCAAGCAGTCTTTACTCTTATGAGGCACGCACCCATGCAGGAGAACATCCCGGTGTTTTCACTGGGTTTTATTTACCTCTCCCTTCTCATTTCGGATCCTCCTGTTGAACTCCTTCCCCTCGAGGCAGAGGAAGTCCTCTCCAGGGTGAATGATGCCACATTTGATGGCGATGGCACGTGCAGTGTTGATGTTGTCCCCAGTGACCATGCGCACGGTGATCCCGGCTCGCTGGCACTTCCGGATGGCTTCTGGCACCTGCAGATGATGCTTCAGCATTTTAGCTTTTATATTTTTCAAATCCTGCACTGCATTAGTGCATAACTCTAAACTCCATGTAGAGTGTTAGTTACTGTCTTCAGGTTTTGGTCAGACAAAACAATCCCTCTCCAGGCCTGGATCTCAAGGACATCTCACTGCCTCAGGCCTTGAAAAGCATAAATAAAAATTAATAGGGAGGAGAATAGGGAGGAGCAAACTGGGGGTCAGTGACTTCATTACCTGGAGCTGTAATTGGAGGATCAACCCCTGATATGTAAATGGACCAAACTGATAACTGTCTGAAAAACCCGTGCCCATTGTCCATGCTGGGTGAAGCCTCTGACTGCCCAAGGTTGTGCCTGTTGAAGGCCTTTAATAAATCCCCACTTTATTCTCTTTAACCTTGCCCAGCCTCTGTTCTAGGGAGCCACTCCAAGGCATCACAGAAGCAAGGCAAGGGCAAAGAGAACTCCTGGATCAGAGATAAAACACGAGGCAGGTGTTCCCATCCAGAAAAATTTCAGGCTAAGAAATGCCTGAAGCAGAAAGAGGAATCAGACGTGTTTTATTGTGAGTTGACAGTAGTGGAGTTGGGGTTACTCCACAGGCAAGGCAAATCTTGTATATCAAGAACAAACAGTATCTTTTAGATCAGTCCCTTAAATTTTCTCCTGACTTGAATAAAAATGAGTGCTCTGCAGCTTTTTTGACCTTTAGCAAGCTGAACATAACTACTCAACTGGCGTAAATATGAATGGAGAATGCAAATATTTTGTACAGAAAATGATTTTATTTCTGATCCAAACCATCCTTTCAACAAGATTTTTGAAGTTATTGTGACTTAGCACTACTTAATTCATGTTTATCAACAGGTGGAATTCCTAAATACAGGAGTTTAAAATTAGTATTTTAAGCATTTCAAAATCATAAAAATGAAGCCTGACTTTACTTATACCTTTTTCTGCATGAGATAAACTTCTGTTGCACAGGAAATGTATCAGGGAGAGAAAATTCAAGGTGTAAAAGGGGTTGTGAGATTAATGTATGGGTTCCATTCTGACTTGGCATCACACACATCTTATTTAAATAAATAATAAAAAAAATAAAAAAAAATAAAAAAAAATAAAAAAAAAACCCAACAAGAGAGTTTTCAGGAATTAGAAGAAAAGATTGATTCCTAATAATTAAATAAAGCTGTTTTAATGCAGTTGCTTTGGTAAATGAAGGCTATAGAAAGGTTCCATGTTTATAGCTCAATTTCAGATGGGAAAAAATTCTGTTCCCTTAAACTACATCCTAATTATTGATAATTTCTAAGTAAATTTCACTAACCAATTAATTCAGTCTCTTCACATTTTTGCATTATTTTGCATTATTGTTATGAAAGCACGATTTCTTCAAGAGCAAAACAGCAATATTGTTTAAAGTGGGAGAATAAGGAACGTGTTTAACACGTCCAGAACAGCAGAACAGATGTCCTTCTTCAGCACAGCACCACTTCTCTAAATTTCATTTTTACCTAGAAGAGTCTAGAGCACCCCAGGATTCATCATGAAGGCTGAAGACCTTCACAGACCTACAGGGAACTGAACTGCCCCACTCAGAAGATGGCAATGCACAATTATTAAAAAGTATTTTAAAAACCCACAACTACTTCAGAAAAGATATCAAAATGGATATTACTGTCTGTATTCAGTGCACCTTGCTGATCACAACCTCCAGAACAGATATAAATGTGTTGTGGAACTCAATGCCAATTTGAGTGGATTCATCTCATCCATTAGTGCAGAAAATGGTAAGAAAAGGAGACACCATCCCCAACATTACACTTCTAATTTTATGCATTTCCAGATATTTTCATTTTCTCTGTAGCCACAAGTAGGGGACACCACTGAGGGCATTTATGATAACCCCCTTGCTCTGAGCCAGTGTGGCAAATCTTGGGCTTTGAGGGATTTCCTGGGGCCAGGAAGGCTCTGCGTCTGCCCTGAAAACCCTAAACCCCAACACCACAACAGAGATAATGGTTCTCCCAATCTGGGAATAATTTCATACCATGTTTGTGAATATTTATTAAAGACAGTTTGTGGAGTTCCTGTTTTCCAAAATACCTCCCTAAACCGACTCCTTGGTGAGGACCAGATTAGCAGTTTCCCCAGGATTCCCAGGAAAATCCCTCCACCTTCAGAATGTGTCCACAGGACGTGCTGTTTGTAGGACTCTGCCAACACAGATCACAAAATCAAGGGCAGAACTCAGGAACAGAGCTCTATCTTCCCATTTCCTCACCTCTAACTGGGAATATTTTCCCGACAAATTGTACACCCTGGAAAAATGATTTAGCCCTGAAGCCTTTTAGTGATGTGAAATAGGTTTCTGTAGGGGAATGTACGATCAGGTTCAATCTGTTCCTTAAGCAAATGACCCCTGATCTCCCCAGTTTTCACATTAATAATCCTGCCTAAATCCCATTTGTCAATTGGAAATGCTTTTGGTTCCCACTGGAGCTGTGGTGACCCTCATGAATAGGACAGGACAGATTTAGATGGAAATCTGGAAAACCATCCCAAGGGGAAGGACCATGAAGGAGAAAAATAAATTACGGTGCAAGCAGCAGAAAAGGGTTATTCCCATGAAGTGTCAGTCCTGTTAAACAAGGTCAGGGGAGGACAGCCCCAGTTGCATGCCTCAAACTCACATCTGACTGGAGAAATCATTCTGTTTTCCTCTCCTGTCATTTTCTGGACAACTGGTAGGTGGTATCTGATTTAATAGTGTGTACAGTAATTACAGTTAAAATATTGTTCATTTTTTTTTATTGCTGTAAGGGAGAAAGAGTGTTGGCAGACTGAGTGGGCAGAGGAAGCAGATATTTTCCATCAGTTTTGCAGAGCTTAAGTACACATTTCACAATTTTTTTTGTTTATTTTCCCTCTGCAAAGCAAAACTCCCAATGCAAACAGGCATGCATGAAGTATCCAATGCAGGGATATCTTTCCCAATCAGGTGACAAATAAATAGGAGATTTTTGGAAGGGATGTATGTTCATCTCCCAGAAATAACAGACGGGAGGCATTTTTTGGCAGATCAGTGTGAGCCAGTTCAGGCTCATTAAAATCAAGCCAGAAAGAGTGTCAGGATCAACAGAGAATCTCTGCAGGAGAAGGGCATCACTCTGTTTGTTCTCTTTCTGTGTATTTATCAAAAATAAAAATAAAAACCTTATCCACTAAATATAAATATCAAGCAAGTAGTTCAGTGCTTGCTAAATCCAGCAGCTGCTGATGACTAAGCCGGTGTCTGAATTAACCTGGGAATATGGAAAAGCCACGGGTGTCCATGGTGGGCATTCCAGAGAAAACTGAACAGTTGTTAGACATCAGGGTTAAATAACTCATTCAAATTGGGTTTTTTAGTGTATGGGGGAGGGGTGAGTGCCAGAAAGCTTCCTGAGTATCCCAAGAATAGCCCTGGAAGCAGGAGGGAGGAAGGACTCCTCCAAACAGCTGGTATTCCCACGTGGAATCACTCCTTGGATGCACAGGAGTGTGTCCCACAGGAGCTCCTGCCCAGCATCCATGGAACAGCCCAACACCACCTCAGGGAAAAGGAAAATCCTTATCCAGGAAACACAGGAGTGTAACTGAAGGGAAGCTGAAGGCTGTCAGCATGGGGACATTTTTTTATTGGAATTATCTGATCCATCACCTCCATCCAAATATATCCTGACACCCATGAATACAGAAAATATTAATAAAACAGCACTTTTATTAAGAATTCCAATTTTTTTTTCTTTTTTTTTTTTTTTTTTCCCTACAGAACGCACTTTGAAAATGCATAAACTCCAGTGGGGAGTCAATTTAATGATCAGATTTCATTTTGGCAAAATATTCCTGAAAACTGCTCAACATCTTACTCTTTGCATCAGCAGTGGGAATTTCACATATGCACATTATGACTTTCCAACCAAGTCAGATATTCCAAACCTAGAGAGTTTTCTGAACTTCATGTTTTTCTTCTGGCTCACAGTTTATTGTTTCATTTCTTTCCCCTAATGTACTGATTCTTATAATGCGCAGAGTAGTAATAATTTAAATATTTTCATGTTGTTATTGCCACTTTGAAACAGTCAAAATGGGCAAGGTGGAAAAAAACCAAAAAACCCAAGTCCCAAATCCCAAATGTCTAAAAATGCTAAAATTCTGAAATTACAGTATTTTATCGTGTGTCTTGCACTAAAGCAGAAATGTTCCTGCATGTTCTGGTGTTGGCCTACAAGAAATCCAATACTACATTCAAATGTTTTTTTAGAAATAAGATGTTTTCCTGTCTTCATCTCTTTGATTCTTTACATAGAAATCAGATTTGCACTCTATTTTTAGCAGAATTATACACTTTTACCTCAAGCTCCCAAGAAATTATTCCCTGCAAGATAAGAGCAGTTTCCTTACAGAACTCCTAACAATCACATGAAAGGAGAGTTTGCAGCTATTTTCCATAATAACTGCAAATCCCACTGCTCCCCGATCCGTCAGTCTGTCACACCACACGGAACCTGACTTAAAGCTGGTTTCTAACGTGGATCATGATTTCCTTTAGGGGGGCAAGAGGATTGATTCACAGCTCCAGTGGCCACTGATAAAATATTTCTGAAAATATCTATATTGTCTGCAAATATTTTCTGCAAAATATCCATTTTGTGAGCTAGAGCATTAAAGGAGCACTGCAGACAGAACTTTTAAAGGACATTTTCCAACATTTTGAAAGCCTTGCAATGTCAGACGTGGGGACAGATGGATTAGCAGCAAGAGACCATCTGATGGCAGATAAAGTGGATGCTGTTTATCTGCTCTTTGTGGAGATAAGGAGTTTATCATCCAGTTGTCACCTAAGCAAGATTTACTTCATATTTTAACCTTCATATTGAGAAAAAAAAACCAAAAACAGTAAAATCCATTCTGAGGCAAGGCACATTTGTGCAGTTGGTACCTGGGGTTGTGTCATGTTAGTTCCAAAGTTACTGTCACCATTTCCAAACCCTAACATAGAATTAATAACTCTCCATTAATTATCAAGCACCAAATAGAAAGATCAGAATTCTCTAACCCAACCCTTTATATTCCTGTAGAAATATAATTTTCAAGTGTAGAAGCAGGGATGTGCTTCCCATGTGCACTCCTACTAGTGATTTACTCAGATGAGTTCAGCTGAAAATTTATATATATTTGTACCAGCCCAATACATGTGATATCCATGACAACTTCAGCCTTTCCTTGTTGAAATATAACATTACAAACAAGTTTTCCTGAGTAGTTACCAGGTACAGTCTTAAGTAAAATGACAACTATTACAATAAATGGCAAAACTCCAGTTTCTCTGGAAACTGCCATTATAATCATGGCAATTTTAATCACTGCACTTGTCTTGCCTACGTTCAGAATTGCACTGCACTGCACATTAAAGGAAAATTCTTTAACATGTGGGAGCTTTACAAAACCTCTGCTGATCATCTCAGTCCTGCAGTGCAAAAAGCCCTGTATTCCTTTATTTAAATATCAGCTGACTGATAGTTGAATTTTATCACCCTAATTATTTGCCTTTTTATCAAGTAAAACCCATTTCTAAAGCTGATTTTCAGCTTCTTTGACAGAGCTAATTTTGAAAAGAAGAAGAAACATGTAAGAAACCTGCCATTTAGGTTATGTTCTGTTTTATATAGGATAAAACTTGGATGTACCTCTGGCCTTACTGGGTCTTCAATGCCAACAACACAGATGCAGGTCAGGTCAGATAAGATGTCATTCTCGTTGTCCCAGTCAGGCTCAGGGCTGCTGGGGAAGTCTCTGAAAGCCACACAGATGGTTCTCAGCCCATCACAGGCCATGGGCTCAATCACTTTCTTCACCATCTCGTCCCTGTCGCGGGGCCTGAAGATCCGGGGTTCCCCGGCCGCGTTGAGGATCCTGGAACACCTGGTTTGGGCAAGGAAAAGAGAATAAAAACTGAGTGGTGATGCCTTAGGATCTTAGCTTTAATGTTTTTCATCTATTTGTAATCCTGCAGTTCTTTAGTGTAGAACTCTAAACCCCACACACAGTGTGAGCTGCTGCTTCCCCATTTTGGTCAGACACAACAATTCCTCTCCAGGCCTGGCAATCAAGGACACCTCACTGCCTCAGGGCCCCAGAGATGGAAACTAAAGTGAGTTGGGGGCAGCAAACTTGGGGTGAATGACTTCCTTACCTGGAGCTGGAATTGGAAGATGAACCCCCAATGTGCAAATGGACCAAACTGATCAAAGTGTGAAACCCCATGACCTGTTGTCCATTATTTGGGTGTAGCCCCTGGGGGGCTTTGTCTGCCCAAAATGTACCTGAAGGTCCTTCAATAAATAGAACAGATCTTTATTCCCTTAATTTTGTCTGGCCTCTGTTTTTAGGTAGTCCCAAAAAGGCATCACGTGTGCATCTGCATGACTGCCAAAGTATTTCCTGTATAAGCTCATTTCAGTCAATTCTTTCCTTTTCTGATGTCAGGTTTTAAGTTTCTGCTGTAAATTTCTAAAAGATTTCTATTACCAAAACAGCAGACAGAATTTGTAAGTTATTTCACAGACACCAAGAGCCCTTCACAAGTTATTTTCTCAATAATCAACAAGCTGACAACTTACAGTGAAATTGAAAAGTGCTTATTTTCCAAATGGATTGAATGTAAAGAATCCATTTGTAAATTACCAAAAGCAGACCCAATTCTTTGGCAAGAAAAATAAGCCAGTTTCCTGGAAGTACTTAAAAAAATTAAAAAGATTATGCTGCTGAAGCGTGTCACACACTTCTGGTGCAGGCAGCAAATTCCAAACACCAGAATTCCCATGTATTGGTGCCAGGATGCTTTGCATTTTGGAAAAACGAGGCCACATGTCAAGTTTTTGGGGTGTCTTCATTGAAGACTGTGGCGATGGGTAGTTGTAAAAGCAAAGTCCATTATTGCACGGTTAAATCAGCCTCATGAAGGGAGAGTTGTTACAGCCTAAGCCAGTATGCAGAAAATCTCTAACATAGAGTCTCTAAGTCCCAAGCAGAAGTGGTAACATCTTATCAGCAGCAATAGAGGCAGCAGCAGGGACAGCAGCCATGGTCTGTGTCTCCTGAGCATCTTTATCAGCAGCAGGAAAAACAGGAGTATTTGTGATGTTTCCTGAGTCTCCTCTGCCTGTTCTAACATTCTCAGTGCATTTTATTCTGTTTTTAGACAATCAGGCTTAAACACGATTTTTTCTTACAACAGTGTTGGACCTGTCCTAAGCCAAAATTGATGCACGAAGGCAAACACAAATTCTTACACAAATTCTACGTATATAATTCTGTCTGCTCCATCTAGGAATTTTTAGCAAGGTTATATTATTTTTGTTATGACTAGAATTCAACTAGCTTTGCAAAAGACCATGTTACTGAACTATAAACTACGTATTAGGTCTCTTTCTTACTTACTGACACATGCTCTTATTTGTTTAAACCACTTAAAAATCCTTTATTTATTTAAAACTAAACTTGCATTTCTACCTCACATCAGTGTGGATTTACATATTTTAGTTTCTCTGAGGGTTCTAATTCAATCCTCACATTTCTGGGCGTTCCTGGGACTGTGTGGATTCGGCCCAGGGGGATTCACACTCCAACAGCCACAGCTGCAGTGCACTTACTTCTTGAGGACAATCTCGGAAGCTCCTTTGCTGTACATGCGGAAACTGTCGTCAGGCATTTTAATGACCGTGCTCATGGACTTCCTCACGGAGTTGAAGGTGTAAACTTTGTAGAGCTTCTCCTCAGGGATGAGGCTCCTGACAGGCTCATAATCCTGCTTCAGATCCAGCACAAACCCCAAGAGGCCACACTCTGTCTTATTGCCCACCTGGCGAGGCAGCCCACCCTCTTTTTCTGGTGGCTGGAGAGAGGGAAAAAAAAATTGGAGAATAATTTCTCTAATTTCTCTAACTTCACAATTTGTCACTTACAGGGTACAGCTTAATATCGGAGCTGTGCAGCCACGAGTCTTCCAGTTGTTAAAAGCAAGATAAAAATTCCATGGAGCTCCAACAGACCTGAATTTCCTTGCAACAAGAAACATTTCTCTAGACAATATTTGCTACATTTGGTCTCTTGTATGTCTTTCTTCTTGAATTAGCCATTGGCAGCGTGTGATAGTTGGGCAATCCATGAAAAAGGAAGTAACTTTCCTTAGACTGAAAACCAAGCAATTCTCACTTGTCATGAACAGAGGATTTCCTTCTCTCTCTTGCTTAGAATTCCATTGGTTTGCTGATTTTCACAGCTTAAAAAGTGAGTTAAAGAAAGCTCTATCATTTTTTTCTCCTGCCAGGCATTTTTTTACGGAAAAATAAATATCTCCATCCAACCATAACAACAAATCTCAGTGAAAAAAAAAATCTATAAAATAATAGTTCTGTGTCCTAATATACCCGTTTCTAGAATTACTTTAGTCTGCTGCTTCAGACAAATAAATTCTACAGATGTTAGAGGAAATGGAGTGGGCTGAACACTGTGCAACTTCTACCAATTCTCAGCCTTTCTGAAGGACAGAAGGAAGGACAAGGAAGACTTTAAATTCCCTTTCAAAATAGAAATAAACTCCTAATTTACAAAGTTTCTTGGAAGTGTTGTACATCCCAAACAAAATATTCCTGTGCCAAGACCCCAGGCTTCAAGTGGCCAATGTGTGAAAAATAAATTATTGATAACTTAGGCTTTCATATGCTCAGGAGAATTAGGAAAGGGTCCCTTAAGCCAGGGCTAAACTCCTGTTATGGCAATAAAAACAGGAAATCATCTCACAGCTTCAATTTGCATGGAAAACTGGTTTTGATTTGGCTCAAGCCAAGACTCTAAATCATCATTTTCAATGTGAGTTAAATATTTACCTCCCATTTTGCAGAATTAGGACTGCAGGATTGTATTCAGAATTCGTGTTTAATTTCACTTTAAAATCCCATTTACTTCAGAAATGGAATTTCTAGTAGATGGAACTCCCTACATTGTCCCTCACTGGGATGAGAGCTCATACAGGGAATGATTAAAGCTGCAAATCAGCCATCCTACTGGATTTGAATTCTTGCAACAAGTATGGCCACAAAAAGGGACCTTTAAAATAAGCATTAATAACTCATTATCCCAGAAAACCACCGATTGCCACTGGTTTAAAAAATGAAGGTCAGATAGATGATAACAGACTGGTCTAGAACTGAAGTAAACAAATAAATATTATTTTTTTCAAAAGAATCATCCCCCTACCAGCAGGAAGATTGATACCTGGTGACAGGTAGATTAATGTCATTTTTTTTTTTCAGAGAGAAGCAGCTATGATGAACAACACAGAATAACCAAAGATCTCTGACTGAAAGACATTTATCCTTCCAAAAAGGATTGTAAAATCTTTCTGTTATGTGAACCATCGTTTTTACTGAGTAATATGGGTCACTCTGGTGTTGCTATGACATTTTAACATCACTCCAGGGTCACTGTAAAACACTGACATTCAGCAAAAATGCCAGTGTGATACATTAATTTTATTACCTGCTATAACAACTTGTCCTGCTATAACCTCATTATACTGTGATGTAACTTCCCTCTGGATTCTCAAATTCACTTAAGAATCCCTGATTCAGAATGCAAGTGCTCATAGTCAGGTGTAGCTGGAATTCAGTGGATGTGAAAATATCTAGAGTCAAAAAAATACCTTTTAAAATACAGTTTTGTTTACATAAATAAGCTTTGTTTTCCTGGCATTGGAGGCACAGGGTTCCTGAAACCTGCCAGGAACTTCAGGTTTCTCAAAGCAACCAGCTTTAGTGCCTGGGTAGTGATAAGTGCCAGGGAAGATCCATTCCTCTGGGCATATTAAATCCAACTCTTTTCATTTTAGATCTAAATCCTCATTGATGCTTCCCTTTGCCACTGAACTCAGTGAAAATTGTCACTGAATTAAATGTGAATGTGATCAGGCCACTGGAACACTCCTGGAATCCAAAGAAAGACAAAGTTTTCCATCAAAGTCAGACAATCCTAGACAATAATTGATTTATGGATATGATTTCATCATGCCTTGATGCCAAAAAATATCAAGAAAATAAAAACCTGCCCACATTTCCCAATACAAAACACTTGTGAGGAAGGATCAGAATCCTTCCAAAATTCCCTTTATTTCAACAAAAAGTACATCACACTCCCCTGTTCTTACCTAAAAATAGATTTCTTTCAGGGAACATCTTTTGAATGCAAATACGTAAGCAAGGGGAGGGGGGGGGGGGGGGGGGGAGTACCCGTGAAAAGAAAAGGAACAGACACTTCAGAAAGGTTTTAAAATCTAACAAGTGGCCACCTCCCTGCAGAGCAGCTGCTGTCTCCATATTCTTTGTGCATTACATTAGGGGCAAGCATATGGTGCTGAGAGCTGGCACAGAGCACTTCCTTCCCTGCACTGTTCCAGCTCAAAATCTATATGCCAGGAGCAGCATCCTTGCAGATTGTTCTTGACAATCCCTTGCAGAAGCTGCTGCCTCTGAAACTTCCTGCTGGGCAGGAGCTAAATTTATTTCTCACTGAATTCTGCGGTTCATGGCACCTGGAAAACAAGGACAGCCTGATGGGGTTACTCTAGAAGGACTCACTGGGAAACAGCTTCAGTGACTCCTCAGAGGGTAGAACTGATGCCTCAGAATTTTAGCTTTTATATTATTCATCTATTTGTAATCCTGCAGTTCTTTAGTGTAGAACTCTAAACCCCACACACAGTGTGAGCTGCTGCTTCCCCATTTTGGTCAGACACAACAATTCCTCTCCAGGCCTGGCAATCAAGGATACCTCACTGCCTCAGGGCCCCAGAGATGGAAACTAAAGTGAGTTGGGGCAGCAAACTTGGGGTGAATGACTTCATTACCTGAAGTTGGAATTGGAGGATTAATCCCCCAAATGCAAATGGACCAAACTGATCAAAGTGTGAAAACCTGTGACCTGTTGTCCATTATTTGGGTGTAGCCCCTGGGGGGCTTTGTCTGCCCTAAATGTACCTGAAGGCCTTTCAATAAATAGAACAGATTTTTATTCCCTTAATTTTGTCTGGCCTCTGTTTTTAGGTAGCCCCAAAAGGCATCACTTCCAGCACTTCTAAAATGCAGCTGGAAGGAGGGGAGGCTCCGAGCACTTCCTCAGCTCCCACTCTGTAGCTCAAAAAAGCATCAGAACCCTTGGAAGAAGGAAGAGGGAAACACTTTAAGCTGAGATTTACCATGGGGAGCTCCAGCAAGGACCTTCTGCTCCCCACAAGTCACCTTCAATCTGTTCCATCACCTGCTTGGAAGGGATTGAGCTAGGACGTTCCCCAGTCATGACCCTTAGCAAAACTTTTTTCAAACATTTCTCCCAAGCCTTTGGATTATTTACCCACAACATTTCAATTACGAGCAGTCACTCACATGTAGAAGAACCCCCAGACAGATGTTTAAACAGTCGTAGTTACACCCAGCAGATTGAAATAGGTTTCTAGGTCAAAGTACAGCTGCATTACCAAGGCTTAAAAATGCCAATCCAAAGCCAGTACTGACCTGATACTGAGTCTGGATTACAAAGGGAATTTTCAGAATTGTTTCATTGGAAAATAATTGACTAATAAAAGTTTTGAAGAAGAACGATAACATTCTGGGCATAACTTAAAGAGGTGCTCCAACTTCTAAAATTAGATTAGGAAATAATTCCCATTTTTGCCATTACTCTTTACTAAACCTCCCTTTTCTCACTGCCCCTTCTGATGTGAGAAGAGAGGACTCTGCAAGAAGACCCAAGTAGTCCTTCTACATTTAAATGTCAGGATTTGCCATATTATCTGAAGTCTTAATTTGTTGTATGTAACTCTCCTGTGCTCTACAGGTTGAACTACTCCTTCAGAATAACAATGACATGGAATACTGTAATTTATTACCATGAAAAATGAGCTTTGCTAGAATACTGTATCACTATTGAGTGTTCTATTTCAACCCAGCATCACAACAGGAAAACAGAGGAAAACAATATCCTTTTAAAATTAAATTGCAAAAGATTTTCACTTCATACTCTAATTACTCACACAAAAGACAAAATGGACCAGGATGAACAGGAATTTTTTCTGTATAATTAAACAGATTATATGTAAAATTTAAAATAACCAAGAAGGATGAATGCTGTTCAAACCACACGATATTTTTATTTCTTTAATTCCTAATACTGCAAAAAGAACTACTAAAGAACTGTGGTCCTATCAGAGATATTCCCTTGCTACATAATTTTAATCAATATTTCAATGTAAGACATCTAAAGCAAAATTAAAATATCTTAATTTATAACCAAATGTTTCAGCTTTTTGCAGATACATCTCCCTTCGACTGACTTCAAGCTAAAACAACAGAGATTTAGAAATACCCGATTATCTTAGAGAAAAGCTGCAAAATGAGAGGGGTGAGTCATTTTGAGCCAATGATTAAGAATAGAAAACTTCGCTCAACTAAATAAAATTTCCCATTGCAAACCCATTTGCCACCACCAAAAGCCCCTCAAAACCAAGGCAATGTATTCCAAATCCTGGCTGACAGGTAAGGAATTGCCAGCTCATTCCACATCTAGACAACCTCAAATGAAAGCACAATGAAACACTCACAAGGGATGTAAAATCTGAAGACTGGAATTGAAAACGTAAATGAGATTATTTCATAATAACCAAGTTATATATTAAGAGGTTGGTGTAGTGGCCGGTGAGGCTCCTGAATTACCCCACGTTGAGTATCCCTCATGGTTATTAAACCTATTTAAATACCAGGGCTGCCCAAACTTCCTAGAAAAAGGGTAGCAGGACTTTTTGTCTCATTCCTGTATCAGTTTAAGATCTGGCTCATGTGTGCGGCAGAGAGAATGATGGAATTATCCAGGTACAACTGGCACAAGGAGTTCTCCCACAACAGCTGGATGATATTCAAAGGCTTCCTGCCCCAGATTAGCTGGGATGCAGGGTAATGATTTCATTTTTGGGAGGATAATTATTTAATGGTTTTCCCTATCACCTGAAAATGATGCCCAAACCAAGGCAATGCTGTGGCACCACGCCATTCTCCTGCTGGTGCTCGAGGCGGGGCCAAGTTTGGTCAGCTAGAAATTGACATAAAAATGGTGCATTTCAGCATCTTGCCTGCAACTCCAGCAAGGCAATCCTCCCCTGAAAGGGGGCCAGTTGGAATTATGCAATGGATCAGGGTGACATTTCCCAGCAGCAAAGCTGAGGGAGCAGCGCTGATGTGGCTCAGTGAATATGGACTCGTGCTCCTTTCAGCTCACAGAACATGGACAGGCGAAAAAAGGGATACAGCCCATGAATTCCCCCACGAGTGACTCTGAAAGAAGGGGAAATCAGGCATGAAGAACAGACTGAGAGTCTGGTGTGACAGTCCCCCTTTCTTTGAATCTCACCTATTTTACATTCACAGAGAGTTTCTGTAATAAAACCCCCTTAATTTTAATAGCAAATAATTTGTCCTTTTATTTGAAGGACGTATCTGCCTTTGATTCACTTAAAAAAGAAAAAGGCAAAAAATACTGCCACAAACATGAAAAATGTTGATTCTTCTCACTGATTTAAGATGGATATGCCAGGTTTGTACACAATTTTTGAAAAATTAGAGTTTCTCAGGGCTGTGTCCAGTGGGATTTAGAATACCTGCAGAGAGGGAAACTTCACAACTTCTATAAGCAAGTGCCAATGTTTGACTTCCCTCACCACTAATTTTAACAAAAATTACTATTTCTTTCAGCTTCACAACCAGATAAAAAGAGGGACAGCTCTAGCAGAAGTACTTAACAAAGCTAGATACAACCCATTTATCTATGTAATTAATTTCATTTGGACCAGGGCAAGGTTTTCTGATTTCTGAAACTATAAATAACTGATAACTTTTAAAAACTAAGAATATCTATTCATAAGGTCCTGAACATGTAATTTAACAATACCTATTCTAAGGAGCCAAACACTGACAGAGATGTTACATTTATACATTACAGTTCAGCAGTGACTCCATAACCCAATGATATGAATTATTCCTCTCCATCTCCTAACCCTGTCTGGTTGTCTAATTTGAAATTATTCCTTGTGTAATAAATAGTCTACATTTCAGGACAAAAATAATTAAAACAGAAGGATGGAAGTCTTTTAATTAAAAAAATAAAACTCATTTTGAAAAATCTCTCCATTCCAAATGGCAATAATGTGTGGCTGGATTTAACCAGGGGTACATTAACACACCACACCACAGTGCAACGAATGAACTCTGCCTTGTTATGACACTACTGATTAATTCTTAGTTATGATTAGGATCCTCCAGCCTTGGTGTTTCCAGATGAGATTAAACTGAGTTTTACTGGAACAGATTTTTCTCCCCATTTCCCTCAGAGGAGTCTTGGCATATTTATTGCACTACAAGATATTATTACTCTGTATTTAGGGACCTTCCTATTGTTATTGATCAAACCCATTCCCACACTCCCTTAAAACATGCTATTTCATGACAATTTTGCACTAAATTTGGAATATTCCCTATTCCCTTTCCAGATACGGCCATCAAAAACCTGCACTTTTGTCCTTTTGTACAGCGCCAGGGCACTGGCAATTGTTGGATTTATTCTAATGCCATCCCAGCTTTAAGTGCAACAAGAACTGTCGACAAGTAACCTATATAATCCAAGTAATTAGACACAGCAATTGTTATAAAGTTACTTTAATCAATGACTAATTTACTTTAAATATAGTCTAAGTACAAGGATTCTGTTTGAGTTTGCTATAAAGAAAGCCTCAGCATTTCTCCCGTTACCAATATCAGCAGAACCCAGACCAGAGAGACAAAGGGACAATTTCTAAACCAAACTGGCAAAAATTAAGAGCAGATTAAGAGATTTTATAGATTTCTAATGAATTCTTCAATGTATTTGGCAAACAATTCCCAAACTGTCATGAGCAAGCACCAAGCTGAGCATTTCTCATGAACTGCAAAAGAGAAGTTGCACTTAGTGGCAGGGCTGTAATTGGTGCCTCCTTTATGGCACCCAAGAGCTGCTACCTTGGGTTAGATCTGTTAAGCTCAGGTTTTACTGCCTGTTGGTCCTAGACTGGCTCTGTGAGAGGTGCAGAAAGAGAAAACAGGACAGAAACTGCCTGGGATGGAGCCCATCAGGTAGGAAAAATCTAGTCCCAAGGCAACATCCTCAGTTCAAAAAGCGAATTTCCAAATTGCACCTAACACTTGGATTTACACAGGATTGGCCAACATTAAGAGCCTTAAAGCATCTGCCTTAGGGCTGAAACATCACCTTTAAGGTGGTGGTGAGGTTTAAGGAAACAGAGATACATTTTCTTCAGTCTAAGCAGGAGGTATACATTTGGAAAATGTCCTTGGAGCCACTCTACGACACACTTTAGTCATTTATCAACAGATTTTTCCCTCACACCTCAACCCTTTCTCCCACCAAGCCAATAATAATATTCAATGATTCTGATCACATGATCCTCAAAGCTTCTCACCTTTTATTAACTACTTAATTCTTTTAATCAAAATTAATCATATTAAAAAAAAACCACCTCCACTGGTATACTAAAACAGAGCCTGAAGTGCCTCTCATGACTGTTTTTGCCTGGCCATCATGCATGAATTTCAACCACAATGTGTGAAACCCGTCACCTATTCCATGGTATCTACATTTACCCACTCTCATTTCTATTTGTATCACCTCCTCTAGGCTTTTTTGAACTAATTAGAAGTGGAAAAAACCAATCAACCAAACATCCCCTTGCACAAAAATCTACCAAAACCAGTCCCACCTTCTGAAAAATATGAAGTGTGATAATAATCATAATGTAAAAGAATTTAATCATGCATTAAACAACAGAAAATGTGTGACCTTTACAGATGTGCATCAAAAACCTGAATTTCTATAAAAGAAAGAGAATTTTCCATAAAATAAAGAGAATTTACAGGTGTCCATTCAGTTTTCACATGCAGAAAACTTAATGCTCTGGGGATTGTCTGGTTTTTCTATTAAATAGAGCCAGATAGGAAAACTAAATTTCTAGAAAGACCAAAGCTAAGATTAATCTTAATACTTGCTGCCTTTCTGGTGGCACCACAGCTACAAACAATTTGTACGGTCGAAGGCACTAAATTTAGTTAGTGCAAAGCAAATCTAGCCACATGAGAAAGGAAGTTTTTTCACTTGATTGAAGCTCCTGATTATAGCCCATCATAATTACAGATTTTCTCTGTTAAAAGTACTCATTTCCAGAGTTAGGAGAAGGGCTCTTCAAGCACCCATCTCCAAAGGAGTCTAAAAACACCAAGAGCAGATATTTCACTGCAGATACAAAATGTGCTCCTCTTTACCAGCACGTATCAGCTGGAACTATTTTTAAATTGGTTTTGGTTTGTTCCATTTGGGGTTTGGGAGGCAAATGGATGAGCTCAAGTGGATATAATCTGTCAGAGCAGTGCCTAGCTAATGTATTTTCTCAGAGGGATTTTTTTGCCTGATTGGTGGGATAATGTTTGGGATGCATTCTAAATTCAGTCCTCTGGCCAGGCCCTCTCCTTGTCAGGACACCAGGAATTATGCCTTTGCTGGGCAGAGCAGCAGAGAGAGGCTGCAGCCAAGTTGTGCCTGATTATTCATTCAGGAGGAAACGGGACAGCAGTGATGGAGAGCTGGAACACCCTGTCCTTCTTTAGAGAGAAAATTCTCCCAGAAAAATCTTGTTTCTAACCTCTTCCAAATGCACAGCCCCTATCACACCAGCACTGAGCACTGCCAGTCTTTGGAGTGAAGGGAAATGGAAAGGGATGGAATAAATGGAAAGGACAGAAAAATAACAATGATGTAAAAAATCTGCAGTGGAGCTGTTCAACATGCTCAAGACTTTCCTTTGATGCTATGGCCAGTGAGCCACATTTCCTGCCCAACTCTCATCCAGAATTTCCCAAGGATAAGATGTCCCAATGTCCCCACATGGACTCACCAGGAGCTAGCCACACTCTATTGCTGTGTGTGTTTGCACCTGCACAGGTAAGGCAGGCTCACAGATTTATTCCCATTTATCCCGTTCCATTTCTTCCATTTGTTAAGGCAGGCTCACAGTCCTTTTTCCACTTATCTTAAATTTTTATAATTTCTAGGAGGTTCTTTTCTATGCAAGGTGTCTGCACAGCAGCTCTGTCATTTTTTCAGTGATGCTAAGGGACTGGATGGCTCTGACTAAGTTAAAATAATCCAACAGCCTTTCCTTTGAAAAATTCCTGTTTCCTCCGCAAGACTGCAGCTGGGAAAAGGATTTTGTGGGACTCATCTCCTGCCTGCTCCCTGTCAGTCCCAGGCCCCTGAGAATCTGGATCCATCCCAGTCACATGTTTTTGGGAAGCCCCTCATGGATCCCTGGTAACAATTCTCCAGGATCCCACCCATCCTAGAGGTTCTGCTGTCCCAGAACCACCTCTAAAAGCAGAAAGGCCCAGGATTTTTGGACACCTTCCTACACTCACAAATAACCCAGAAATAAAATTGATTGTATCCCAAAGGAGCCAAGAGCTTCACACACAAGAAGAGAAAACTTGAAGCTTGACAGAAAAATGGGCTCCACTGGCAGGAGAAAGCAGAAACTGGAAATCGAAGGATAGATTTTACTTATCATATATTTAATACCAATTTTCTAAGTGATCTGTGACTCAAAAAGAATGTAATATTTTGCTTACATTAAAAGCAAATTAACAGATCTTGTGAAGTGCAAGGTCAGTCACAAAGAATAGCAATGAAAGTCAATTAAAAGTCTTGTTCAAGTCTGCAAATAACTCCTGCCGTTTATTGCTCTGAAATCAACACATTTTCTGCCACAGGCTTTATTCCCGATCCATTGTACTTCAGATCTTGTACCATTTGCAGTTTTTTTGAGATTGTTGACTGTTTTTCCCCCCAGAGGAATAAACCACTTTGGAGCTCTGAGAGTAAAAAGAAAACACACTAAAACTGCATTGTATATAAAATACATATTTACACAATATAAATCTGAAAGGAAATTAATTTCCTCTTTCATTATGAGGTGATTCACCCACCACATTGATTTCTAATCAGCCTGTTTGTGTACCTTATAAAACCACCACCGTTTTCTGTGAAATTGGTGTTAAATCATCACACTGGAAGGTATTATCTTCCTGTTCCTGTGACTGAGAGCACAAAGAAAACCCACATTAAACCAAAATGTGCCTGAAGTAATTGGTTTATACCCACTCATGTTAAAACAAAAGCTCCCATCAGGAAAACATGCTCCCTGAGAACATTCCCTGAAAAGTGTTAGTACCACATCCCCAGCAGCACATCAATCACACAAGGTGTGATGGCTCCACCTCAGCAGGGTGTCAGAGGGAGGAAAAGGAGCCCAACACACTCAAATCATTCATTGTGCCAACTTATTAAAAAAAAAAAAAAAAAAAAAAAAAAAAAAAAAAAAAAAAAAAAAAGACCTACAATGCTCAGACAACAAGAAGCAATATTTATAAACCCTGATGAAAACACTGTGGAGCACCTTGCAAGAAAAATGATTTTTAAAGCTTGAACTTTTGGGTAGAGCTGGGGGTTATCCCCACAAGTGAACCTTCTCATGCCAGGAGAAGATTTGTGCAGAATAAGAACATGAACATGAAATAAATAACATGAAAAAAATTCTGTGCAAGGCAATAGGAAAAAACATTTGTTGCACCATAGCAAGTTCAAAATCTAATTTATTCATTTTCATACCAGCAAGAAGGAAAAAAACCCTAACGTATAAAATTATACTATAATAACAAAAAACTTCAAGGTGATTTTCGACTGACTAAAACCTTGCAGTGTATATTGATTCCAACAGGAATTAATGGAATCTGCAATTACCAAACTGAAGGCAGAGAAGGCCTGGATGCAGTTATTACCATGGATTCTGTCACTTGAGGAAATGCGATGAAACAAAGGTGACAAAATGCAGTGAAAATGAAGAAATAGAGTTGAAGCTCTTGGCTAGAATGGGAATAACTTGTCAAGCAGGATTATTTATTTATCTATCTCCCTTTCCTCTGTCCATTTGTTGCTACTGGGACAGCACAGTCACCCCTCTCTTTGGCAGAAAATCAGGAATAAGGGAGGGAGCTGCTGGTGCCCAATTCGTCACAATTCTGGCTAACTGGGGAGGGGATGAGCTCTGTCCCAGCACATTTATCCCGTATTTTCTCCCTCCAACATCTGAGTCCCTCTGTAGGGAATCCTCCCTTTCCTCTGGCAACCAGGGCACCAAATCCCACAGCTTTGGGTACATGGCAGAGGGAGAAGGTGGCCCTGCTCCCAAATTCCCCTCTTCTGCTCCCAAATTCCTCTCTTCTGCTCCCAGTTTCCTTTCTTTTGCCCCCAAATTCCCCTCTTTGCTCCCAAATTCCCCTCTTCTGCTCCCAAATTCCTCTCTTCTGCTCCCAGTTTCCTTTCTTTTGCCCCCAAATTCCCCTCTTTGCTCCCAAATTCCCCTCTTCTGCTCCCAAATTCCCCTCTTC